>CM070595.1:10448180-10872038 GCA_036346395.1 Hsuehochloa calcarea | reverse complement strand
GTGCCAAAGATCGACGGAGGAGACGACTTGAAGGTTGTGGTGAGTGGCGCGGAGCGGGTAAAGATCATCCGGACTGTCACAGCGGTGAAGAACCATCTTGGTGCGAAGGTCCTTGATAGAAAAACCGGAGGGGTCAAATTCCACTGACACAGAATTATCGCGAGTAAGAGCACGAACAGACACAAGATTTTTAATAAGTGCAGGTGAGACAAGAACGTTATTAAGGCGAAGAGGAGCATGAGGTTGGAATAGAAACGGAACCAGCACCGTTACCAACAATAATCTGAGATGGAGAGGAGGTAGGGTGAAAGGAGGAGAGGCTACCAGGGTTGGAGGCCATATGTGCCGTGGCGCCGGTGTCAAGGAACCAATCGCCGCCACCAGAGTAAGGGGCGGTGGAAGACATGCCCTGGAGAGCCGAGTAGAGCGCCGGATCCCACGGGCCGATCGGTGGCGTGGAAGTTGGTGCAAGACTTGTGCTGGTGTGGTAGGAGGGGCTCCCGGAGATATGATGCAGCCAGTGCATGCGTCGGAGGAGCGCCAGGTCGCGAGCCTAAAAGACCCTGGCCAGGTGCACGCCATTGAGGTAGGGGCCAGGCCTGCACGACGCCGGTCCACGGATTGTAGCCCGGGATCCATGACGGAACAACAGGTGGACGAGGTGTGTCGCCGGAGTTGCGTCTGCATCCGTCGTTCGCTATTTCTTATTTTTGCGATCACCACCGCCAGAAGGAGTCGAGGAGGAATTGGTGAAGATGGGCTACGATTGGTGGAACCACTAGCGAGTAGAGCCGTCGCAGCCTCCATCTTGGCGGTGTGAGCGATGCGTTGTTCCTCCCGAAGAAGATAAGAGCGGGCCTGAATAAAGGAAGGGAAGGTGTGTTGCATGGTGAGAATGGAAACAGCATGACTGAATTTGGAGTTCAGCCCGCGAAAGGTGTTGAGGACGAGCGCTTGATGCGAGATGAGGAGCCGACGTCGCGGCGTGTCGGCGAGGTCTTGAGGCGTTGTAGTACTCCGTGATGGAGAGATCACCTTGGTACAGGCTGTGGAATTCTTGTTGAGCGTAAACGGCCCGTTGCATACGATTGTCGAGAAAAATCCCGGCAATGGCCTGCCAAACGCAGTAGGCAGTGTCATCAGGCTTGAGGATGATGTTGAGGATCTCCTTGGAGACGGTGGTGTAGAGCCAGGACACGATGCTGTAGTCGATTTGCGTCCATTTAATATCGACCACCTTACGTCGCGCATATGTGGTCTTTGTCAATATGATTGATCGGATCAACTTCATAAATGCTACCGTGAAGAACGTGCTCCACTGAGAGTAGTTTGATTCAACAAGTTCCAGTGTGATTGGCACATGGGAACGGATGTTCATAGGACTCGGTCTTGTACGTCCAAGTCATCTGTTCCAACAAAATCAAAACCTCAAGCATGGCCTGTATTTATGATCTTTGGTCTAAAATTGTTCATTTCTTTCTTATCGAGCTCGAAATGTCGATTAAATACTCAAATTATACAATGCTACTATTATGGTGGGGATTCACTATAATTCTTTGGGCAGCCGCGACACGCCCACGCACAAGGAGATGGAGTGACACAAAAGGAAAATGCGGCAGCATAACTGCCGGCCCCTTCCAAGTTAGTTGGTTTGGACAGCAGCATAGCTGCCGACTCCCCCCTTCAGGGTTTGTTGGCTTGCCCATTAGATTAGGATTCTTCAATTATGATATTGTGAAGAGATTGAATCAATCTCTTAGTTGTTTTCCAAATCTGTCTTTCCTTAGATAAGTTTCTATCTTTAAGATAGAATCAGTATTATAGGAAAGTGATATTGAATAGAAGGGCAAGTAAAAATTAAGTACAAGCTTACCTTGCTTCTTCTTGCGCCTTCTGGCGCTTCTGAGAGCTCACGACGGCGCCTCCTCGCCGTCGGCATCTTCTTGCTGTCCAGCCACCCATTTCCCATCGCTGCTTCCTTCGCAGCCCAGCTGCTCTGCACGACTACAACCTTCGGCCAAGATCTGGTCGTGGATCTGGTCATGGACCTGGTCATAACAACTTGGTATCAGAGCCTACCGTTGCATCGACCATGTCAAGCAACGACGGTTATGACCGCTTGGTTCGATGCCATGCTCCCGACGATAGACAACCACGATGCTCAGCTCGCCACTATCAACAACCGACTTGAAGGCCATACCACGTGATTGGCGCGCGTAGAGATGATCAAAACCGACGACACAGGAAACTCGGGGGCTGGCACAGGCACGGGCGTCTCGGCAACCACGCTGCCAGGCCAGCCGAACCTACTGCCACTCGCACACCGAGCACGTTGGGGTTCCCTGCTTCCATAAGCTTGACTTTCCCACATTCGACGGCAAGGACGATCTGCTGCCTTGGGTCAGTCATTGCGAACAATTCTTCCCTGGCCAGCGAACCATGGAGGAAGAGAATGTGCGGCTAGCATCATACCACCCAACCGGCAGTGCCTAGACGTGGTTCTGCCAGCTTGAGCGCGAGGAAGGGACACCGTCGTGGCGTCGTTTCACGGACCTCGTAAACGTACTCTTCAGACCACCGTTGTGGCATAACCCCCTGGGAGAGTTAGTGCAACTCAAGCGTACGGGGACTGTCGACGATTACATCGACCAGTTCCTGACAAGTCTCAGCCGGGTTGGTCCCCTTACACCCGAACAACAGATCCAGCTGTTCACCGCCGGACTTCCAAGAACCGCTCAGCATCGACGTCAACATACAGGCGCCACGAATGATGGAGACGGCTATGAGCCTTGCACGGGCTTACGAGCGTCGTGCCACCATCAACAGGAGCGCCCCCACCCAAGCCAGCCGCGAGGCCTACTTTCACGAGCAGGGGCATTAGCGCCCATACCCGTGGTTCCCAAATCTTCGGCCGGAGGCAACCCGGTCGGGAATGGTCTGAAACGCGTGTTTCGTCTCGTTCTCACGCTAGAACAGATGGTGGATCGGAAGCGTCAATGGCTTTGCTTCAATTGCGATGAGAAGTTTACTCCGACTCATGAGTGCAAGCAATTGTTACATATTGAGTTTGTCAATGAGATGGCCAGGAGTGAGGACGATGATCCAGGAGAGGAACCCAACCCTGAAATCTCCTTGCATGCGCTGACCGACATTAATACGGGCCGCACCATGCAGTTGGAGGTGACAGTAGGCGGAGCATTACTCATGGCCCTAGTTGACTCGCGGTCGATACATAATTTTGTGGCAGAAGAGAGGTGTGATCAGCTTGGTTGACCCATACACGCAGGGCGCCATGGGTTCAAGGTGGCGGTGGCCAATGGGGACCAATTGGCGAGCGGAGGCGTATGCCGCGACCGGAAGATCAGTATACACGACGAAGAGTTCCGCGTGGACTGCTACTCACTTCCTTTTAGCGGATTTGATTTGGTATTGGGCATCCAATGGCTGGAGACTTTAGGGCCAATCATGTGGGATTTTGGGTGCCTGATCATGTCTTTTTGGCGCACGAACCACACGGTTCGCTGGCAAGGGTGCACCAAGCAAGAGGGCGATACATGCACTCGTCGGTGAGGAAAATAACTTGATGCCGATCTTGAATAATTCACAAGACTGCTCGTTGAGCTGCGATCTACCACCACAAGGCCGTGATCACCGATTCACTTGGAGAGCGACACCAATCCTCAGAGCGTCATTCCATACCGCTATCCACAATTGCAAAACACGAGTTGGAGCGACAATGCAAGGAGATGATGGCACAAGGAATAATTCGTGTGAGTACATTAGAATTTTCATCGCTCGTACTATTGGTCAAGAAACATGATAATTCATAGAGATTCGTGTGGATTACTGGGCGCTTAATGAAAAGACCATGAAAGATTAGTTCCCAATTCCAAGGTGGAAGAGTTGCTGGATGAACTTAGGGGAGCACATTTTTTTTACTAAGCTAGACTTCCGTTCCGGTTATCATCAAGTCCGCATGCATCCTGATGATGTGAAGAAGACAACTTTCCGTACACACCAAGGTCACTACGAGTTCCTGGTAACGCCGTTCGGCCTCACTAATGCCCCGACGACATTCCAAGCATTGATGAATGGAATCCTTGGTCCCTATCTTCGGAGGTTCGTGATTTTGTTTTTTTGACGATATTTTGATTTACAGCTTATCGTGGTCCGAGCACTTGCACCATGTACGTATGGTTTTCGAAGCGCTCCAACATCACCACCTCTTCCTCAAAAGAACCAAGTGTATTTTTGGAGCCAAGACCGTGTCGTATCTTGGGCACGCCATCTCGGCAGACGGTGTTGAGATGGATCAACAAAAGGTGGTGGCAGTTGAAGATTGGCCGACACCTAAGTCCGTACGGGCGGTTTGTGCTTTCCTTGGCAAGGTGGTATTATCGCCGCTTCATCAAGGATTATGGAGCAATAGCTACTCTGTTAACCTGACTCCTGAAGGAGGCTTTCAGATGGTCCGATGAGGCTAGCCTCGCTTTTCAAGCTCTCAAGCAAGCTTTGGCTACCGCTCCGGTGTTGCAACTTCCCGATTTCACTAAACCGTTCATTGTAGAGTGCGATGCGCTTGGATCGGAGTTTGGTTCAGATTTCACCAAGGAGGCGGACCGATAGCTTTTTTTCACCGCGCTTATCGCGGCCAAGATGCTAAATTAGCGCCTATGAGTGCAAGCTAATTGGGCTAGTTCAGGTGGTTCAACATTGGCGTCCGTACTTACGGGGGCGTTCTTTCCTTGTCCGTACATATCATTACTCTTTCAAGTTCCTATTGGATTGCCTATCAACTGTACCGCAACATTAGTTGGTGAGCAAATTAATGGGTTATGATTTTTCGGTGGAGTATCGGCTGGGCCGACTTAATACTATGGCCGACGCCTTGTCACGTCGGGATGCTGAGGCAGCGGGGGCCTTATATGCTTTGACTTCGCCATAGTTTTCATTGTTTGATGACATCCGGCGGCCACGGAAGCAGATTTGGCCATCGTGGCCCTTCGGGATGAAGTGCTTGCTGAGCAACGAGGACCACCATGGACTATTGATGATGGGTTACTGTTATTCAACAACAAAATTTACATTCCAGCTACTTCCCTGATTCTGCTATCTATCTTATTGTCCGTTCATGAGAAAGGACATGAGGGAGTTCATAAGACTTTGCACCGCTTGCAAGCTGATTTTCACGTTCCCCATGCGCGCCAGCTCATACAAGAATTTATACGTGATTGTCAGGTGTGTTAACGTAACAAAACCGAACATCTTCACCCGGCCGGCTTATTGCAACCATTGGAGGTGCCCACGGTTATTTGGGAAGATATTTCCATGGATTTCGTGGAAGGATCACCGCACGTTCAAGGCAAGTCAGTTATTCTCTCGGTCGTGGATCGGTTCTCTAAATATGCACATTTTATTCCTTTGTGCATCCTTACACATCGATTCTGATCATCAGCCTTCTTTGGGGAGATTGTGGGCCTTCATGGTATCCCTAGTTCTATTGTCACGATCGTGACGTGGTGTTCACAAGTACTTTTGGAAGGAGTTATTTTCCTTACCCCTGCGGCGCTTGAATTTGAGCACCGTGTACCATCCTCAATTTGATGGACAGACTGAGGTAGTGGACAAAGTCATCGCCATGTACTTACGGTGCCTCACTGGTGACAGGCCAAAACAGTGGCTTCGATGGCTTTCATGCGCCGAGTTTTGTTATAATACCTCGTTTCATTCCGCTCTCAAAACTACACCGTTCCGTGTGGTGTATGGCAGGGATCCTCTGGCGTTATGTTCTTATGAACGTGGAGATAGTCGTTCTCCCGCTGTAGATCAAGCCTTGTTCGACCGTGATTTTTTTTTTGGCTGATATTAGAGATCGATTGCTCCGAGCGCAAGACTATGCGAAACAATTTTACGATGCACACCATGGGGAAGTTCATTATCAGGTGGCCGATTGGGTTTGGCTCCAACTTTCACATCGTCATGCCTTGTTGTTATTAAGTCAAGCTCATCACAAACTCAGTCCGCATTTTTTTTGGGCCATATCAAATATTGGAGCGCATTGGAAACTTCACATATCGCTACGCTACCACCGAACACGATTCATAATGTGTTTCATGTTGGTCTCCTTAAGTCCTTCCATGGCGTGCCACCGGCAGCTCCACCTTCACTGCCAGCGTTGGATCATGGCCGTGCAGTCGTGCACTTCCTACACCGGCTAAAGCTATTCGAGGACGTCTTCATCAGGGTATTTGGCAGGTGCTTATCGCCTGGCAAGGGTTACCCGACTCAAGCTACATGGGAATAGGCCAATGGCGCGCTGCTTTCTTGACTTTCACCGAGGACAAGTCGCTTTCAAGGACGAGAGAAATGTTATGGTGCGGGATTCACTATAATCGCGAGGCCGAGCAGCCGCTGCACGTCCATGCACAAGGAGATGGAGCGGCGTAAAAGGAAAATACGACAGGGGAAGGTGCGGCAGCATAACTACCGGCCCTTCCAAGTTAGTTGGTTTGGACGGCAGCATAGCTGCCGACTCCCCCCTTTAGGGTTAGTTGGCTTGCCCATTAGATTAGGATTCTTCAATTAGGATATAGGATATTGTGAAGAGATTGAATCAATCTCTTTGTTGCTTTCCAAATCTGTCTTTACTTAGATAAGTTTCTATCTTTTTGATGTAATCCCTATTAAAGGGAAATGATATTGAATAAAAGGGCAAGCAAAGATTAAGCAGAAACTTACCTTGCTTCTTCCTACGCCCGCTGGCGCCGTGAGAGCTCATGACGGTGCCTCCTCGCCGTCTTCATCTTCTTGTTGTCCAACTAACCGTTTCCCATTGCTACTTCCTTCACAGCCGAGCTGCCCTGCACAAATACAACCTTCGGCCAAGATCTGGTCGTGACAGCTGCCTTTTTTAGCATGTGGCACCGATTCTCGATTCAGGCACACTTACAGAAAATATGTTGAACCATACATGATATATTTTCTCCTAAGCACAATAATGCAGAACCTAATTTGAAGTCTTTTCTTTTCCCTCCTGAAACCGAGAGATGTCAGTTGCAACATCACTGGTTCCTCACTGATACAAGTATGATCCAATGCTGTGAATCAGTACATCTGTTACTTGACCTGAAGATGTACAATCCTTTTCATGTGGAAGTTTGTGAAATGTCAGCTGCAGCAGTTTTGTGGAACTGTTCTCTTATGAGACGAATAGCTTTTGACTCAAGTTGTACTTAAAGAACAAAAGTAGTTCGATCTACTAGAGCACAGATGATTTGTTAGAAATTTCCATTCCTGATTTACGTGCCTCCATTTCTGGTTTGTTTATTAACATTGTTCTAAAAATTCTGATTGTTGACTCAGTGTGCCCTGAAAATACTGGAGAGCACTTATTAGCATTTTTTTGTTTGAATGTTATGCTGATATTGTCCTGAAATTCCATGCAACTCTTGCCAACTTTGATTCTGGATGCATTTCTAATAAAAATATTCTAATCTGTAATCACTGTAACAAAAACTAATGGATGTTAAATTTCCTAAGCACAAGAATGCGCACAAATGCACATCCCTCCACCCCATGTCTCAAAAGATGTTGCCAAGGCAGGCAGAGATGCAGGGTAAAGGAAGCATTCAAACTCCCCATAATTCTTTTGCCCTTTAATGGCTTTCTCTTCTTTTCTTTTCTTTAACTCCCCTCTTCTTTCTAGTTTTACGTGATTCCCTTGTTCTTCGCGGGCTTAAAGTGAACCAAGAATCAAAAGCACAAAGATAGCAGACCCTCGGTTTCAGCATCCCCTCCAAACGCACTATAAATACCCCTGCACATACGCACCTTGCTGCATCACCATTTCACTTCACAGCACTCATCACCTTAGAGCTCATCAACACAACAGCCGAGCATTTTTTTAGGTAATTCAGCTTTCAATTAGTGTGCTATTTCATAAACATGTTGTTGGTTGCATTCTTTTTCTTGACTGCGACGAGAAACAGCGCATAAAAGAAAGAGATGAAAGTTGGGTTGTTCAAGTGTGTTGTTCTTGCTCTTAGTTTGATCGTACCACCTTATCTGACTACATGTGTCCATTTGGCATTGTTTTGATGATGTATTATATTCTACAGGCAAGATGAACAGGAAGCCAGGAGACTGGAACTGCAGGGGCTGCCAGCACCTCAACTTCAGCCGCCGGGACCTATGCCAGCGCTGCGGTGAGCCGCGTGGTGCAGCTGATCGTGGCAGTGGTGGAGGTGACTACGCCAACTTTGGTGGCCGTGGTGGTTCCTCCTTTGGCGGTGGCTTTGGTGCTGGCTCTGACGTCCGCCCAGGCGACTGGTACTGCTCCTGCGGCGCACACAACTTCGCCAGCCGCTCCAGCTGCTTCAAGTGTGCTGCCTTCAAGGAGGAAGCTGCTTCCAACAGTGGTGCTGGTGGTTTTGATGGTGACATGTCACGCACCCGGGACTTTGGCTTCGGCAGCGGTGTTGGTGGCCGTGCCAGCCGCCCTGGTTGGAAGTCTGGCGACTGGATTTGCACCAGGTGCGTGTTACTTGTCCTTTCTTTTGGGTACGTTCATGTAGCTTACAAACCAACTATTCGCAGACATAATGTACTGCAATTTTCCCCTGACCTTATTTTTGAACAAACCGTACATGGTACAGATACTCTGCATGGTTAATTTAGTGGTGGTTGTGGCCTTGTGTACGCTTGTAACTTCTGTCTGCCATTTCTCCATGTTTCCGGGCTTTGTTCAGAAAAAGAAGGTGTGGATCACCGGATCAAGAGACAGTAATCAACTGGTTATGCTGTCTGTCTGCATGCATGAGAAAGCTAGTTGCCCTGTATGCCTGCATGCATCAGAATACCAGAGTAGCTTGTATATATTTTCCCATGTGTCACTGATGACCCGGCTGCCGTTTTATACCTTTTATAGATAAGTAACTAGATGCAGATGTCGAGCCAAAAGGGTAATCATATGACTCATTTGATGTATACGGTACCGGGTCTATGCAGGGTTTCTCCATGTGTCGACACCATGTCAATTTTTTTTTTTTTTTTTTGCATCATGTTCAACTGTAGCAGCCTGTTCCATGCATCTCCAATTTTGAAGTGGCATGGTCGACTCTTAACTTAGTTCATCATAGGTGTATAATTTGCAGTGTCATACGTGTATGAATTTCACTTTCTGTTAACGCTGTTGTCATTTCTCTGTGTGCCCACAGGTCTGGATGCAACGAGCACAACTTCGCCAGCAGGATGGAATGCTTCAGGTGCAACGCACCACGGGACTCCGGTAGCGCTATGACATACGAAAATTACTTGTAAATTATCAAATCTTCCCTTCTTTCTTGTCTGATTCATGATCTGAGTATGGCGTATGCGTGTTATGCATTTGCAGGCACTGAGGTGTAGGGAGCTGATCGATCTCATGAGGAGGTTTGCAACGGCGACGAGCAGAAGCAGCAAGACTCCCTCACATAAGAAGGAAGTAGAATGCAAAAGAAATCTCCAATGCTATTACTAGTTTTGTTTCTTCCCGTTTTAGGTTTGGTTCTAATTCGTACTCTGATGATCTATGTTTCCCGTTTCATTTCCGTTCCTTTCGGCATGTTTGCTTTTCGAGTCATGTAACCCAAAACTATTGCTTGAGAAGTATTAACTAGTAATGTTGCTTCTTAATGTTCCTGGCTGTTTCTCCAATTTTCAATAAGGTTTTATGCGATGATTGATATACGCGTCTTATGTCTTTCAATTATATGACACGACTCTCTTATCTCTGCCGAGGCCGAGCACATGTACATCCATGTTCATTTTGTTCGGAGAAAAAATGTGTAATATGTTGGCACATTCATATGTGAAATAACAAACCTTGAACTGGAACACAGCAAGAACAAAAAAGAAGCAATGTCTTGTCTTAGAGAAGTTCCGCTTGCAGAACTGAATAATGCGAAACAAAAGTACGAAATTACCAACCAGAATATATTTGAAAACCCTGAATCTAACGCAATCTAATTCTTGTACTTAGCTCTGATAACATTCAAGCAGCTCAACGAAATCTAGCTGGTACCCATGCGTGCACGTGCAATCCACTCCCGCGGTGCGGCGCGGCGAAGCGAACTTCAACCTGTCCCTGCTCCAATTCGTGCTGTCACATGTAGCAGCACTTTTTTTTTTTTTGGGACAAAACCGCGCGGCAGCACGTGCCGAACACACAAGTAAAAACACCAGATACCTCGCGGTGAAATGAAAGCCAGCACACGACCCAACGAACGGTACGTAGGTTAAAGATGGATTCAGCCTCACACCTCGAGTGCATAATGTGCATTGGATGCTCCTCTTGTCTTCAACTCTTTAGGACCATGCATCTGCATGTGCCGCCCAAATGAGTAGAATGTGATGGAGAGAGAGAGAGAGAGAGAGAGAGAGAGAGAGAGATCCCAGTCAAAAGCGGCGCTCCTCGATGCGTCATCATGCATGTGTTAGCACTGTTGAGTTGTTCGATCCTCTACCCTCCGCGGCGGCGCTGGCGGCAGATTGGCTCTCGGCGCTCGGCGAGATTCCTTCTTCGATCGCCTCGCCCTTTGCGAGCTTTATACATGGCCTCAGCTTTGGCTGCCCGCCGCTTTCTTTCTTTTAGGTCTCTGCCGTCTTGTTTCCCGGCCGCTCTCTTTGCTTGGCTTTTATCATGGACATGGTATCCTGCCTGGGGCCTGTTGCTGCGCTGCCTTTGGAGGCACTGTTGTGTTTGCGTCGTCTCTCTTTTGATTTGCGCTCCTTCACTTGCGAGCACATTGCACGGATTCTCAAGATGATGGATATGGGAGGAGGCCTTTTGGTTTGGTTGGGAGATCAGCGGAGTGGAGTACTACTGTCTGCGCGTCCGAATGCTCGAGCTCTTGGCATAAATTCAAAAAAAAGAGCAACTACAGTTCCAAAGGGATAACAAATTTTAAGATTAGCGTTCACGTTTCATGCGAGTTTAAAGTAGTTTTAGGTTCCAAAATGCAAGTTTCAGATTCGAAAACGCAAGTTTCGACTGAGTTTCAAGTGGTTTTAGGTTCCAAAACGCAAGTTTCACGTGTGTTTCAAGTGGTTTCAGCTTCCGAAACGTATGTTTCATGTGAGTTTCAAAAGGTTTTAGTTTCCAAAATGAAAGTTTCAATACGGTTTCGAAACAAGTTTTATGGTTTCAAACAAAACAAAAGCATCACTGTTTCAACAAGTTCCATTGGATCTCAACAAAGTTTTAGAAGAAAAGGAAATTATTATATAAAAAAACCCAGCTTGATTTTGGACAGTTTTAGAGAAAAGCAGCAAAGTTTCGGAAATATTTTATCAAGTTTCAAACATAAACTTTGGCTTTTGCTATCCATGGGGCAGATCGAGGCAACACTCACCGCACCCGCTACATTGCCAAGCAGTCCATGACACCTCCACCGCACGGTCCTTGATGCCGCCGATTCTGCACCTTCGCTCATCGATCATTGCAGCTGAGCTCGCACTCCCACACGCCTTAGGTTGCACCCCTCACTGCTCGTTGCCTACCGACCGCTGCTCCCGTCACTACTACAAAACAGACCATAGAAGATGTCTCATCACAGAGGTTCTTTGAAACCGTCTATGATAAAATAATCACAGACGGTTCCAAGGCGAACCATCTGTGATATAAGCTATCACAGACGGTTCGTGGTTAGAACCGTCTGTGACACGAACCGTCTGTGATACTGTTAGTCATTCTAACGACGAACCGTCTGTGATACTGTTAGTCATTCTAACGACGAACCGTCTGTGATAGCTTCATATCACAGACGGTTTGTAATAAGAACCGTCTGTGATATGCTACTAATATATATATATATATATATATATATATATATATATATATATATATACCGGTCCCGACAGAAACCTATCCGAATCATTTGAGCCGCCACCCTGCTGCCTCCTCCCCCATTGCTCCACTGCTGCCTCCTCCACTGTGCCAACTTGGAGAGGAGAAGGAAGGGAAGAAAGGAGGCAGGGAGGAAAAGGAAGGGAGGAGATCTCGCAGGATATTCGTTGTAAGCTCTGAGGGTAACAATCTGTACATAACCCTTTATATTTGCTCTAGGTTAATCACTAATAAATTTGGTTTAATAGTTAGAGTACTTGCGGTTTATTAATATAATTTAATACTAATTTGTTACGTGTGTTGTAGATGGACCGAAATTGGATGTACGTTGAGAACCGTGTGAGTGAAGAGTACATTAATGACATGTTTGCTTTTGGAAGAGCCGCCGAGCAAGATATGTTGAAGAAGGGGATAAAATTTATGTATTGTCCATGCATTGATTGCGGTAATATGAAAATGTTTGACAACCGGCGCAGATCGAAGCTCACTTGATTCGAAGGGGTTTCAAAAAAGGGTATACATGTTGGACCAGTCATAGTGAAGAGAAGATCATACAGAAAGTTAATAATGACAACATCGCCGAGGAAGTCAACGATATACCAGATATGGACTGTTCTTTTGATGAGGATAGGTCGCATAATGACAATCTAGATCAGATGCTACGTGATGCAGAAGGGAACTATAGTGAGAGAGAGTTTTGTAAATTCGAGGGCTTAATGGAGGACTCGGGGAAACCTTTGTTCCCTGGCTGCAAGCCGGAATACACAAGGTTGTCAACCGTGCTTGAACTGCTGAAATTGAAAGCAAGCAATGGTTGGTCCGACAAGAGTTTCACGGCGTTGTTATGTCTCCTAGCAGACATCCTTCCGGAGGGAAACGTATTGCCCAGCACCACCTACCAAGCCAAGAAAGTTCTTTGTCCATTGGGAATGGAAGTAGAAAGAATACATGCATATCCGAACGATTGTATCCTCTACCGTAAAGAGTATGCAAACATGCATTATTGTCCAGTGTGCAAAGCATCTCGATACATGCGTAAGAATACTGCTAAGGTGAATAAGGACCTCCTGCTAAGATGTTGTGGTATCTGCCTGTGATATCACGTTTGAAGCATTTATTTACAAATCGAAAGGAGGCAAGATTGATGCGTTGACACTCAGAGCGTAAGAAGGATGGAAAGCTAAGACACCCTGCTGATTCTGCCCAATGGAGAAACTTCGATCGGAGCTTCGAAGAGTTTGGTGCAGAACCGAGGAACATAAGGTTAGGCTTGAGTACAGATGGAATGAATCCTTTCGGTAACATGAGTAGCCGACATAGCACCTCGCCCGTGAATCTATGTATTTACAACCTTTCTCCTTGGCTGTGTATGAAGCGGAAATATATTTTGATGTCACTACTTATCCAAGGGCCGAAGCAACCTGGGAACGATATTGATGTGTACTTAGCACCATTGCTGGAAGATCTTGTGACACTGTGGAACGAAGGGGTACAAGTATGGGATGCGTACAAACGAGAGAACTTCACTTTATGCGCCATGTTGTTATGCACCATCAATGATTTTCCTGCCCTTGGTAACCTGTCGGGGTTCAGTACAAAAGGAGCCAAAGGGTAACCTGTCGGGGTTCAGTACAAAAGGAGCCAAAGCCTGTTCGCACTGCTTAGATGGTACCGAGAGTGTATGGCTGAACAACTCGCGCAAAACTATGTATATACGTCACCGTAGGTTCCTTCCCAGGATTCACCCATACCGCAAGATGAAGAAACAATTCGACGGAAATAAGGAGGACGGTTCAGCTCCAAGGGATTTTATAGGGAAAGAGGTCTATGATATGGTTAAGGATATTGATGTTGTGCTTGGGAAGAGACGTAAATTAAGGACCCGTCAAAAAAACATTTCGAATAAGCGGTCAATTTTTTGTGACTTACCTTACTGGGAGCACTTAGAAGTTCGCCACTACATCGACATCATGCACATGGAGAAGAATGTATGTGATAGCTTTATTGGTCTCTTACGGAACATTAGTGGCAAAACAACGGATGGTGTTAACGTACGGCGTGACTTGGTTGATATGAACATAAGGACCGAGTTAGCACCAAAAGAGACCGATAAAGGACGAAGAAGAGACCGATAAAGGACGAACGCACCTTCCCCCAGCTTGCTACACTTTGTCCAAGGCCGAGAGATATAAACTGTGCGAAAGCTTGCATGGTGTGAAAGTTCCGTCCGGTTACTCCGCCAATATTAAGAAACTTGTTTCTATGGAAAATTTAAAATTATTTGGTATGAAGTCTCATGATTATCATGTGCTGATGACACAAATGCTTCCTGTTGCAATTAGGAGTATCTTGCCGAACAAAGTCTGAGTGGCAATCTTTAGGCTGTGTTATTTCTTTAACTCAATTGCTCAGAAGGTCATCGATCCTGAAGGACTAGATGCTCTGCAGGGCGAGGTGGTGACGACTCTATGTCATATTGAGATGTATTTTCCTCCGTCATTTTTCGATATCATGGTCCATCTCATTGTTCACCTTGTGAAAGAAATAAAGATATGCAGCCCTGTGTTCCTACGTCATATGTACCCGTTCGAGAGATACATAGGAATTCTCAAGTCCTACGTACGGAATCGATCTCGGCCGGAGGGCAGCATCATCGAAGGTTATGCAACCGAAGAGGTCATTGAGTTCTGCGTCGACTAAATGGCTGAGGTGGAACCGATAGGTGTGCCTTTATCTCGTCATGAGGGGAGATTGGAAATATTTTATCAAGTTTCAAACATAAACTTTGGCATTTGCTATCCATGGGACAGATCGAGGCAACGCTCACCGCACCCACTACATTGCCAAGCAGTCCATGACACCTCCACCGCGCAGTCCTTGACACCGCCGATTCTGCACCCCCACTCGTCGATCATTTCCACTGAGCTCGCACTCCCACACGTCGTAGGTCGCACCCCTCAATGCTCGTTGCCTACCGCCGCTGCTCCCGTGAGCCACCGCTGCGGGGAATAGAGAGGAAGAGGAGGAGATCGATGGGAGTGCTTGGTGGTGAGAATCGCCTTTGCTACCGGTGAATAGGCGACGAGGTTAGCTACTAATGCTGGTGAATTTTGGGGAATGCATTGGGCATTGAGAGCATGTATAATGCTGTGATGTCAATTGTCTGTAAGTCTTGACACGTAGGATATGAGATGATGTGGAGAGAGGAGGAGCATAGAGAATTGGATCGTCTACCATGCTCTAGTCGACTGTAACACGAGAAACAAGACACGTTGTATATAGTGGACTTGTCTATAGAGATATGTAAAAAGACAACTCATTATAGAAACCGTCTTTAGTGCTATCTATAGATGACATGGAGAGATCTATACAACAATTATCTATACTATTATACATACCCCGAGGGGGATACAAAGAGGAAGACGAAGTGAGCATTGATTAACCTAGAGACTTCCAGGTGTTAGAAATTTGACGGCCCGATGTGTTGGATATTTTAAGGGCTATTTGGTAATTTCTCATTTTGAGAAAAGATAAAATAGAAAAGTAAAAAGAAAAGAGCTTGGGGGCCCACCTATCATTGATAAGAGGAGAGGGATAAGGTCATGAGACCTTATCTCCATTCGGCATAAGGTAAGGCCTTTGGGTGGTTTTTGGTCTTCAGCAAAAAATGGTGGTGCGACCGACTTGGTGCAGGCGGATCCGCCGGCCTGGGCGAGTTGCGTGCAGCCATTGGCAGTGGAAGTCCGGCCTCCTTCTTCCCCTCTACTCCTTGACTTGATGACATTTCTTGGTTTTTCCCAAAGCTTGAAAAAATAAGAGAGTGTCCCCAATTTTGGTATGTTCTTCTCCTCCTGATTCAGTTTTGTTTGGGAGGCATTGGACCACCCGCGCCGCTGTGCTTGGATCAGTGCTGTCGGTGGTGAGTTCTGACCTCTCTTTTGTGCAAATTCGGTCGGTTCCTCTCTTGTGCCATTTCTACTGTGGGCGTTTGGTTTGGAATCGGGAACCTGCGCATTTGGGATTGGTTTGGTGGTCTCTATCTTGACCTCTGTGAGGAACAAGACTTCAGTTCCTAGTGTTTGGTACTCTTGAGTGCACTCGGCCAGTGCATTTCAATTGGTTCCTGTGCGGCATATCTCCCTGTACATCAGCTTCGTCTTTCGGTGTGTCCCGTATTGCGAAGATTGGCGTTGTATCCCTATCAACCTTGTATGGTATTCGCAGCACAACGAGGCAATTAGTTTTATGAGACAGCGCCATTTGGTGTGCCTTGCCCGGTTCTTCTCGATGGCTTTGATTGCCATCGTCTTTGTGAGTATTCTGTTTTTCCATTTTGCGCATCACTTTGCATATATTAGCTGTACAGGTAAAATTCTGAAATTGATCTGATACTAGTACTAGGAGATATTGTATAGCGATTCTGTGTATTCGGTTTAATAGCTCAATGATGATCATTGTCAAAAATTTGAGTTTGAATTGATAATTAAAATAAGACTAGAGCCAAATTGAATTGCTTCTGTTGTCAGCTTTATCTAGTAGTTTTGATACTTTCTGTAGTTCAGTTGTGACTGAAAGGAGCTTGATCATTTATTATGTGATCTTGTAGATCCTGTGTGAACTTTTGCACTAAAATATTCTATTTACCGAAAGGTATAAGTGTTAAAATTGTGAGCCTTTTGCACTATGATATTCTCATTTATTTAAAAGTTTATGCACTGATCTTGTGATTCCATTCAAACTATTAATCATTTGATTCTTTGTTGATTGAAAGTATAATTACTGTTTATGAGATAAATCTTGACATATGAGTAATGCATTAGTTTGAGCTCAAAGTCTGGTTTGTAGTAGTCAATTTTAATTAGTGAAGAACATTAATATAAGTGTTGTGAAGGTCAAGATTATATTTTGTGTGAGAGCAATAAATAAAACACTAAATCTGAGCATTATGCAGATGTTAATTGTCCACATGTTCTATGTTTTGAGCATGTTACTCTGTTTAAATGACATGGATGATTTTTATGTTAATTTTGTCATTTAAATGCTGCTGAAAATATGCTTTAATTATGATTAATACTGCTAGAATTAATTTTGAATATTTGCTAAACCCACTAATTTTATAAAAATTCAAAAAACTATTAATTCAAGAAATGGCTTCCTCGTCTAATGTCGTTAAGTTGGAAGTGTTTGACGTGCTAACTTTAAACGTTGGTAGGCTAAAACAAAACTTTGGCTGGCTGATCTCAAACTCTTTTGGGCCATTTCAAATCCTCCAATGTTCCTGTTGGAAACCGCATCTATGACACGGTGGGAGGATGCAAAAAATTCAGTCTTAGTTCGTTTGTTAGCCATCCTATCCAACCGGCTGTTCGACGTGTACGTTAACTTCAAGAATGCCAAGCAACTCTGGGACGAACTTGATGGGAAATATTCCGAAGGGGATAATGAGAATTAGTCATTTATAACTACTACCTACTTGAACTTTAAGATGGTTGAGGGGCGGTCAGTAATGGAGAAGCTCCATGATCTATAACTCCATGTACGTGACTTAAGTCAGTACGACTGTGTCCTACCAGAGAAGTTTCAAGTTAATGTCATCTTGGCTAAGTTACTGTCCTTATGGCGTGACTTTATGACCGCTTGTAGACATATAAAGAAGCGCTTGACTCTCAATGAGCTGTCAACTGCTATTAATGCCGAAGAGCGTGCAAGAGCTAGTGACGGTACAAGAAATGCTCAAGTTCAGGCTCATCAGGTGGAGGTCAAGAGTGCTGGAGGCTTTGGGAAACAGAAGTTCAAGAATCAACCACAGAACGAGCTCTAAGGAATAAAACTTATGTTTGAGTCCAATAAGGTCATGTTAACCAAATTTGGTAATTTTACGGGCAAATGCTCCAAGTGAGGATGGTTGGGTCCATTTCTATTGAGGCTGGGCGGGGATGGTGTATCCATACCAGGAAGGGACAGTGCAGCACGGTGCCTAGATGGCGTAGGGTTACGCTAGGGTCCAGGTGGACATGGTACATGATAATTTCATGGCTGTCCGGCTGGAGATTCGTCCGAATGAAGACATCAGAACACTAGTGGATACCATGTACACTTTTATCTAGTGGCCCAAGAAGGATATCGCCCTGGACCCTACAGTGCCGTGATCTCGACACGACCATGCCTCTCCAACAGGACCCTCGATGACTCCACCTCAACCTTTGCTTCAGAAGGCCGCCTCATCGGTTCTCGTGGAGAAGACGTCGAAGGAACAAGAAAAGTGTGTCGCCGTATCAGTTCACATGTTGTCTCACAGGAAGACGTGCAATGGGCAAGTCGTTCAGGCCAAATCAAAATCGAAGAACATTAAGGCGCCTCCCAAGCCCGAAAAATACTCCCTCGGAAGTCCATTGGCCCCCGACACAGTATTAGCTCGCGCTGGATTAGGTTGCTAGTCTTTGCATGTCTGGTACATGCGAGAGACCAAAGAGAAAGGGTGCGGTATTGGAATCACCGTCAGATACACGAAGTAGCATTTCCTCCATGAGCCGGGCCACTTTGTCGTGGGCTTCGACGACTTGTTCGACCTATTCAACCTCACTGACATCGACGTTTGACTTCTACGATGCTGCACACTGTAAGTATGTACAATCAAGTTCTACATTAACGTAATACCGATAAATATCACAACTCATTTCTTTTGCATAGATACATGATGAAAAATACCCGGGGATGGAACGAACCGGTGGGTTTCCTCGACCCACACATGGTCTCTGAGCAAACCATCAACGAAGACACATCCTACGTCGTAAAATACATAACGATAGGATTGCTTGCTCATGACGACAAGGACTACATAATGACGCCTTATAACCAGAAGTAAGTACTTCACTACTTGCCATACAAAATTCATTTGTACTTTATACGCAACACGAACTTAGGTTTAATAACTATAGCGACATACATGAGTAGGTACCACTGGATCCTTTTAGTCATTATACCAAAGAGGAACGAGGTAACATACCTTGATTCCCTACTCAACAAAACCCACGACTTCATCTTTCTAGATGGAATACTTGACAGGTATGCTCATTTCCTCCATACATAATTCATTGTAGTCTTCCTTCGTTTGAAATAGCCGAGGATAACTTTTTAGAATCAGGTAGGTCGTTCATCGCCTATGTTGCCGAGGGAGGACCATACAAGGGATCGAGCACCACACTGCAACACAGGACGCGATTTCTGGTATGCGCTACAACACAATAATCCTATATCATACTTCGTAATAATGCGTCTCAAACTAACTATACCTGTATATGTAATTCTATTTTTGCAGTGTCGCCAGTAAAAAAAAGATCACCTATGTTCATTCTATGTTTGCCATGATATGCAGCAAATCATGAGTGCTAAGATGAAGGATCTCGAGGTTTGTCAATCTCGCAACAAATATTTCCTAATTATAAATTTAAATATATATGCTTTCTATTTTTACTCCTGCTAGCGACAGGCTATGAAAGAGATCTCGGAGGTTCGAGGGAAGCTCTGCGGCTTCATCAAGATGGAGACGGTTAACGCCAGCGGAGAGTTTCACTCCGTCGACATCGCTGAACAACCTTCAAACAATTGATTCAATTGTAATTCACTTTGAGTAGTTGTAATTCAATTGTAACTCTAGCGACAATACTTGAACATAATCTTTTGTAATCGATTTTGAGTTGTAAATGATCACTTTGAGTTGTTAACAATTGAGTCATATGTGATGTATTTGTTTTCTGTTTGCTTCTTTTCAGAGGGCATGGCTAGCAATTCCTGAGGCTAGCCGAAAATCACAAAAAAAATTAGTTAGGTTAAAGGACTATCACAGACGGTTTCAACAAAAAAAAACCGTCTGTGATACGTAGGATATAACAGACAATTTTATTTACAAACCGTCTATGATATGCCTCCAATCACAAACTGTTTGTAAATAGAACCGTCTGTGATATCCTACGTATCATAGATGATTTTTTGTTGAAATCGTCTGTGATAGTATACCTTCACAGACGATTTCAACAAAAAATCGTCTGTGTTTTGCCTTATCACAGACGGTTCAAAAATTGTCTGCAATAACCGCCTGGTATCACAGACACACAAATTCAGATGGATCAAAAATCGTCTGTGATGACCCTATCTATAGTAGTGGTAGCAAAGCCCTACCGGTTCCTAGCAAAGGAGAGAGAGAGAGATGAAGCAGCAGATCTGATCGCCTATTTTACAGGTAAATGTTCTTGCAACATTGTACCTAAATTTGAAACCTTGTAGGGTAGCAAATAAACATAGCGACATAGAATTCAATGGATTAGATAATTTCAGCTGTATTGTTGTTTTATGTAGTACACCAATTTAGTTGTATATAGTTTAGTTTCGTCGTATAGATATTATTCATGTTGCAATACTCGTACGATTTAGAACATATACGAAAAAATACTAAGAAAACTTTGTATGCTTTTATTTTTATTGGTAAATATTTTGTTAATGCTGAAAATACTTTTTAAACCAGGAAAATAGGAAGACAACTCTAAAAATAACAAGATACCTATTAAAAATATGTAAAAAGCGTAGAGTATCTAAATAGGGTATGTAGAGCTTAATCAAAATAATCTCAACTTAATTTTGGTTTCCATTTATGAATGGTAAATATTCTATTAATGCTAAAAATGCTTTTTAAACTAGAAAAATAGCATGACACCTCTAAAAATTCTCTAAAAAATATAGAGTAGGAGCATAGAGTATGCAGAGCTGAATTAAAATATTGCGAACTTATTTTTTTGTTTCCTACACGGTAAATATTTTGTAAATGCTGGAGAAGCTTCGGAAACAAGGAAATTACCAAGGCAACTATAAAAAATCTATAAAAATTGTAGAGTAGCTAAATAGGGTATATAGAGCTTAATCAAAATAATCTTAACTTAATTTTGGTTTACATTTGTGCATGTTAAATATTTTGTTAATGACAAAAATACTTTTTAAACTAGAAAAATAGCAAGACACCTCTATAAATTCTCTAAGAATCCATAATAGGTACATAGGGTATGTAGAATGAATTAAAATATTACGAACCTAATTTTTGTTTCGATTTGTACGATGCTCGTATGTTGCTCGGGGGCGCTTCAGCATGATAGCACGTGAGATTAGAGGGGTCATGGACCAGTTCATTGAGAAGATGAGGAGAGGCGTCGAGCTGGCGTTCTGCCATAGGCCGAGGGAGAAGGTGGACCCACATGTACATGGACAGGGGGGCGACTCACGGTGCGTCACGCCCTACGGCTCCTCACCTGGTCGTAGTGGGTGGGTCCTCGTGGCATTGTGTCGGGGTACTCCTCGGCACAGTTCGTAGGTAGCATGAAACACTCAAGTATGGTTGTTTATTTCGAACTCCACTAGTTACTAACGACAATTTTCTTTGACAGGTCCTGAGTTCCACCCGTACACACGACACGAGTACGTGGATCAGTGCGCTACCTTCGTGCGACGAGGTATGTTTACCTTGTTTGAATGCACAACATACTATTTCATCATTTTCACCATGTTTACATGCATAACATACTGTTTCACAACTCGTACACCCCTTTGGGTGGAGGAGCTGATGTCGCATGAGGAGTTACGCTCCGAGGACTTCGATTTCGACAAGGGTGGAGGTGGGCCTTCGCACGGCGATGTAAGATCGAGGTGGCCGACTAGAGGGGGGTGAATAGGCGGTTTTAAAAATTCTTTCGGTTAAAACCAATTAATAATACGGAAGCTAATAACGAATTGGTTTTGCACAATTAAAACCTAAATCAACTAGGTCTCCCTAAGTGCACCAACAATATGAATACAATTGAATGAGAGCAATCATATAAAGATATATAAGCAATTAAAGCATGTAATGTAAATTGCTCAAAGTAAAGCACACGCGTAAACCAAGATGACACAATTATGTTTTACCGTGGTGTTCGGAGACTTGCCGGTCTCCCCTAATCCACGTTGAGGTAAGCCCAACCTCGTTGGACCGGTTCCACTAATTAAGCCAACACCTCAGAGGTAAGTCTAACCACTTGGACCGGTTCCAACTCGAACCAACACCTCGCTCCACTAGGGTTGTTCTTCCTCCTCTTCGGAGATGGCCAGCACCAAACCACTCACAACACGCCGGGTCTTCTCACAAGATTCTTGAGAAGATCACCAGTCACGACGCCTCCACGCCGTCTAGGTGTCGGCAAACACCAAGAGTAACAAGACTCAACTTTCACTTGAACTAATCAAGTGTCTAAGCTCAGTGGATACTCAATCCACTACCTAAGGCAACACATGCACTTAGGGTTTGCTCTCAAATCTCACTAAGTGCAACACATGCACAAAAGAGAAGAGATGGCTTGCTCTTAGCTCAAGGAATGAGTATGGAACTCAACAACAACATCAGCAACAACCATCTAGAACCAGCAACCATCCCCAACCGACCAAGGTGGGTATTTATAGCCCACACCTAAAAACTAGCCGTTGGGGGAAAGATTCCCTCGAATCTGTGTTGGGCCGGTCTGACCGCCAACTAATGGCCGGTCGGACTGCCCATGCGCCAACAACTATAAAACTAGCCGTTGGACCTACGGTCGGTCAGACCGCCCGAGGAAAATTGGCACACCTCCAAAAGGTGCTTCTCTGGAATAAAAGTACAAAAACTTGGTACTTCGCACTACTGGTAATCTTGTTTTCAACGCAGACTACCGCAGAGAATCAACTCAAGATAAAATCGGTCGGATCGCTAATCGCATAATGTCCGACCGATATGCCACCGATTAGACCGGTGACCATCGACGGCCGGACATCCGCACTACGAGGCCGACACATTGGCTTCGCTCAAATGGCAAAACACATTCACCTATTTGAGTGCAATTCCCACAAGGAATATAGGTGATATTCTCAACAAGTTGCAAAACACATTTGCCAACCTTTACAATACTCACTACAAGGAATAAGGTACATGGACTTACACCATTTGCAAACTTAAGACACATGCTACAAGAAATCAAACATGAGCATCAACTATTTGCAAAACACATTTGCAAATAACAACATCATGCCACAAGGCTAAGGTGCATGGACTTCAACCATTTGTAAAACACATTTGCAAACTATAGTCACATGCTACAAAGATTAAATGCATGAGCCTCGGCTATTTGCAAAACACATTCGCAAATAATAGCTCCATGCATAGATGAGCTAGAGCAAACGCAATGAGCTATCAACATATGACTAACTCATGCTACTAGTCAAGACCCCTCTTAATAGTACGGCAAACTATACTAGCAATCCGGACTTCCAACCAAACATTAAGACCGGAAAAAGACTAGAAACACATCCTTAGCCCTAGCTAGTCATACCTTTGCCTTGCATCTTCTTGAATCTTGATGATGCACATCAACACTTCAAGTCCGGATCCTTGACTTTGACAATCATCAACACATAATGATCTTCTTCACTTCAGGATCTTGTCTTGAACATCATCAACACATGATGATTTCTTTATCTCGAGTCTTGACATGCATCAACACATGATGCATTCTTTCACTTGATCTCCATCAACACATGGTGGGTGATGAGGACATCACTTCTACTGATATGAACACTCCTCTTCTACTACTTTGAATGATGTGCAAGGTCCAACTACTCGGGCACGTGCTCATCAACTTATTTATCAGGTAAATTTGTTTCTTGGGCTGAGTATATTATTTGAGAAATCTATGATGCTGCCTAATGGAGATGATTTACTTGTACTTAGGAATCTAGGACTACGACCAGTTCCGCAGGATGTACGACCACTTCAAGAAGGCCTACGACCAGTGTCACCAGTACTCAGCGAGCCCAGTACTCGTTGGACACAATCTACGACCAGAGATAGCATGGACTCCTCAAGACCACCCTAGGACTAGTCCTACGACCAGGTCTGAACAGTGAATAAGGTGTTACGTCACTGTTTTGGCCTAATGGGCCCTTGTAAGCGTGTCGAGGTCGAAGCCCAGGTTGTGTACGCCTCTTCCCACGGTCGCACAACCCTAGGTCGACCTCCTCACATCCCCCTATATATATACAGTAGCCGTCATAGTTTAACGTGTGTTTTTCTTTGAGATTATTCTGCTTAGCAGTCTCGCCGCACGTTCAGTTGAGAGATCCCACATTGTGAGCTTCATCTATATTCACAATACAATATCATATTACATCTTCTACTTTCTTGCTTGTGTTCTCGATTCGCATGCATGAGATAGCCTTCTTGGCGAGGTCAACCGCGTTCGGCACGGTTGATAACCATCGGAGCAGTGGTGTAGTGATTGCGAGGGGTTCGATCTGTTTGGTCGGAGCCTTTGGATCATCAACGTCGAGATCTCCACAATCGACTTATCAATACCTTTCGGAAGATCGGGCCATAGATTTATAATGATAGGTCTTCTCTTGACTTGATGTGCATCAACACATGATGCATCATTTACTCCAAGTCTTGATATGCATCAACACATGATGCATCCTTCATTAGACCTCCATCAACACATGATGGGTCTTCTCTTTGAACATCATCGGCACACGATGATTTCCTTTTTCTTCAAGCTCTTCATATGCATCAACACATGATGCATCCTTTACTTGAATCTAGACTTGATGATCAACTCGTGATCATCCCAAGTCTTTATCACCCTGGAACATAACCTATTCATCAAACTCATGGAAAATGTTAGTTCCACAATATGATTATCATTAATTACCACATCATACCATTAACTCATAATGGTGGGACAAGATACTTCAATCTTTCCCTCTTTGCTAATTGATGATAACCATTTCAATTGCACATAAATTGAATTTAGATAATGAAACCGAACATGAGTATATATTAACTACGCAAGATATATATACTCCAACATGAGTATGCGAGAACTACACAAGTTCTACATACTCAAAACATGAGTATACGAGAACTACACAAGTTCTATATAATCACAACATGAGTATATGAGAACTACACAAGTTCTACGTACTCAAAATATTAGTATACAAGAACTACACAAGTTCTATATACTCAAAACATAAGTATATAAAAACTACACAAGTTTTGTATACTCAAACAGATATGTTTCAAAGTAAAGATCTCAAATATATGTGAAAAATGTAATATGGATCAATACTAATAAAACCACAAAATATAGCATAAACTCCCCCTAAATGTGTAATGAAGACATATGCACATATTCAAGTTAAACTTATGGTTGAGTTCTTCCTATATTTTAGATACAATGAATGCAACAATATATAAAAGTATAAGTCGAATGCATACCTCGTTGAATTTCACCTTTATATCCAAATGAGACTACACACTAGATATAGAAATAGAATCGTTAGTCTCACATTTAAATTTGTCATTAATCACCAAAACACTCCGTTAGCTCATAATGGCGGGTCTAGATCCTTCAAAGAGAGCAACTGTGTCTCTATGGGGCTTCCTAGTCGCACAAAGACGCCTGAGTGAGCCGGTGACACAAAGACCCTATTGCGAGACCTCCTCAGGCTACTTGCGTCGGTAGGGTGCCTCGGCTGCCTGAGCCTTTGACCTACTCGTACCAGCGCCTATAGCTACCCCAGACGAGGCTAGGAGCTACACGTGGGGTACACCCCAAGAGGGTCCGTGAGTAGATATTTGTTCTTGTAAATATCATTCATGTCATGTAAATATAAATTTTTGTAGAACTTACATTATGCTACTTTCGTGTTTTGATACTATTTGTTCTCATGTCTACGGGTAATCACGTGAGGGAGTCAACATCGTGATACCTGACATTTTTAGTCCTTAAAGACCTCACCGGGTCACGCCACACGTTGCCACTTTTGTAGACTGAGATGATAACACACTTCGATGCTACCTTTCTGCACCAAAAAGATCACACTCCGCCACACCACCTTTTCAGAACGAAAAGACCGCACCGTGTCACATCACACGCTATCACTTTTGCATACCGAGATGACAACACACTACGACACTACCTTTTCAGATTGAAAAGACCACACTCTGCCTCGCCACCATCTCAGACCAGAAAGAACACACCACGGCACATCACAAACTGTCACTTTTGCAGACCGAGATGATAACACACTATAGTGTTACCTTTGCAGACCAAAAATACCACACTCTGCCACACCACCTTCTCAGACCGAAAATGCCCATTATAAAAGGAGGGAGAAGAGAAATGGAGGAGAAGAGACCTGGAGGAGAACACTACACCACCACACCCAACACTTCACCAAAGCTTGGTTCACACAACTGAGAGGAAGAAGATGTTGGACTTGTCGGTGAACTTCTACGTGAACGTACTGTAGAAGCGCAAGTGGCTTGCCGAGAGGACTAAACCCTATCCGGATTGTTCTATAAAGGATGCACCGGTACCACCAGAGTTTTCATACCCACAATATGTGTGCGAAGAACCGACTAAGATTATCCAGTCCATACTCCTAGGGACGGTCGTCCGGGTGTACTACACGTGCGGGAACATCCTCGTAAGAGAATCTTGCACACACATAGATTTTTCACATCTTACGTTCTATTCCATAAATCTCTAACTACATCAACGCATAATGGCAACCGGAGATGCGATGCAACTTCTTCCAATGGATAGATGGCTTGGACATGTACGATAGGACGTTCATTGAGCAGAAGTATACAACAACTATGCGATGCGAGCTGAGACCTTCAAACGCTGGAAACCTTACATACCAGACCCTATTGAAAAGGCATCGGAGGAGCCTAGGAGAGCAGGGTGGTGGTGGAGGATCCCCGAACAGGAAGCTGAGTATGACCGGGCTGAGTGCGCGACGCATAAGGGGAAGACTTCTGCTAGTGAGACCGGCAGCCGTCCTAGCGCTGTGTCGCCTGGGCGTAGTCCAGATCAAAGAGGTAAGTTATATTCAGAATGCATCCTGATTATTAATTTGGCCCTACGTTGTGCTATCCTAACATCATTTAATCGTCTAGCCCATCTCGCAAAGCGTGGCTGACTTCGAGACTGCCCGTCTTCGAGACTGGCCACCGCCGCGAGCAGTCCAGAGACAAGGGGAAGGGACTGATAGACCGCCATGACTGATCGATTTAATTCCAATCAACCTTTTTCGGATTTCAAAAAGGCGCACATGTATTGTAGGCGTATTTCGGGTTGTTACTTCGTGCATGTTGGTGTTTCTAATGCACGTAACTAAACCCAACACGCCATGTATTTTGTAATTAAATTATGAAGTCTTTCGAACTTAAATTTATTTTTTCAAATATTTCAACTATTAAATATTACGTAATCTTTCCCCGAGATAATCGATTCCACGAACAATACAATCGGGACAACAACGCGTATGACAACCCTAAACCCAAATAGTTTTTTTTTATTTCGTTCCGAAAGGGGCTATTTGTGTTATTGCGCCACTGAACTTGTGTTCCAAATTGCCCCGCCGATCTTGTATTCTCTACTTCACATTTCATTATCTTCTTCAATTTAGGATTGCGAACTACGCGGATTACCAAAAAAACTAGGTGACATACACTAAAATCTTTAGGCCAAATTCTCTATACATAAATTTTTTTAAAAAATAAATATTACTGTCGCAAGTTGAACTAGCGATAAGGCACTGTCGCTAGTTGAATTGGCAAAATTTTCCTGTCGCCAGTTTAATTGGCGATAGGAACCTCTCTACATTGTTGCAATTGGCGACAGAGATACAGTCGCCAATTGAAAGGACGATAGACACATATTTTTGTAATTTTTTGACTATTTTTTCTACTTATCTTTTAAATTAATATTTTTTTTATAAAAATTCAATAGAACTTCCCTCATACACAGAAAGAGATCAATTAATAAAATAGATTCTCTCTTACTGTGTCTCCATCTATTGTCTCTTGACTTGTTTTATCCGACAGTAGTCATTCAACGAATTTTTTTAAATAATATTTTTTAAAAAATTATAAAACTAGGTAGTTGCCTCAAAAAATTTAAAAAATAGGTCCTTGTCGCCAGTTCATCTGGCGATAGGCTCTAGGGACCCTGAGCAGTGGGGAGGTTCTTGTCGCCAGTTCAATTGGCAACAAGAACCTAAGGATTTTTAAATATAGAAAATTAGCTCAAAAATATATAAATTATTTTGTGTGACCTCCCAACATAGTGTCATTGCTTGTGTAATGTTTTCATAATTTTATCCATTCTGAATTGTTCTATAAAGTTCATTTAATTATACTATTTGTAGGAATTTGTAAATATATAAAATGAGGTTCAAAAATTATGATTTTTTGTGAACACTCATCACATAGTGTAATTGATTGTGCAATTTTTTTTCCACAATTTTACATGTTTTGAAAATGTATCAACAATTAAGGATTTACACTTTGTTCTGAAAATGTATCAGCAATTAAGGATTTACACAATGAGGTACACTGTATTGGAAACATAAATTCAGAATTTTCGAGATAATTTTATAACATATAAAATTCTGAAAAAATTACACAATCAATTACACTATGTAAGGAGAGTACACAAAAAAATTATAATTTTTGGACCTCATTTTATATATTTACAAATTCCTATAAAGAATATATTTAAATGAATTTTAGAGAAACATTCGGAACTGGCGATAGGAACCTAACCCCACCGTTCAGGGTCCCTGTCGCCAGTTCAACTGTTTTTTTTTGGACGGTTAGCTAGTTTTGTATTTTTTTAAAAAAATATTATTAAAAAAACTCGTCATTCAACAGGTTCCAACCCCCATTAATTTTTGAAAAAATAATTTGACGGCCGCCCTGGCTGTCCCACGTCAAAGTTTGGACAGTATCCGTGGAAAATGAGGCGGAGGCGTCGGTAAAAGTAACAACTTTATCTGTTTTACTTAACCTATCGAGTGTTGACCCTTGGAGCGAAGGGACAGCACGGGGCACGGCACGGGACGCCTCCTTCACAGCGGCTTCTGAGGCCACCGAATCTATCCCGTTCCACCATGGCTGCTTGCCCGAAAGCCTTTTGATCTCTTTTGTAACCCGCACCTTTCCTCCCGTGCCCATTTTCCAGGCGTCAATTCGTCAGTCGTAAGTTGATACGAGTCCCTAGTTCTTTTGATTGCTTGCTGTAGGTTGCGTGTGGTGTAGTGCCATGATTGGATACGAGCTACGGTTTGATGCCTGTGTGTGGGAAATTTCGGGTGGGTACTAGAGGATTGGATGGATCTTTATGCGTTGAGGTGAATATCGGTGGGATGATAAATTCCAGGCTGACGGAGAGGGGGAATTCTGCTGCTTGTAGCGGCTACCTGGGGCGTGCACGCCATGTGTTTGTGGAATTGCGGCAACCAACGCTGATTCTTCAATTCTTGCAAGAAAGAGCTGCGTTGGTGCTGTGATTTCAGGCGGAGTTGTTGTTACCGCGTTCTTGAAGCGAAGCCATGGACGTCGTGCAAGCGCTCGCCTCGGCGACGCAGCTGGTGTCCGCAATGGTGTCCGCGGTCGGGGCCCTGGAGCAGGCGGCCTCGGACTTCGCTGAGGCCCCGAGGAGGCTCCAGGTGCTCGAGGATTTCGTGTCCGACCTCGGGGTGCTGATGCAGCAGGCCAAGCAGAAGCACGCGCACAAGATGCATGGCCCGCAGCTGGAGCGTCAGTTACAGAGCTTGAGCAGGCTCATGGACCAGCTCAATGTCAACATCACGAAGGCGAGGCGGGTCTTGAAGAAGAGCAAAGGCAAGGGCTTGGCCAGGGTGGTGCTGAGTTCGGTGGTGGGAGACCCGCTCATGAAGTATGTTCAGCTGATCAGGGATGATCTCAACTGGTGGCTGGAACTGCAGAAGCTGACAGAGGGTGTCGACCGTGTCATAGCGTCTACTGCAAAGAGTACGCCGTCGTTGGTGAGAGTCAAGTCTGAGCATGGCTATCCAATGCCAAACAAGTGCAGCTATATCAGGAAGCTACTGGAGAGGGATGGTGGTCATCCAGTTGTTCTGATCGTCGGGCTATCTGGTATTGGGAAGTCATGTCTCACTCGACAAATAGCATCTGTTCCGCCTGGTAATTTTGCGGATGGTGCAATTGAGATCAGTTTTGGGCGGTGGTGCAGTATAGCAGCATGTAATGGAAGCAGGAGCGCATATCATAAGCGTCTTGTTAGGAAAATATGTAAATTCCTAGTGCAGATTGGTTCCATGGCTGTAAATGAGGAAATGGGCAAAGATCTTGAAGATGTCTGTTGCTTGCTTCAGACCGCGTTGGTCGGAAGGAGCATATTGATCCTACTTGATGATGTCTGGGAACAAGACATAGTTGATCGCTTCACGAGACTATATGATAATGATTGCCGGTATCTTGTGACAACTAGGGATGAAGCGATTTGTGATATAGCAGAAGCTGAAAAGGTAGAAATATCCAAAGATGACATCAAGGAAATAAGCAAGAGCATTCTTCTCTTTCATAGTCTTCTTAGTGTCGAGGAGCTTCCGGTATGCTTTATTATTTGCCTTCTGATGCTTTACTAAATTCAGCTGTATTACCATGCATCTTAGTTTTCTCTTAATAAATTTAGTTTACATATGCTCATCTCTTTCTTTGATGTGGGCATCCTGTAGTCAAGATCTCATCTTCATGTAATTGTACATATGTTTACCTTTCCACTTTCAAAATTGGTTTCATTGTATCAACATCATGTCAAACATGAAAGCTATGCACAACATAGTTCATGCAAATACTTTCATTCATGCGAATCTACTTAAAGTGATTGGCTGTTCTTATATTTTCCATGGAAGATATGTTCAGTCTAGAAATTAGAATTACTACAGACCACGATGGTTAACTTTGCTATATGTTACAGCCTGTTGCAGACGACTTGCTGGACCGTTGTGGACACCATCCCCTTACAGTTGCTGTCATGGGTAAGGCTCTCAGAAAGGAGACCAGAGTGGGAAAATGGGAGAAAGCAATATCCAACCTTTCTGCATATGCAACTTGTGCACCAGGGCCAGTTTCATATGTGAACGAGAAAGAAGTGGAGACCACATTGACCATCTTTGGATCTTTTGAGTTCAGCTTAGAAGCAATGCCAGAAAATTCACGAAGGTTTTTTATGGTTCTTGCATCTATCTCATGGGAAGAACCTGTTCCAGAGACCTGCCTTGAATCCATTTGGACAGCACTTATGCAGGATAGTTTGTTCCCTATTGTGGTTTCAAAACTAGTAGAAGGCTCACTCATCATCAAACTGGAAGACCAATCGATGTATCATATGCACGACATGGTTTCGCTTTACCTCGAGAACAAAACAAATGATGCTGTTCACACTCTTTTGTCTGATTCATTTCCTGAATATGCTGCATTGGTGGCTCCTTGGCTTTTTATTTTTGGCAAAGATAGTGTGAAAGGGCCAGCTGAGCAGAAGATGATAACATTCTTTTCTCTGCTAGAGTTCATGGAGATCGAGATCTTACTGGGAAGCACCACCCAAGCCCTCATGGCATGCAAGTCGTTATCGGAATTTGAGGCTAGCAGGCTTGGCTTCAGCAAAATACTTAGCCCTCGAATAGCGGAGCTAATTTCTGTTGGGTCACAAACTCTTATTGTTGCTGTCACCAAAGCTATTACTGTCATCTTTTCCCTAGGGGACTATGCAAATCTCGCGCAGTCTCTTGAAACAGCAGGTTCTGTGGATAAATTAATTTGTGTTATTTGTGGCTGTGAAGATTCGTCAACTCTAGCCAACGTTTCTACTGTTCTTGTGAATATATCTGAGCATGTTGGTGCCCCAATTGCTGATGAAATTTTGGCAAGCATTCCCATGGATCGAATTGCAGAACTATTGTCTCCAGAAAATGAGGAGTGTCATGAAATTATGTTTACTACTCTAGCATCTTTGGTAAAAGTGGGAAAGTTAAAGGCTGTTGAGACAATGATCAAATCAGGAATTGACAAGAAGCTTCTTGTAATTCTAGGCAGTGGTTCTGAGATCTCACAGCATCATGCAATTAGCCTGCTAAAAACTTTCTGTGAGCTTGGTGCGCCACTTGAAGGGTGCATGGGACCTGGAGTGTTGATTCATTTGCCCTGGCATGCTCGTCTCAGCTTGGAGAGATTTGTTTTATTTGATCAAAATGTATCACCATCACCAAAGCCTCAACAATCTTTTGAGGTGGCTCTTCACAAGATCTTACAAAGAGACAGCAAAGATATCATTGAAGCTATCCAAGGTTTATTACCTCTTTCCGAGAGGGCTAACGATTCGAGGGTGCAAGATCTCCTTTTAGGAAGCAATCTGTCTGATAGGTTGGCATTGCTGCTGCAACGCAGAGAAATTGAAAGCAACCAAGTGAGATCTCAGACTGCCTTTCTGGTGATGAAATTGGCCTGTACTGGAGGAGAGCCATACGTCCATAGGTTCTTGGAGCTTAATATTGTTCACGAGCTCATTGAGATGATGCAATGCACCATTGATGAGCTCCAGGATTCAGCGTACTATGCCCTCCATCAGATTGTTTATGCAAAGGGAGGATCATTGGTCTTGAAGAGGTTTCTACAATTAGGAACTATAGAAAAACTGGTGAACTTGCTCGACCGCAAGTATGCGAAGACTAAGGATCTTGCGATGCAACTTCTGGTGGACATTGCGGTGGTCGGAACCAAACCCTGCATTGAAAGAATGCTGTCTTCCCAAATCGTCGAGAAGCTTGTTACCCTCGAGAAAGCCGGTGGGTCTTTCAGCGGAGCAGTGTCAAGATACATCCAGGGATTGAACATGTGCAAGAACGTCCAGTCTGCCGAGAGAACAGTGATGAAGCAACATATTTTGAGGAAAGTGAGATCAGCAGTGAGAGGGCATAAGCTGGAAGTAAGTCTAGTTGCCTCTGTGGAGGCCTGCATTTCTGAAGGCAAAAAAGGAGCCAGCAGTAGCAGGAGAAAAAAGTAGCGTTTTGCCGCAAATTTCAGCAATTGAAACATATAAAGATTCTGATGGTGCCAAACTGTTAATTGCAGATTCACAGAATTACTCGTCAATAACTCAATACCAATAGTTCTTTTCACATGTTTGGCTTTACAAGGGATGGATGGATAATTCTTGATATTTTGGTCTCGGACGTTGGCGTTCGTCCGGGTTGGATTTTGGTCATGGCGTTCGAATAAACTGTAAACAAAACAAAACCAAATGACATTGGGTATACAATTTCGCAGTGGGAGATGGATTTCACCATGCCTTTGGTTAAATTCTAATAGGTTAACATTTCAGAACTAACGTCAATTTATTCATACGCCATGACATAAAAAAAAAAGTCATAAATATATCGTTGACATGAAACTTTAGTTCAATACGTCAACATAAAACATAATAAGAAAAACATCACAAACATAAATCCAGGAATTGAACACATGATCTGTTAAGAATAGCGCTTGTATTCAATATGAGACTAATATGTCAATATATATACAAATACATGTGTGACATATATGCAAAGAACCCTTTGTACAATACACATCTAACACACCCTCAAATTTATGGTGGATGAACAATATTAAGTTTGGAGAGATAGAAGTTGTGCTGAGCTCTGGTCTACGCCTTTGTGAAAAAGTCTGCCAACTGAAGTTCTGAAAGCACATATTGAAGAGCAACAATCTGGTTATGCACTTGGGTCCGCATGTAGCAAGCATCAACACCAATATGCTTTGTAAGCTCATGCTTTATCAGATTTGTAGCAATGCTAAGAGCCCCTACACTGTCAAACGAAAGAGGAGTGGGTGCAGAAATAAAAACACCAAAATCCCCAAGTAACCACCGTAGCCAAGTAACTTCCACAGTCAACAAGGTTATAGCTCGCAACTCTGCCTCAGCACTTGAACGAGAAACTGCTGTCTGCTTCTTAGTCTTCCAAGCAATAAGAGATCCACCAAGAAAAACACAATAGACAGAAAGAGACCGGCGATCAGAGTGATCGCTATCCTAGGTAGCATCAGAATATGCCTTGAGCTGTAAAGAGCTAGAACAAGGGAAAAACATACGACGAGTGATGGTTCTACGAAGATATCGTAGAATACGAAGAAGATGACTATAGCGGAGCTGAGTAGGAGCAGATACAAACTGACTCAAGATATGCACAGGGTATGAAATGTCAGAATGACTGACACCCAGATAAACAAAACTCTCAACAAGATGACGACAGCGAGTAGGATCAGTAAGAAGCTCACCTTCAGTAGGCTGAAGATGAACATTAAGCTCTATAGGAGTCTCAGCGGTGTGCTGATCCGTAAGAGAAGCCCGATCAAGAAGGTCCTGAATATACTTTTCTTAGGATAGATATAAGCACTCAGTCGTAGAAATAACCTCAATCCCAAGAAAATAGCGAAGAGGACCCAGATCAGACATGAGAAACTGCTCATTAAGACGCTGCTTGACAAAAGTGATGTACTGAGAATCATCGCCAGTAATGATCATATCATCAATATATAAAAGGAGAAGCGTCCGACCACGAGGTGAAGTGTGAATACAAAGAGTAGGATCATAAGCACTGACAGAGAAACCAGCTGCAGTGACAATAGAAGAGAAGCGATCAAACCAAGCACGAGGAGCTTGCTTGAGGCCATAAAGAGATCGGCGAAGGCGAAAAACTATACCCTCAGGAACAGAATACTCTAGTGGTGGCTGCATATGAACCTCCTCACGCAGCTCATAATTGAGAAAGACATTCTTGACATCAAGCTGAGAGATGGACCATACCCGAACAGACGCCACAACAAGAAGAGTGCGAACAGTGGTCATGTGAGCCACAAGAGCAAAAGTCTCATTATAATCACGATCATGCTCCTGCTAAAAATCACATACCACGAGACGAGTCTTGTAGCGCTCAAAAGAACCATCAGAGCGGGTCTTATCCTTGTAGACCCACTTGCACATGATGGAAGTAACACGTGCAAGAAGAGGAACAAGATCCCACGTGCCAGTATGTTCAAGGGCAGCAATCTCCTCTGCCATCGCATGCTGCTTCTCCTGATGAATAGCAGCATCACGATAATAAGTCGGTTTGGCAAGAGCTGCTAAACAAAAGCGTGCAGGAGGCCGAATAGACTGGCGATCACGAAGAGTATATCGAGGAGGAGAGGCCAAGGAAGATGACCCTTCAGAAGAAGATGGTGCATCAGGAGAATCCCCAACTCGCAGACGACGAGTGTAGTAGAGAGGATAAGAAGGAACAAGGCTAGGAGGAGCCTGTAGAGAAGATGGCAGAAGCAAATGAGATGGTGAAGGAGGAACCGAAGAGGTCAAAGGCTGTGATAGAGGTGTGGTGACTATGGGAGTGACAGGAAAAGTCAGGAAAGAAAGAGGCTCAACAAGAGATGCTGGAGTGGTGGAAGGAGAAGGACGAGGGTAGAAAGGATGAGACTCATCAAAAGTGATGTCTCGGTAAACCCACATCCGTCGGTCAATAAGATCCCAACAACGATATCTGTGGATATTATGGGGATATGCTCCAGATCTTAGGATGATGTGACAATTGGCAATGGCGTTTGTGGTTTGTCGTTTCATGTGTTTTCAACAAGTTACAGAACTGTCAGGTAGTAATCGGTCTGACCGGTCATAGCGTGGCGGTCAGACCGGTACCAAATCGGTCCGACCGGCCATAGGCGGTGGTCGGACCGGTGAACTTAAAATGTATTATTTTGAGTTGGGCCAAAAATAGAGGGTGTAGGCAAGAGAGGGAATTCTATTGCACTTGGTCCCATAATTTTTGGAGTCTCCAGTCAAAAGTTCTTTTGGATTGAAAATTCCAGTAGGTTTCAGTTTTCAGAGGCTGAAAATCGGCTAAGTCATTGCTGACGGTCTGACCGGCCCATGTGTGGTGGCCGATCGTTTGTCGGCGGTCGACCGCCCTAGGGGCGATCGACCGGTTTCCACTTGGTTCGTCGCCGGTGTGGCGGTGATGTGCGGTTGTTAGGTCAAATTCATGAGTTTCAGGACATATATGGTGCATGATGCATGTTTTGACTAACATGGGTCAAGTTGTGAAGAACTTGTTCCCAAATTCGGTTTACTTGTCTATTGTTGTGCAGGTTGCTTGATGGTCAATGACGGTCAACGGTGAGGATGATCGGGACTAGGCTTGGAGAGCTGAGGTCCAGAACGATCAACGATGCCGGGTAAGGTCAATGTACTCAAGCGTGGTGCAAGATGGACAAGGGTGACCTATTAGCTAATCCCAGGCGCAAGATGGCGCTAGGTGTAGCTAGTTAGGTGAAGAGGAGATAAAGACGGCGCTTTAAAATGCATGCGTATGTGTCCTGTTTGTTTTGGGCCTTAACGGGAGCCCAATAGGATCAAACATCTAGAAGGTCTAAGCCTCCACTATAAATAGGAGAGGGTGGTGGCTGCACCACCTCTTCGTCTCTTTTGCAATTCTTGTAAACCCTAATTTTCTTAGGGAGAGCTTTTGTGGAGGCTAGAGTTCTTGATGTTTGATGTGATTTTCGTGCTCTTGGATTGAGCATTGTCCTCCATTGATGGAGTGGCTGTAAGCCCTAATCATATCAATCAATCAAAGGAAAGTTTGATCAATGTTTTGTCTCATCGCATTCTTTCTCTCTATTTGATGATTTTGGGTCTTTCTTTGATCTGAGAGTTTTTGATTGAATTCTTCACGTGATCTAGCTTGCTGTGACATGTGGGAACCTATCTAGGATCATCTTGATCATCAATCACCCACGAGCAAGATCTTGGATCAAGTTTTTGTTTTAACCCGGTTTTGAACCCTTCTTTGATCAAACGACAAAAGGATCTTTATTATTTCAAGAATTATCATAAATTTCGATTGGAATAGGTTTCTGATATCATATAGAAGGTGTGTTCCAAGTTTAATCAAGTTTGGATTAGTAGATCAAAAGTTGAATATATTTTCATCTTCATCATCGGGGTTGTTCTTCGTTTCGAGGTCGACGGTCGATCGCCGTAGCCACCGGCCGACGGCTCAAATCGGTCCGACCGCCCAAGGCCGTGATCCGATTGGCAACAAGACCGATAGTTGCTATCTCGTGTTTTGATCGTTTGTAGTCTTGCTTAGGGGTGTTTATTGGATTCAATATTAGTCTTCCGCTGTACTAATATACTGATCTTCATAGCTTCCATAGCTACTGGAGTAAAATATTATTGAATCCATTATTTGTGAAAAAGTGAGCGTGCTCCTATTCACCCCCCTCTAATCGCCTTTTCGGTCCAACAATATCCCTTATACTCAGCGTTATAGCCTAGAAAAACGCACTCCACAGACTGAGCGGTCAGCTTAGTGCGCTCACGAGGGGTAAGAAGAACATAGCACACACACACCCAAAAAGGCGAAGACTAGAATAGTCAGGAGTTTTGCCACAGAGACGTTCAACTGGGATCCCACCTCGAAGAGCAGAAGACAACTGAATATTAATTTGGAAAGTGGCAGTAGAAACAAGCTTAGCCCAGAAATGTAGTGGAACAGCAGAGACAAGCATAAGAGCACGGGCGGTCTCAAGAAGATGAAGATGTTTCCGTTCAGGCACACCATTCTGGACATGAGCACCAGGGCAAGAAAACTGAGAGAGAGTGCCCTGCTCAGGAAGAAAACCACGAAGGACTCCTGACAAGTATTTCCCAGCAGAGTCAGCATGAAAAACACGAATAAGAGAATCAAATTGAGTACGGATCATGATGGCAAAAGTTTTGTAGATGGATAAAACTTCACTACGAGAGGACTCCTTTTCAAGCTCTCTATGGTTTCCCTCCCCCAATGTTCAATGAGGTAGTACTACCCGACTCTCCTAACGAGGAAGTAAGAGGATTATTACAGAGAAGACAATTGGCTAATCAAATCATCAAAGAGAATTTTCTCAAAGCTTAGGAAAGAATCAGCAAGTATGCTAATAAGAAGAGGAAGGTAATAGAATTTACAGTAGGAGGCATGGTGTATCTCAAGATCCAGCCTTATAGACACACTTCACTCTGTCACTATAGATCTTTAAAGTTACATCCGAAATTCTATGGGACCTTTAGGGTGATGGAGAAGATAGGAAAGGTAGCTTATAAGCTGCTGTTACCAGAGGGCTGCCTACTACACCCTATGTTCCATGTAAGTTAGCTAAAGAAGCATATGGGGACCAAGGTAATTCCCAGCCCTGAACTTCCTTTGGTAGATGATGATGGAAATGTTAAGGTTTACTCAGCGGCAATCTTAGAGAGGAGGGTGGTGCCGGGGAACAATGAACCTGTGGTTCAATGGCTGATCCACTGGGTCAACTTGCCACCAGAAGCCACAACTTAGGAGGACGCGGACTTCATCTCATAGATCTTCCCAAATTTTCATTCTTGAGGACAAGAAAATTCTGAAGGGGGTGGAGATTGTCAGAACTGAAGCTCTGAAGTCTGTTGAAGTGGTAGTATGACGAGGTGAGAAGTGTAGCGCCGAATTCACTTCGAAGAGTTACGTTTTCAAGCGACGGTTGAGATGAAGCGAAGGGGTGCGGTTATGAAGATCCAATGTTGCAGATTACAAAAAGTCCATACTGTGGCTCTGATGTGAAAACACTGTTGCGGGTAATGTAATTTTGTAGTTATGAACTATTAAGCTCCAGCTTTTAACTATGCATTATATAAGCCATTTGATGCGGCTATTGTAAGTTTTTATCCAGACTTATATTGAAAGGAAACCCTAGCCGCCTCATCCACTTTGTTCATCTTTTCCTCATCCCCATTCTCTGCTTTTCCTCATCTCGATTCTTTGGCAGAGAGGATTTACCACTAAGAGTAGCGCGTTCATGACACTTGGCTTGGCTCGGCCCCGACTGCGCACCCTGCTTTTGCTGACTCAGCCGGCCTTAGCAGGTCGCTGCACGCGTTCCTGAGGGGGATCGCCGGGTCGGCCCATGAGTTGACGTCGTGCTCGGCGGAGGGGTCCAACAACTAGTGCCGTCGCGTGCGGCGCAGGTTCGCCTTGAACACTGACAACCGGTACACATGCTCATCAGCATCCTTGTACACCTTCCCGAACCTCTGCACGAAGTTGGCGAAGTGGGACTCCATGTTCAGCTCCAGGTATCGGTGGCACCGACGACCTGCCGGATCAGGGGATCCTCGTCTCCCGCGGCCACCGCCAGAGAGAGGAGGAGACCGAGGAGCAGCGGGAGGGGAAGGAGCACACTGCCCTCATCGGGAATGTCTTGCTCTCCCCTTGCTTGTTTGGATTGATCGGCTCTCATTGTTTCCTTTCTCTTCGACATCTGGTTTGAGTTTGTGATTTGTTGAAATTATTGCTTCGAGTGTATGTTGAGCGTTCCAATATGGGAGAAGAATATTCTCCGACAAAACCTTCAAATCTGATCCATCCTCACTGAGTTGAGATCTGGGTGCGATTAGCTGGCTATCTCTCTCTGACCCGATCCGATCTGATCCGCGGGTTGCATTTTTTTGTGGCCGGGCGGTGGGTGCTAGGAGGCCAGGGCGCTGTTTTTGACGAACAGTCACTACTACAGAACAGACCTTTGGTCCCGGGCCTAAAGGGCATCTAGTCCCGGTTATAGAGCCGGGACTAGGAAATCGGGACTAAATGTCTCACCTTTAGTCCCGGGTCCCGTGCCCGGACTAAAGGTCGATTTTAGTCCCGGTTGGTAATACCAACCGACTAAAAGGTCCACTGGCCGACCATTTGGTCCTTTTAATCCGGTTGGTATTACCAACCGACTAAAGGTGTTTTTTTCTTTTTGTTTCCATTTCAATTCATTATTGATTTTGGTTTTACAATTACATTAGGTTTTCAAATGCGTATTCTTCGCTGCTAATATATGTATACGCCCACATATAATTTAGTTTGGAATATTATTACACACAAATAAAGTATGAAACTATATATATTATGGAGCTATATATATGTATATATATATATATATATATATATATATATATATATATATATATATATATATGCACATAAAATTTACAACATTATTCATGCATCCTTGGTATTTACAACACAAATGTTGTCCTCCACTTAAATGTCATACAAATGTTAAATCCGGTTTGGCTTCAATTGTTCATACAGGTTAAAGTAGAACTCGGTGTTAGGGCTTGAGGACATGCTCATTAAGAAATCCTGCGATTGTCTCTTGAATTCCTTTGAGGCGGTCCATATCCAACACCTGTTCCTTCAACCATATCTCCTTCAATTTGCATTAAACGAAAGAAGTATTAATATACATAAGATTTATTTAATAGCAACAAATAAATAAAATGGATTTATTATATATACTTGTTACGCACTTTCAGATCTGTAGATGGGTTCTTTTGCATACACCGTGAGGAACTCGCAAACGTAGTATCCACACAAATTGTTGCCCGGTGGTGCCAGAGAACCCATCATGCGATATAAAAGATTACTCTCGTCATCCCGCGTGAGTCAAGCATGATAAGGTAAAGATGCGGGAGCTAGTACAACTTACATCCGGTCGGTGTGGATCGAAGTGGCGCTTTCAGATCCGGACGGGTAGCCGAACGAACCAAGCCCAAACCCCGCCCAATAATTGGATCGTTAATTAACTATTGCGAGTTAAAGAGCAGGAATAGATATTTAAAGATCGGGTTACCTCGGATAATGTCTATCATATCTTGGTAATCTTCTGCGGTTTTCTCAACGAGTCATAGATTAGCAAATGACCGTTGAGAGATCAAGACAATCAAGATCGAAGGAAAGTCGCATTTGTTTATAGAGTCAACATATATATCTTTATGTTGGATTGAGTAAGTAAAGTAAAATGTGCACACGATAACAACACTCACCCAAAGTTGTAGGGAAGAGTATAAATCTTTTGTTCTTTTGGTTGATCAAGAACCTCGGAAATTCCTCTCCGCTTGAGGTCTCCATTGATCGTAGGGAGTGTTTGGGTCCTTGAATACGATATATGGATCAACGAAACCAATGTTCTTGTCGTTTCTACGTGTGAGGTCTCTCATCATGTCTCTGCATATGTATAGACATGCTAGCTAGTGTGAGGATAATTACTTATACATATACATATGCTAGAGTGAGATTATTAAAAGAAAGAATCACGCATGCACAAAAGCGGTGATGAGAGATTTGTCTAGAGCGCTCATATGGCATAGTGGTGTAACTCATTAAATCGAACCATTATAATGTCATCGCCACTAAGTAATGATGGTTTCTAATTTTGACGCAAATATAGTCATCCGCTTTTCTGCGACACGCCGCCATGTACCACTTGTTTAACAAGTACATTTGCGTACGAAGTTCCATGAGCTTCTCAGGGTTGTATAGACTCTTGCCATATACATATTCCTTCTTCCAATGATCAACTTCCGGAGCACTTTTGATGTGTGCTCCGCCGAGCATTTGGGAAATGCTTAGACCAGTTTCCGCGAAAAATTCATCAAGTTGATCCAAATGCACATTTCCGGATATCTGTTCTAGCACGTTCGTGTTTGAACCATATTCATTCCCAATAACTAGCGGGGCACTGATTGTTGTGATTGTTCCCCGAGCTGTGCAACACCCTTCCGTGCTCTCTTCTCTTTCTTCTTCGCCTCCTCAATTGACTTGGTGAGAGTGCGGTCATAGTCCGATAGTGGCGAATCCTTACGAGCATGACGTAACTTTTTCTGGTGAGCGTCCACCCTTTGCCTTAGAACTTCTGGACGTACGAAGAAGTACGGCTTCTCAGGGTTTCGCTTCGCTTCACTTTTAGCCTTGACTTTCGCAAGAAACCGCCCACATCTTTTTCATCAAGCATCTATTTCTCAGCGGTCTTCTCATAGGAAAGTTTAATCGCCTTAGAAATAGTGGTGTTCTCCCGAGGCTTTCTTCTTGGCGGTGGGGCCGACGCTTGCTTGGGTGCGCCTCTTCTTTGGCGTAGGGCCGGTGTCGGTGTTGGAGCCCGCCGTGGAGGCGATGGGGCGGTGGCGGCGTTGGAGCCCGCCGTGGAGGCGATGGAGCGGCCGGTGTCGGCGTTGGAGCCCGCCGTGGAGGCGATGGAGCGGCCGGTGGCGGCGTTGGAGCCCGCCGTGGAGGCGATGGGGCGATGGCGGCGTTGGAGCCCGCCGTGGAGGCGATGGGCGGCGGTGTCGGCGTTGGAGCCCGCCGTGGAGGCGATGGGGCGGTGGGGATGCACCGTGTCTTCCACTTCATTGTCATCGCCCGCAACACCGTGACTGTGGTGAATGGATAATTGGACTTAGGTTGGGGAGGTTCTCACTGTGAAAACAACGTGGTATGAGTAAACCGTTATTTAAGCCAATACATAATTAGTGAAAAAATGTTTCGCTCACTTTCATCCGCACCTAGGGTTAGGTTGTTGAGGAGGAGGAGGTGACGCCCAGAATAATGATATAGCGCTTGCGCCAACATATGAATGTCTTCTCCGCTTCTCCTAAAGTCTTCTCCCATCACCTCCTTCAATGTCAAGAGGCACATTGCTATTACCTTTCACTACTCTATCCACCGAGACGCTAGCATATCCAGAGGTATTAATGCCCCATGGCATCTTGGTGTCTTCGTAGGGTCGATACGAGATACAACACCGATAGCCACCATGACCGTGGCATTCCTCTCGAATGTGCGGCCACATGTCGTGAGAGGATCGGTGATGTCATCCACGGAAGCGCACCTGCGCCATCTTCAATCACGGCACCTCCGTGGAAGCGCAATCGCTTTTCAACCGATTAGGGGTGATGTTGACTCCGGCTCGATGCGCTTTGCATTTGGATGGAACTTATCGCTATCTGCACTTGCCTTTTGATTTCCTCATTCATTTTGGCTTCAAGTGCTTTTTCTCGCTTATCGCTTCACGAGCCACTTCCCGTGACTCAAGAACCATTTCTCCATCCTGCGTGATCCGCTTTGCCTCCTCGTACTTCTTTCTCTGGCGGCTTCTATAGGTGGCTTTGTCTTTAGGGAAGGCATGCTCCCACGACACCTCCCCATAGCCTCTTGTTCGCCCACCGTGTTCAAGACTCTCCGTATGATGTCACCATCCTTATCTCGTCGGTGCACACTGCCACTCTCACCAAGCCTCGAGCATAAGCAAATCTTCTCACGCTCTTTGGAGTTTTGCGCCATACACTATCTTTCCTGGCCTCTAGGTCCAGCTTCCCCATGACCAAAAACCAATACTTGGCGCGCCAAAGCGCTTGATTGATTCAGTTCGATCCCTTGGCAAGAATCTCCTGCTCCATTCTTTCCCACTTAGGAATGGCACTCCAGTAGCCACCGATCCCAAGTGATGGTGGTATTGCTTTGTCGGGCATTCTGTTGGTTCCTTCTCACCCGTGCCTCACCCTCTTCCGATGTCTTGAACTGCATAAACTCATCCCAAAATGGCCTCAACTTGACGTAGGCCTTAGTGTTGAAATCGCATCGTTCTTCCCGATAAATGTGTTGTACAATTTCTTCTTCCAACACCGGAATTGTGTGGCCATCTTCTTCATAACCCAGTTCCTAACTCTCTCCTTCAAAGCTTCATCTTACAGACGAGCGAAATGTTGAAGGACATCTTGCCAAACTAGTGCCTTGTCACGATCAGAGACAAAACTAATATGAGGAGCAACTTTCTTTTGCTTCCATTCACGAGCATTGATCGGGATCTGCCCTTACAAGGTACCCACATGGTCGACAAATTTACGTGCATGTGGTCCAAGTACTTTGCTCTGTATCCTCCTCGAATTCGAGAGAATGAACCGACCCTCCAACGGCTTCTTCTGCCTCGTACATTTCTACTCTTCCCATTGTTGTCGCCGATCCAGAGGGCTACGAATGTAGAAACACAAAGATTTAAATAAATATATTTATACGACAAATGAAATTATTCAATTTCATGTATACATAAGAGATTGTAGATAGACCTCGCCAAAGATTGTCTTGCTCATCTTCATAATCGGCAAAGCATCGACTCCGCCATCTACTTCTTGATTGTTGTCATCACCTTCAATTGGGCACCTTGTAAGGCGCCATTGTTGATAATATCCATCATGGCATCGCCCATGTTGTCATTCGGTCGGCCATTTCGCAAATATATGTGTAGGACGTTAGAACGGTTCGTGATCGGGTTATGATTTCGCATCAAGTGGCGTGCGGTTCGTGACATGCATCGACAAAAGAATCAATCTTACTACCAAAGAAAACGATTGATCTTATTGCAAAATTCCTAACGTTGGATCGATTGCAACCTCAATGCTACCACTATGATCCGGAAGGTAACTACGAATCAAATGTTGACAAACTAAATGGACAAATGATAATTGATCGCAACTTCTACGACACAACAACTTAATTGACGGAATTCCAAGATGACATAACCCACACATTTCAAAATGATGTAACACCTCTTACTACACAAATATTCAATTTCGGATCACACACAGATTAAGCAAAATGCTACTTGCAACATACTACATTCGCTGCCAAATTGATGCTCAGTAATCACATACAACAATCACAACAATTCATCTTAATCACTGACAACAACTATTGTTCAATAATCAATCGAAGAACAAACACATATGATTCAATATATACAAGATCTCTGCAAATGTCAGATTACTTCAATCCCTACTAATCACAATACTGATTAGAGAGGGAAGGCAGGGGAGCTGGGAGCTGGGGCTTCGGGGTTGAGTGGGCCGGTTCGACCGGGTGGGGCAGCCGGTCCGACCGGGCATCACATCGGGGGCTCGGGTGCACGGGCGATCGGGCAGCGTGGCCGGGAGGAAAAGAGAGGGAGAAAGCTAGGCACGGGAGAAGGGGAGGCTCACCGAGCGGTGGAGGGGGTGCCGAGGAGGCGGCGATGGAGCCACGGGCGGCGAGGGAGGAGCTTGGCGCGGCGACTGAGAGGCGGGAGCCGCGCGGCAAATGGGGCAAGACGGGGCGAAGGGGCCGAGTGGAGGGGGTGGCGGGAGTGGGGCGCCACGGGAGGAAGGAGGAGGCCGGGGCGCGACGAAGCTGGAGCCGACGATTTAAGCGCGCGCGAGGAGACGGCGAGGGAGACGGAAGGGGTGGAAGAAGGGAAGAAGCCACTGTTGCTTATATCGAGGGGGACCTTTAGTCCCGGTGGTATTACAACCGACTAAAGACCTTTAGTCCGGGTGGTAATCTGGATCGACTAAAGGTCGGACCTTTAGTCCCGGTGGTTGACTACCGGGACTAAAGGTCTTGCTGGGACATATTTTCCAGAGAACCTTTAGTCCCGGGGTCAGTGACCTTTAGTCCCAAGCAGACACGGACCGACTAAAGGTCCCGAGCCCCCGCCACGCAGCCACAGATTTGGGTTTTGTATTAAGTTTATTTGTATAAATATGCTAATTCTTGTTAAATGCATAGTAAATTAAATACTAGGCATAATTTTTTTAAAAAAAAATAGTTGCATTTCCTTTTATCTTATTGACATTTCAAACGACTTTTATAGTGACCACAAGCTGGGAAGTGAAGAGCCAACTATAAACAAAATGAAAGGCTCAAACCACAAGCTGGGAATTTCATTTGAAGGCATAAATACTTGCTAAATGTGTCCTTTTATCGAATAGGAATTTCATTTGAAACGATAAAAAACAAGAAAAATATGATAGAAACATCCGGGTTACAATTATTACATAAAATCTCTAATACACACTATTTATTAAACATGACTATATATCAAGCGAGCACAATGGTGAACTTCTTCTTGACGATGACCCTTGGTTATGATCATGCCGTAACCATGGAGTGTCCTCGGCATTTAGCAGGATGCTTGGGTCTTTGGTCACACTGAAGGGCTGGATTCGGTCATCCCTTTCATAATCTTCTGACTTGTCTGACTTGTCCTCAATTCCCACGATGTTTCTTTTCCCCGAAAGAACTATGTGGCGTTTTGGCTCATTGGTTGATTTGTCGTCGTTTTCCCTCTCTTGGGTTTTGTAGACATGTCTTTCACATAGAACACCGATTCACATCGCCAGAAGGACGAATGGTTCGCCTTTGTACCCAATATTGTTGAGGTCAACGTTGTCATTCCATACTCCTTGTCGATCGTTACCCGCCTCCGGTCATCTTCACCCATTGGCTTTGGAACAAAGGGACTTTAAAATTAGGTGCGTAGTCTAGTTCCCAAATCTCCTCTATGCGCCATAATATGTTTGCCTCTTTCCATTTGGGTCTGTGGCATCTACGCGACACCACTGTTTTGGTTCGTGCTCCTTTTATCTTGGGCTACGATTGTAAAATGTATTTCCATTTATCTCGCACTTTGTACGTGAGGATGTGCCACGATGGTTGCCTAGCCAACAAATCTGCTTGCTCATCAATATTGTCATCACCTCGACATTCTTTTCGCAACCAACCGCTGAAAGTTTCCATGTGATGACGCCTAATCCAAGCTTCATTCTTCCACAGGCGGGATCGTAGGAACTCCTTGTGTACTCGACATACGGCTCCACCACGGAGGAGTTTTGAAGAACTGTAGTGCGCTTTATTGAAATAATCGCCCCCGCATCGATATATGTTTTCTTCCCTAGTGTTCCTTTCCACTAAGTCTCCCCTCGTGTCGCGATTCAGAACACCAATCGGGTCAAGGTCGGAATGAAGTCAACACAGAACTCAATGACCTCCTCTGTCCGTAGCCCTTGGCGATGCTTCCTTCTCGCCGAGCATGTTGGTGAACATATTTCTTCAGACTCCATGAACCTCTCAAAGGGGAACATGTTGTGTAGGAACACAGACCGAGAATATTAATCTCCTTGACCGTGTGAACTAGGAGGTGTGTCATGATATTAAAGAAGGATGGAGGGAACACCAACTCAAAGTCGACAAGACATTGAACCACATCATTCAGAGTAGCTAGTTCCATTGGATTGATTGCCTTCGAGAAATTGCATTGAGGAATGCACATAGCTTCACGGTGGCTGACGTACATGTGGAGGTAGAATTCTCTTAAAGCAACCTAAGCAATTGCGTCATAAGCACGTGGCGATCATGGGACTTTAAGTGTAGGAATTTCTTCTCGGCACATTTATTATACGCTTTATATTGGAGGAGAATCCAGATGGGACCTTGATGTGTTTAGGCATTCAAACATGCTTTCCTTCTCTTCTTTGCTAAGAGTGAAGCTAGCGTGTCTTAAGTAATGGCGCCCATCGTCTGTCTTCTCTGGATGCAAAGTTGTCTCGTTCTTTCATGCGCCGCAAGTCCCGTCGTGCTTCGAGTGAATCCTTAGACTTTCCATACACATCCATGAATCCTAGCAGTTCACACAAAGATTCTTTGTCGTGCATCACGCCGATCGCGCTGCGGACCTCTAGGACTTGCCAATAGGGTAGCTCCCAAAATATAGACTTCTTCTTCCACATGGGTGCGTGTCCCTTAGCATCTTTCGAACAGTTCACGCCTTGTCCCTTTCCAAAGACTACTTGCACATCCTTGACCATATCAAGTACATCCTCCCGATTCGGTTGCGAGGCTTGGTTCGGTGTTCGCCTTACCGTTAAAATGCTTGCCTTTCTTTCTTAGTTGGTGATTCATAGGAAGAAAAGACGATGGCCAAGGTACACGACCTTTCGACATTTTTTCAAATATATACTGTCAATGTCATCAAAACATTGTGTGCATGCATTGTATCCCTTGTTTGTCTGTCCTGAAAGATTACTTAGAGCAGGCCAATCATTGATTGTTACGAACAACAATGCTCGCAGGTCGAAGTGTTCCTGTTTGTACTCATCCCACACACGTACACCGGTTTGCTCCATAAAAGCGGGAGTTCCTCAACTAATGGCCTCGGTAGACATCGATGTCGCTGCAAAGTTGCCTCGGCCTTGATGAGCACCGCATCATAATGAACTTCGCTTCATGCATAACCATGGAGGAAGGTTGTAGATACATAGAGTAATGTGCCAAGTGCTATGACTAGTGCTCGTCCCCAAAAGGATTCATACCATCCGCATTTAAAGCTTAACCTTAGGTTTCTTGCGCCATCCGCAAACTCCGGAATTCTCTGCCTATTGCTCTCCACTGGGACCCATCAGCAGGGTGTCTCAACATGTTGTCTACCTTACGGTCTTCTTTGTGCCATCGCGACAACTTTGCATGGTCCTTGTTTATGAACAGACGTTTCAGGCGTGGTATTATAGGAGCATACCACATAACCTTGGCAGGGATTTTCTTCCTGGGACGTTCTTCGCCTCAACATCGCGAGGTCATCTCGCCGATCTTATACCGCGACGCTTTGCATACGGGCACTCATCCAAATTCTCGTAGTCCTTGCCACGATACAGATGCGATCATTAGGACATGCATGTATCTTCCGGATTTCTAATCCCAAAGGGCGACGACTGTTTTGCTTCGACGTAGTGGCGGTGCAATTCGTTAGGCTTCTAAGCATCTTTTTGGATCTTCAAGAATTGCCCAAATGCCTTGTCTGATACACCATTCTGTGCCTTCCATTGTAGCAACTCCAGTGTTGTACCCAACTTTTTTGCCCATCTTCGGCGGACGGGTATAGTAATTTCTTGTGATCCTCTAGCATGCGGTCAAACTTAGCCTTCTCCTTTTCACTTTCGCAATCTCTTTGTGCATCACGAATGACATCACCAAGAGCATCATCTTCAACGAGTGTGTCTTCGCCTCGCCTTTTCTTCACTTCGCCCATTGCAAGATCATCGAAGTCACCGTATTGAGCAATAATGTCGTTAGGGTCCAATTGTTCTTCTTCACCTTCTTCCATTATAACCTGGTTTCTCCGTGCTTGGTCCAACAAATATAGTTTGGCATGAAACCCGACTTCAACAAGTGTGAGTGAAGACTCCTTGAGCTAGAATATTCCTTCAAATTCTTACACAGGCACATGGACAAAGACATGAAACCATCCCGCTTGTTTGCCTCGGCCACTCTTAAGAAATAATGCACGCCATCAATGAACTCTTTGGAGCGGCGATCGGCATTGTACATCCAATGGCGTGTCATCGTCGCATTATATGACATATCACATAATTAAATTTCAAGTTTCAAATTTTTCCCGGATAGTACACATGATAGAGAGGCTACCCAAAAATTTTAGAATTTTGAAATTAAGATGAATTTATTTTGAATTTTCAAAGAATCAGACTATTTGACAAATTTGCACTAGGAGCTTCGCCTTGCCCTTAATGACTTCCGGCTCTCGTGATTTAACGCCAAACAGCAAGCTTAAGGAGAAGGGACATCAAGTTAAATGATAATTAATAATTAACTAAATTGCCCAAAGTCATTAAGGGTGAATGACCCTAGGTCAACAATCAATCCAAAAGGCAAACAATAACTAAGTGATTAAGCTAATTAAGAGATTAACTAATTACTTAATAATTAAATATTAAACTTATTTATTAAAACAAAATTAATATTTATTATTTTTACCCAAGAGGTTGGATCTGATAAGATAAGACTTATCTCATCAAACACCCCTCAAAGCTTAACCTAACTAACACATGTAAAAGTCATTTTTCATTTATTTAAATAATTATTAAATAAGGTGAAAAATAAAAGTCTTCAGATTGATCCCAACATTTTTGTACAGATAGTTCATAGCCTAATTAGATGGCAAAACAATTTTCAGAATTTTTGGATCATTAATTTAGCCTACAAAATTCATGGAATAATAATTAAATAAATAAGCATAAAATAGGTATAAATTCAACTTTGTCCAAATAGTCTTAAAATTTTTATATGGACTGTTCACAGTGTAACTTAGTGGAATAACAAATTTCATGATTTTTGAAAATTTATTGTGGCCTACAAAAATCATGAAAGTTCCATTTATGAATTAATTGGCAATTTTTATAACATATAAAAATTATTCAAATTTTACATTTCATATTTTTCATAATGGACGCGCAGGTTAGCATCAGAGCTTACCGCGAACACGCCGGTGAATACGGTTGAGTGAATGAACGGCTCGGCGGTGGTGGCGCAATGGCGTGTCCAGCGGCGACGACGACGTTCCGGCTCCCGTGATTTAACGCCAAACAGGGTTTAAATAGAAGGGACATTTAGTCCCGGTTGGTGTTACCAACCGGGACTAAATGCCAACCTTTAGTCCAGATTGGTACTACAATCCGGGACTAAAGATTTAGTCCCGGATTGTAGTACCAACCGACTAAAGGTTAAGATTTAGTCGGTTGGTAACACCAACCGACTAAACGCCCTCTCGCAAAAGCTCGCCACCAGAGCCGTTAGGCGGGGACTTTTAGTCGGTTGGTGTCACCAACCGACGAAAGATCTTTTTGTCCCGGACGCAATTTTCTCCGAGACTATTGCCCATTTGGCAGTTCGACCAAAGGTCTGTTCTGTAGTAGTGAGTGTGCAGTTGTGTTCACAGACACTAAAATGGTGTAGTGCGTGCTGACACGTTCACCTCCATCACATATGCATGGATTGATGATGCGTGCATGGGTGGCAATCAAAATCAAGGAATTAGCCGTCGACGAAGGATTGACCAATTAGTACCACATAATATTATTGCTCTTGCACGGAACGCCCGGTTTGAACACGATAGCACTGGGTGCCGCGAGGGCGCGGGGTGCTGCACTCATGGCCCATATAACAAGCCACACCAAGTAATAAGTGTACAACAATTAGCCCCGCCGTTGTATAACCACTCATCAACAGATGCAGCTTCTCAAATTGAGTAAAAGTGCAATCCGACCGCCGCAGAAGTAGGAATGCGCATGGGCAGGTGATAGGCCGTTGCCGTTTTAGGGCCTATAGGGCACAGGAAACAGGCCTTTTCTGCCCCGACATGAACAGGCTGCATGTTGGAGCTATCCACATGATGTTATTTTCCGTATAATTTATGTGTCTATTGGTGTTCCTCTGCTGAGTACTAATCCATTTATCACTATTGCTATCGTAGTGTCGGGAGTCCGCTCGCCAGAGCGCAGGTCGCGGATCCACAGGGCCGTCACGAGGGTGTGATGTTGCGAGGCCGCTGTGAGGGTGCGAGGCCGCGACATCGCGAGGGCGCCGCGGTGAAAGTGTGAGGACCTCAGTTTATTAAGCTTGCAATACTTAGTCACTAATTGACCTTAGCATCAAAAACAAAATAACCCGTGTCTTCGAGATATGTATACTTCCCAAAAATGCAGTATATACACTCTTTTACAAAATTCATGCATCAATTCCATTCAAGACATAGAACAAAAGCAACATTTAACAAAATCAAAAGACATACATAGTAGAGTTATTACCAAAGGGAGGCCGACCGGCCAAAAAAATATAGACAATTAACTAATTAGACAGCGGAAGCGAAATGCCATAAGATAGCGATAAACAAAAGAGTTAATTAGTGTGCCTTTACCCACAAGGCAACCAACCGGACCGCCAAGCAAGTCGTCAAACCCGCGGCACATCTCACAAAAGTGAGGCCCTTGGGGCTCACCTTCCTCCTCTGCAACAAATAGTTAAGCAAATCAAATGAGTACAAAATTGTACTCCACAAGACTTACGTGTAGAGTAACAAGCCTATATATACGCTACATGCAAGCTTATTTAAGTGGAGGCTATATATTTCATTTTCAGCACAAAACAATCTTTATTTGCAATAATGTAGTACATTTATGAATATTTGCAATAATGAGGCCATGCTCACATGTGATGGCTGTATGTTCGATATTGGCACAACATCCTAGCTAATACCTTTATGAATATTTCACCAAGGGAGTGGTGACGCTAACCTAGAGTGCAGAGCTATATGGTTATGATGTTGTTGGCCATTTCACCGACCATCCTACCTTGTAGCAGCAGATATGGGCTACTGAAATTGATAGCTTGAAGGGAACAGTTGGACGACGGCAAAGACGGTGTATCAGGAACGACATGGATAAATCAGAAGCCGAACGTTGTACGAAGAAGTGTTCTGTTTGCTGGGAGTTCGAGCATACATTCAAGTATTGTCATGCGAGAAATGAACAACATGAAGGAGAGGTCGGCAATCCGATGGCACCCCGTGGGGACCTCACCTGACCGCCTCACTCGAGGCAAGCACCATGGAGGTTGACATGGCAGACGTAGAGGTGGCAGCCACATGGATGGTTTACCTTATTGAAATATGTTGCGATGAATGTTTTTCTTACTATCATTGTGATTTGTTGAACAATTATGTGATGACGTATGTCCTATTAGTCATGTTGTTCGATGTACTGATGTTATGTCGTGCGTCAAATAATTCCATGCAACCTATATACTACCGCTAATTACAAAGTTTGTTTGCACTATGCTTAATATTATTATTTTTATTTCTTTTTGTTTCTATTTCTTATTATGAATAATGTAAGCACTTAATTTAATTTTATGTTTCTGTTTGCCACTAATTTCATCTTTTTGTGGAAAAAAAATAAGGCCCTGCCACATTTTGAATGGCGATCCGAAACGTGTCGTCAATTCAAATGGGGACTTACGTCTATGTTTCCATTCCAAATGGCTACATAGATATTTAATAATATTTGGTTGGCGACAGGGATGCTGTCAGTAATCCAAATGGCAATAAGGTTATTTCGCTATTTAAAATGGTGATAGAAACTTATTTTTATAGTTTTATTAAACGATCATTTATTTATGTAATTCTATTAAAATGTATTATTTAACAAACTTATTTTTTTCTAAAGTTTTGGCTATAGTCTACACAACCCCGAGGCCCAGACCCACCCCTGTTTGTTCGTGAATTAATTAATCTAACGCAGATGATACTACAATGTCCGTGATTGGTTTCATATATCTTGCGGTCATTCTTTGTGCACTGTGGTATAAATATATTTCCACTGGATCTGCACTGTAGTTGTGCTCATGCATTTCCAACCGATGCAAAAATACATTCCCTGGAATGCGTTTATGTCCTGTACATCATACGCAACAAAACATACCATTTTGTGCTTTCGTTTGTTTCCTCCTCAAATCTCCCACGGCAAAGCAGTCGAACCCGCGTTTGGGAGGCATGAATTTTTTTTCCAGATTTACTACGGAATCAAATTGTTTTTCTTTGCAAAAAGAAAATAAGGCACTAATTTTTCTTTGTACTCGATTCGATTAGTTTGCGCGCCGCACGTAGCAACTGGCCCAGGCCCGAAGGTAGGCCCAAACCCACCAACTTGTGTTTGGGCTTGTAGCTCCCTGCCAGAGCCGCGCACACGTGGATGGTGGCTAGTAGAGCTCTGGCTAGCAGAGCTTTCCAAATGGGCCCTGCTGGTCAGAAGCACATAACTGTTGGCTCGGTGTAGAGATGAAACAGCTCAACCGGGCATGTGGTACTTTGATCGGCACTTGTCCAAATAGGTGGCCTGACCAGGCCCAGCATGGCCTGTGTTGGCCTAGCTAACTAATCAAAAACTAATATGAACAATAAAGCATAATTCCAGCAACAATAAAATGATGTGAGCATTAAATAGATATCTCTTAACACTGAAATGCTACTCAAATAATTTGAATAGGAAATCATGCTTAACCGATAAAGGCAATGGGCTAAAGTAACAAGCTCGAGTTGATGTTAAACATTTGCTCTCAGATATTGGGATGCTCAAGCATGAAGCTAGGCCTCCTCGTGACTAATGGCTTGGTCTGGTCATAGGTTATGTGTGACAATTCCTTAGAAATATACTAGGTTTTGAGCCCCACTACTTACAAAAAAAAAATTGACATCTAGCAATTCAATTTCACAAAAGTAATCGCTTTAACAGAAGTGATGAAACAGCATACAACATACGGCAAGTAACATTATTATCCAACATAATGACAACAAATTGCCAACATTGAAGTCGTCGGGGTTTGGGCTTCTATCGACTCCTTTGATAACTACATCACCCAAAACCCACCTTACCCCCTCCACCATCGCCAACACCGCACCCCACCACCACCCCCGCCGCCGCCTTCGCCTTGGACCCCCCCCCCCTCCGCCCAGTCTGTCGCACCAAGAGGATGTGTATGGCACTCCACCATAATACAATACTTTCTTCTATGGCTACGATCAGGCTTACCCATTGCCACCACTGCTTCCCCCCCCCCTCGTCATTGATATCCGGCCTCTAGCCCCGCCCCGTCACCAACCACAGTTGCTCACCTTGCTCTTCCTTGGTTCGACACCTCCTCCGAGTCTCACCTGCCTGACACGGGTCATGAGCCATGTGCCTGTGCGTCTGACTCTACGCCTGGCTTCTTGGCTACGCTAAAGGAATCGAATCCACTCCATGAGCACTCTGTGCGCAAGCGCCGAGGCCGCACCAAGTGCATGGTTGACAAGGGCTTCAAGATAAGACGTAGCTCCCGCCTCCCCGAAAAGGAGCCCACCATGTTCTAGGACATGACCACACATTCAATAAACTTGAAGAAGCTCAAAGAGAAACTCGACACATGCTCCGCCGCCAAGAAGAATGTCGCCTACAAACATGGGCTCGTTGCTCATGGACTACCAGTCGTCACCTCATCCGATGCCATCTTGAGCATGGCATTCTGCATGAAGCTCCCCCCACCGCCATGGGACGGCTGCAAGCGGTGCTACAACTTGCAAAATGACTTCCCACCGTTTAGCTGTGTCCTTGTGGGTACGCAATGTGCGACACATTTTGATCGCAACCTAGGTGCTCCAAGTTTTGTATGTCAGATTTGTTTTGCTTAATCCTCCCTGTATCTTTACCCATGTGCTCTTGCTTATCGCCACCCTGTAATATACCTCTGTACTCCTACTTTCTTAGCTAGTTCTACTCGGTGCTATCACTATCTATATGTTTGCTAGCTACCGTAACATCAGTCTTACATCTTGGAATTTTAGTGGACTTGGCAACACTGATAAGTGTGTCGTTGTTCTCGATACCTTAATTCTTGCCAGACCTGCCATCTCTTATCTCCAGGAAACAAAACATAACGCTTTCACCTCCCAAAAGCTCTCCTCTTTCCTTCCTCGTCACCTCTCCGCCATGGAATTCATCGAATCGAACGGCACTAGGGGAGGAATCCTTACTGCCTAGGATCCAACTCTATTTTCCAAAAGAAAATACCTTTCCCACAAACACTCTCTGACTCTGGCTTCCTCTCCACCTCTTGCAACTTCTCTTCTCCATTACCAACATCTATGCCCTCTCCGACCATTTTCACAAACAAGAATTCCTCGATGAACTTCGCTCCCTCCCCGTTCTCATTCAATGCCCTTGGATGCTCCTCGGGAACTTCAACCACACTTGCCACCCTGAAGACAAAAACAACTCAAACTTTAACTCTTCTCTCGCAGTCGACTTCCTTGAAGCCCATTACGACATGTGGTCTTTGAACTCCCCCTCCTTGATAGGCTTTACACTTGGTCTAACAAAAGAGAGAACCCCACTCTCTCGTGAATAGACCGAGCTTTCTTCAACCAAGCCTGGAATATTGCCCTTCCCAAATCCAACCTTTCATCCCTCACCCACTCCACCTCTGACCATGTCCCCCTTCGAGTTATAGCAACCTTCATGATCCCAAAAAGCAATCTCTTCCATTTTGAGAATGCTTGGCTTCTTAATCCCTCCTTCCTTCCTCAGTTCTCCATGCCTGGTAACCCACCACCATGCCAAGGTAAGGCACAAAAACACATGCACTACACCACACCTTGAGAATGATTGTGTCGGGACCCTAGGTATGCAACCCCGAGACCCTCTGTGTATTCTGAATTAGTCCCAAATCAGTAGTTAGCTCACACAGTTGCAACATCAATGTTATCATAACCATACAACAAAGAAGCTAATAAAGCAGACAAAGTAATATTACTTAGTAGCAAAAGGACCCTAAGGTCAAGTCTTACAGAGGTTGCCACGCAGGGCTTAACAACAAAAGGATAAACTTGCAGCAGAAAACCAAAATATCTCGTGGAGGCCATTTGACATGCTCACAGGCAATCGAGTGGAGGACGCATCCTAGTTTGTATAGTCTTCAAAGTATTCCTCCTCATAGAACTTGGTATTCCCTGGTTCTTCTGTAGGGACTGATCAACAAATGTCGTATAGCCGTGAGTACATAAAGTACTCAGCAAGTCGTAGGAAATTGTATGCAAATAGTATTCATACAAGGCTTGAACAATGATGGTTTTATGTTTAATTTGCATAAAGCAGTATTGACATTAAATACAATAAGTAGATTGTAAAGCATAATTCAAAAGGATTAATACATAAGTAATCCGGTGCTTTCGAAACAACTAGTGAGTACCCTGTTCACTTCCCCAACCATCAACCACATCCAGATCACTTCCCATCCAAACCATTCCAATATTTTTATAAAAATCTACCTCTCGTGTGAAATCACTAGACATTGTCCATAACCGGGGACACGGCTATTCGAATAGTTTTTAACACTCTGTAGAGGTTGTACAGCTTGACCCACAAGAGATAGTCGCTTAATACAACACACGTTTTCTTGGACATGTGAATCAAGGAGAGACTATCACAAGGCTTTTACAAAGCTCTGCTTTGACTTGGTTCTACTCACTAAAGATTCGCCTCGATCTGGCCCGCTCTTGCGCCACTCATCAACCCAAACAGAACCGAATTAAAACATTGTTAATTAGTTGGCCAGGTCCACCCTATAAATGAACTTGTGGCTGTACGGTAAGGCTCAGATCAATGGCGCACAAAGTTAATCCTTAGTGACTACTCAGGCAAGGCAACCACATCCCAAAATCATCTCATTTACTGTACGATCACTCGTCCAAGTATAAATTATTTTTAGCTCCACCCGACCAAATGACAACTCTTGTCGTGGCACAACAATTTTTAATAACAATGGCCGCGCCACAATTCCATATCCTATTAGGTCAAATTTAATTATTTACGAGTATGATCATGAATCCCAGCACAACTAAAGCATGGCTAAACATAATACGCACCCATATTGGTATTACAATAATATCCAACTAAGATTACCCCGTCCTATAGTATCCAAGGATTTATGTAATTCAAAGGAACAAGTCAATAGCAATTATCCAAGGTGGCATATTGAAAAATGGGTGTTTAACTATTCCCGACAGCAGTTATTATAAAACTAGCTATGCATATTGTTATAAAATAATATAATTTTATAAAATGGGTAAGATATGATCAAAGGTCTATGACTTTCTTTTGTTGAAGAGTTGAGATGTTTCGGTCGACAGGTCCAAGAATTCTTCTGAAACGCTAGAATCTATATATGCGAAAGACCCAAATAAATAAATAAAATCTAAATAAAATCCAAAAATTACCAAACTAGAACCAAATGAAAGGTACTGAATTTAGATGAATATAGATATTTGAATCACTCGAACGAAGGAGAACAGACTCTCGGAAGTTTGAAAACAACTAAAATTATGAAAATTAGTATTTTTGGATTTTTGGGATTATTTTTCTAAAGGAAAATCAGTTTATTACATCAACTGACGTCAATGGGGGGAAAACATTTTCAGCCGAATTATTTTTCAAAAGAAAAAGGTTGAGTCGCTGTCAGGTGGGCCCCACGTCCTGTATAGACTGGGTCCACGGGCAGGCCCCAGTCCACGGTGCACCGAGCACACGGAACAGTGCGCTTGCACACGCTAGCACAAGACACCACGCAAATGCTGACATGGCTGTCACGCGCGCGGGAGGGAGGAGGTGGCGCCGAGATGGCGCTAAGGTGGCTTCACCACGACGACACCGAGCTGATGACGCTTGGGGCCCGATGGTCGCCGGTGAACGGTGGGGTTCTCACCGGCGACGAGGACATCAGCGGCAAGAGGAGGACAAGGCTTCGGGTTTTCGCAGCAACGCGCAAGGGACGGCCGGCGGCGAGGAGGAAGAGCAGCGGCGGCGACAGTCGAAGGCGGCGCGCTGGCTCCAGTGGGCTTATGAGAAAACAAGGGCGAGCACCGTGTAGAACACAACCTTGCGAAACAAGCGGCGAAGACAATGTCGGCAAAGGTCCTTTGCCGGCGGCGGAATCGGCGGCGGAGAAAGCGGTGTCTGGCGGCACGAAAGCTTGAAGTACAGGGAGGAGAGGGCGGGATAGAGGGAGGGGAGCGGGGAAAAGGAAGAGAGGAGAGAGCGGTGCCTAGGGCTCCATTTTATAGCTGCGGAGGACGACCGAGCAGGGAGATCGATGGCGGGATCCGCGGCGGCTCCTCGCACGTCAGGCGGCGTCGGCGGGAAACAGGGGAAAAGGGAGGTGGGATTCCGAGGCGGAGAAGCAGGGCGGCAACGAGACAGGTCGGCGCGGGAAACTGAGCAGTGGGATTGAGGTGGAGAAATAGGCGGCGACGGGATGGTTGCAGCCATGCATGGAGAATAGGCCGGGAAGAAGAAGAACAGCGTCGTAGGGAGAGAAGAGGGGGCCTAACCAGTGGGACACAGCGGTAGAGAGAGAGAGCGGGAGAGCGGGCGGGCTAGCACGGCGCGCGCTGGGCCACGGAGGTGGGCCGGGCGAGCAGAAACTAGTAACGGGCCGGGGGAATTCAGCCCGAAACAGTAAAGGAGATTTTTAATGATTTTCGACTTATAGTAAAACCAAATGGCGATTTTTAGTTTGGAAAATTTTAAAATGCCCAAAAAATTGGGATGTTACAGATTGCAAGTTCATTATCGATCTCTTTGACTCTTGGGAGGAAGTTCGTTTACTCACTACTGCAGAAACTTGCCTTCGAGGTTTAGTCCAAGACTGACTTTGTAATCTTCTTAGTGCCATGGCCGTGTATTGGAAACAGTGGGAAAAGATCAAAGGGGGGTGCGTGCTTGCGATGAAAACACCAAGTTATAACACGCCACGCCTTCCTGAAGATGCGTCACAATAACCTCAAAGCACTTGACGTCAAAGGTGTACAAGTCCTACAACACGACGCCAAGGCGGCTGCTCTGTACTCCTTCTCAGGATCACTGGTGCTACCACAACCTACACTTGGAGTTTTGACCTAAAAGCACTTTGCACCGACCAACCCAAAGCTCGAGGTGGTGAGTATATCTTGGAGTTCACCATTGAAGAAATACACCATGCTATCTGCCACATGAACTGACACAGCGCCCCTGGCCAGGACGACTTTGTACCCAGCTTCTTCCAAGTGGCATGGGTAACTACCGGTCCAATTCTACTATCTCTCCTTCGGGCTTTCCACACTCGGTCAGTCCAATTGGAAAGGATTAATTGGGCATTTGTTGTGCTACTCCCTAAACCCGGCAAAGCAAATACACCAGAAGGTTTTCGGCTAATATCAACAAAATTGTTCTATTAAGGGGATTACCAAGACACTGACTGTTCGACTATAACGGCAAATCTCTGACCTAGTGGATGTCGACTAGACTGGTTTTCTCAGAGGCATAAGCATATCGGAAAACTTCGTCTATGCCACGGAATTTGATCAAGTGATGTCACAAACGCTATGTACCTACCATTGTGCTCAAACTCGATTTTTCCAAAGCTTTTGACTCCGTCAATTGGAATAGCCTCCTATGCATCCTCTGTGCTCAAGGCTTCCCTAATTTATGGCGTCGATGGATGGAAGATTTATTCCATTCCTCCAATAGAATGATTATGCTCAACGGAATCTCGGGGTGATGGATGACCTGCAAACAAGGGTTATGACACGGCAACCCCCTGTTCCCTTACCTCTTCATCTTGATTTCCAACGTACTTCAGCGACTTATCAAATCCTTTGAATGCCGACTGGCCATGTACCATTCTCCAATATGAAGACGATATTATGATCATCTAAAGGCGGCGCGATCCAACATAATCGACCTGAAGAAGCTCCTCGATCGACTCTCTACTGCCACCGGATTGCACAACAATTACAACAAAAGCACCATTGTGCCAATGAATGTGGCGCCAGAGTTAGTCCACTAGATACCGCGAGCTACAGGATGAAAACATGAAGGTTTCCCATAAACCTATCTCGGACTAACCCTGTCCAACGTCAAGCTCAACCTACCTGCCTTTGCATCGCTCATATCCAAGACTAACAAATACCTTGCCGACTGGCAAGTGCTATCACTCTCTCCCGGTGGGCGCATCATTCTTCTCAATTCAATGCTGGACGACCTTCCTACCTATGTCATGGTCGCGCTCTTCCTACTCCAGGGTGTTGTCCAAGCACTGGACAAACGCCGTCGCGCTTTCCTCTGGACCGGGGAGGACAAATGCAATGGCACACGTTGCCCCATTGCATGGGACAGAGTCCGCCGGAGCAAACAAGAAGGTGGCCTCGCCGTGAAAGATATTGCAGTGCAAAATGGTTGCCTTCTCCTCAAGTTACTTCATAAGCTTCACCACCTCTTGCAGTCGGCCTGAGCGAGATATTTATGGGAGCAATATGTCGACAATGGCATGTATTCTCAACTGCAATTGGGGAGCCACCGGTCTACCTTGCAATGCCTCTTACACGCTACCGATGCCGTGATTACCGTGGCCACTTTCAATATTCCTCCTTCTGGCTTGGTGTCGTGGCTGTCTACTGTGGTGATGTTCGAGCATACGACGCTCGATGACATGTTGTAGCCGGCCGTGCTCTTTGCCGTTGCAGATACACGCTTCATGCCCTCCTCACCAAGCTAAAATCATGCATTGAAGATATAACACTATGGGCTGAAAAAATACTACCTAGAGAACGGCATGTGATCTCTACGTGGAAATCTCTCTCCTCTTCATCCCTTCATATAATCCACTAAAAAACTTTGCAAAAGTCAATGCAATTCAGGCGGGGATCCTCTTCCCCGGTGACTTTTCAAAAAAAAGGTTGTGCAGCATCATTAGGTTAGTGTAATAGTGTTGCCATGAGGCCGGCTGGTTAATTCATAGACGGCCTTCTTTTCTTCCATACGGTAGGTCATGCTATTACAATGTTAATTTGTCTTACGTAAGTTCCATGTATTTGGTAAACTAGCCATGTAATTACGTGGGTCAAACCACTAGATTCTCAAAACACATGGATCCGATGTGTGTGTGTGTTTTTTTCGTTTACATAAAACAAGGATAAAAAGAGCATTTTCCACTTGAAATAAAGGGGATACTTTTCAGCAGAACATACAAATAGATTACACATTGTCACTCCGAACAACTGATTATTGAGCAATAATTGAGCAGCAATGAAAGCCGGGTTTTTAATGTCACGCACGCGTGACCGACAAAGGAACAGGAGTCAGGTTCGATTGGTACGGCACAAAGCCCTCGCCCCTGACGCCGCGCCAACCCCGCACGTGCTGCGTTCACGTGTGTGTCGGCCGGCCGAGCTCTGTTCCTTTTTTTCTTTCTCTTTTGTCCCAGCTAGCACGCCCTTTTCTTCACTTTAGTTTGCAGTACAACTCGATAGATCCCCCTTATAATCAAATCCGTACAAAAAAGCATCTACACATATATCGGAACTATGTGGCTGCTACCTACCCCAGGTTTTTAAGCTGAAATTGTCCCAAACTTATCGCCTTAACGAAGAAGCACGAACCACATTTATGCATATTGTATCTCTTTATATTGTAATGTATGCCTTTTGAGATAAACTTAATACTTTGGACCTCAGTTGAATTTCAATGCCAAGAACGAAGAGGCATCAAGAGATCCTTCATATCAAAATTGGATGAACTCTAGTTTCAAAAGGGCTATATCCTTATATGCCTTAGCCAATAAGATAATCCACATAAAGTACTAAGATGGTGAATATTCCTTGAACTCTATATATCCGTATCAACTTATTTTCCTTAAATCCAAAATTCCTTAACTTTATCAAATTTGAGGTACCACAAAAAATATTGCTGCTATTTAAGCCATAAATAGATTTCTTAAGTCGACATCCCATATGCTCCTTGCCTTCCAGACTAAAATCTCTTATGAGTCATGTAAAATTTTCTAAACGCCATTAAGGAATTTTTGGTCTAACATCCATCCGATGTAGCTCTAAATCATAATGAGCTAAAGTCCGTAAAGATTGCAACTTATCCTTAGTTGAGACATGAGTAAAAGGTGTCATTATAATCAATTCGCCCTCTGTGAGAAGCCTTTGCCGAGTCTTGCTTTGAACCTTCGATATTTCCATTAGAGTCATGCTTGGTTTTGTAGACCCATTTACTACCTGCTTTGACTCCATCAGAATTTCTACTAAGTCCCATACATCATTACGCCATAGACTTTAGTTCATCCTTCATGGCATCAAGCCATTTAGGACAATGTTCACTCATCATTGCTTCCTTATAAGAGGTGGGATCATCTACCTTCCCTATATCATTAATATCCTCATTCATGTAAACAACATAATCATTTGGGATGGCGATCTTCTCTCCAGCCGTGATCTTCTAATAGGTTCAAGAACTATTTCGGAGGTCACTGAGGCGCAGGAGACCGCCGAGGCTCATCATTAGGTATGACATTAGGAATTTCAGAGACCCCAACAAGGTGCATCAACAGATTTGTATCGAGGTGCAACCACCAAGTGCAGAATAAAAATCTCGGGATAAGCGTGAAGGAACGTAAACCCGCTTCTCTTCAAGATCAATTTTCCTAGGCTCCGTCCTCATTATTTTCTAAGAACACAACATGTCTTGTTTCTACAAACTTAGTTGTCCTATCAGGACAATAAAACCGATACCCTTTAGATCTTTCAGGGTACCCTATAAAATGGCAACTTACTGTCTTAGGATCTAATTTTCCAATATGTGGATTAAATATCTTAGCTTCAGAACGACAACCCCACACTCTTAAATATTTCAAACTCGGCTTTCTCCCAGTCCATAATTCATAAGGTGTCTTAGGTACTGATTTACTGGGAACCATATTAAGAATATGTGCTGCTGTCTTTAGTGCCTCCATCTATAAACCAGTTGATAAACTAGAGTAGCTAAGCATGCTCCGTACCATATCCATAAGTGTACGGTTGCGTCTCTCAGCTACCCCATTTTGCTGAGGTTCACCTGGTGTAGAATATTGGGCAACAATGCCATTTTCCTGAAGGAACTTAGCGAAAGGGCCAGGAATTTGGCCATAAGGGGCATGTCTCCCATAATATTCTCCCCCACGGTCCGATCTTACCACTTTAATTCTTAGGTTGTGCTGATTTTCAACTTCAGCCTTAAATATCTTAAATTTATCAAGTGATTCAGATCGGTCCTTAATGGGAAAAATATAACCATAACGGGAGAAATCATCAGTGAATGTAATGAAAGAATCAAAACCATCCACTGATGTCACAGGAAAAGGACCACAAATATCAGTGTGAATTAACTCTAATAGTCCTGAGCTGCGAGTTGCTCCCTTCTTTATTTTCTTTACGTATTTTCCTTTAATGCAATCAATGCAGTGGTCTGAGTCAGAGAAATCTAATGGTTGGAGAATCTCTTCCTTAATGAGACGCTCCATTCTCCCCTTCGAAATGTGGCCTAAACGACAGTGCCACAGTTTCGAAGAAGTCTCATTATTCTTTTTAAGCATAGTATCACACACATTCAAAGATATCGGTGATTCATTAAGGGAAAGCATATAAAGCTTGTCTTGTCTAACAGCAAGACCAACATTATTTGAATTAAATGTGATAACACACTTATTGTTACCAAAATTACATTTAAATCCATCATCGTCCAATAAAGATACTGAAATTAAATTCCTCCTAATGGAAGGAACAAAACTACATTATTAAGGACGAAGTGTGAAGCCGCTATCTAAAACTAAGGAAAGCAGAACCAACCGATTCCACTTGCTTCTTTTCCATCCGCGACTCTAAGACTTCGCTCCCCTTTCTTAGTGTTCTCACGATGGAATCCTGAAGAGTTGGTAACGCGTGCCGATTGCACTGAGTCAATCCACCAAGATTTAAGGGAAAATTAGTATAAAGGGTTTCATCAACAAACGTTATAGAATCATTACCCTTCTTGGCGAGCCACTTTAGGAAACCAACACAATCCTTCGAAATGTCCTGCTCCTGCGTATGACATGCATTCCCACTTGGTGCTTTAGCAGAGCAACATTGGGCTTAGGTGTATTTTGCACCTTAAGCCACGATTTATCGAATTAGGAGAGTAGTGCACCTTTTCTTGGATTTGAAATCCCGAGAACTTCCTTTTGCTAGGACCGCCAACTTGATTCACTAAATCTTTCTTTGCCCTAATCCTTTCTTCCTCCGGACACACATGGCGATAAGATCGCTCATGCTCCATTTATCTTTCCGAGTATTATAGTTTATCTTAAAAGCGTGTATTCGAAGGAAGAGAAGTCATTATAAGTGAACTAGAAACCATCGATATTTCCATGTCCATGCCCTTGAGTTTTCACCATATCGGTCATCATCGTGAAGTGCTCTATTATTTCTGGACCGTCATACTTAGTGGATAGAAGCCTCGGATTAATGTACTGCATAAACCTTAGTGGAGCCTTTGAATTTCTCCTCTCAAGCGATATCCTTAGCATTTTAGAATCGGGATTGCTCCCGATTCCAACGAGATAAAGTCTTCATAATCATTAGTGATAGACGTTAGACCGCTCCCATTTTTAAGATTATTATCATATATTTTCTTTTTCTCATCAGTAATCGCCTCACCAATGGTGGGAGAAACGGGCAGCACCCTTAATGCATAATCAAGGTCTAATACTCCAAGGACAAGTAAATTCTTTCTTTCCAAGCGGAAGTTGTCCTAAGTGCTCAATGTTGTCAATTGTAGCGCAACATTTGAAGCATTCATGGTGAACATTAAAATACAGAAAAAATTAGAAATAGCATAAAAGTATTGCATGCAATTAACCCTACGCTGAGTCCGATTAATAACATGCAAAATTACAGTCTAGTTTATATCACTTGCGAAATAAAAAGAACTATAACAATTAATGTGGCGCACATGACTACAAACAACGCTGGTCGTATATAATCATGTGTATACATAATGCCCAAAAATAAAACATAAAAATCTCTAATTGAAATATCTCGTTAGTTCAATTTTAATTAGAGATAATTATCACAGTTACATGAGAGATTAACATTAATCAAAACAATGCACAAAATTAAATAAAAAAATAATCACAAATTCATACCGAAATTTGAGCAATTATCATTAATAAAACAGTGCACAATAAATAAATAAAATAATAATCATAAACTTAATTAGAAAATCAATTTTCAAAATAGAAAAAACTACTGTGCATCGGATGCAAAGCGTCCGGGCTCAGCCTGCGTCCGGCCCACGCCATTCGGCCTGGACTCGCGCACACGCCAACAAGGCGGATTAGACGAGAGCCGTCGGTTTGTCAGACCGAGATCGACCGCGCCTTACCTTTGCCGGATCGGAGTGACGCGATCCGTCGGATCTAATCGAAGCGGTCGAGCAAAAGCGCGCCGATAAAAGCGGCAACGGCGGAAACCCTAACCTAAAACCATTCTTTTGTTCGCTTCCTCGAAAACTCGCGCGGCGACGGCGAGAGCGGCAGAGAAGCGAACTCATCGCTTCCTACACCGATGGCGCAGGTGAACGAAGCGAGCGGAGCGAGCGGCCGAAGTGGCGATCGAGGCGGCCCGCACTTCTTCGCCGCAGCACGTGCGCATAGCGCGCAGCATGCCGAGTGGAGCTACTGGCGCGCCAGATCGAGAAGACTCCGATCTCCCAAAACCGTAAGTGTTCGCGCTCTTCCGATTCATCCGAAGTTTTTGAGGTTTTAGGGTTCTCGGTTCCGATTGGGGTTTTTGCTTAAGGACTTGAGATCCCTTCTTCTAAGTGCTACCCCGAGTCGCCAGACTAAGATCCGGAGGGTGAAAACGCTTAGGCTAATCGGGTTCAAGAATGAGTCTAGAGCCGCTCGATACCAAATATTAGCATAACACCGAGACTAAAACATGATCTAATGACATTAACCCTAGATCAAACATTGAACACCTAACAAGAATCATTAGTGCGGAAGCATAAGACATACCCGAAGAGGAAGATGCCATTTGATCTTAGTGTCGGTCGAGATCGGTGTAGAAGATGACGGCGACGCTTAGGCCTAAGGAAACGTGATGTCGAGTGGCGGCGGCGGTTCGTGGCCGTCGGTCTTGTGGCGCGGCGGTTCGATGGCGTCGGCTTCGCCCACCTTAGCGCCGTGAAGATCGATTTGTTTGAACCTTGGTAGCCTAGAGCAAGCGCACGTAGGTTTGCCGGGTTCGTTCCTTTTTGTATAGCGCTAGGTGGCCGGGACCGAAACCAAAAGAGGTTGGAGTCGCCCCCGATCAGGGCGCGTGGGCTTAAGGCCCCGTGAGACTCGGTCTCGGCAGTTGGCCGAGATCAATCCAACACCTCTTCCCCGGTGTCTTTTCAAAAAAAAAAAAAAGTTGTGCAACATCATTAGGTTAGTGTAATAGCGTTGCCATGAAGCCGGCTGGTTAATTCATAGACGGCCTTCTTTTCTTCCATACGGTAGGTCATGCTATTACAATGTTAATTTGTGTTACGTAAGTTCCATGTATTTGGTAAACTAGCCATCTAATTACGTTGGTCAAACCACTAGATTCTCAAAACACATGGATCCGATGTGTGTGTTTTTTTTTTCGTTTACATAAAACAAGGATACAAAGAGCATTTTCCACTTGAAATAAAGGGGATACTTTTCAGCAGAACATACAAATAGATTACACATTGTCACTCCGAACAACTGATTATTGAGCAATAATTGAGCAGCAATGAAAGCCGGGTTTTTAATGTCACGCACGCGTGACCGACAAAGGAACAGGAGTCATTGGGTTGGGGGGGTGGGGGGGGGATCAGGACTTGAGTTACGTTTTTACGGGTTGGTCCGAGGTTCGATTGGTACGGTATAAAGCCCTCGCCCCTGACGCCGCGCCAACCCCGCACGTGCTGCGTTCACGTGTGTGTCGGCCGGCCGAGCTCTGTTCCTTTTTTTCTTTCTCTTTTGTCCCAGCTAGCTCGCCTTTTCTTCACTTTAGTTTGCAGTACAACTCGATAGATCCCCCTTATAATCAAATCCGTACAAAAAAGCATCTACACATATATCGGAACTATGTGGCTGCTACCTACCCCAGGTTTTTTAAGCTGAAATTCTATCTTTTTTTCATTAAAAATTGAATGTTTTAATTTTAAAAAAGAAACTTTTAGTTAGAAGTACAATAATTTGAGTTGAAAGTCACCGATTTCAAATTGATATTTTTCAACTATAGTATTGGCAATTTTCAAATAAAAAATGAGTTAAATTTTGATGTGGAAATGATAAATATTGAATTGAAAGTCTTCAAAGTTGATAACGAGAAGAAAGAACACAAACCTTGATGCAAAATCGAAATGCTGGGTTGGTAGCAACCCTTGGGCAGAAAATCATATCTCATATATGTACCTTGCACCAAAAAAATTATAATTACAGATTCGATCTCATCTGACGATCGGGGAGAGCGGCAATGACAAGCTCGACCGTCGAGTGACGTCGGGCAAATGATTCGGCAGTCAAATCGCGAGAGATGCAATGGTGCCTCCTCCGACACGAGCGAGCCGACCGGCAGTGGAGCTCAGGCGACACCTTCTTCACCAAGACGGAGGATCCGAAGGCTTGCCAAGAAGCCAAGCGCTTGCTCGCTTGCTCCAAAAGCTTGGCGAGAAAGAGCACGGGCAGCGACGAGAGGCCGCTCTGGGAGCTGAGATCGCTCCTCCTGGGGGCAGCGGTAGCAGAGAACGAGCGGCGGCTAGGACGCAGCTGAAACAATAAACCCTAACCCTAATATTGGCTCTGATACCATGTTATGAATATTGTGTGTATGTATTCAGAAGTCTAACGGGCAATATGTATAGGGTGTACAAGATGTGTATACCATATACAGATAAGACAATACAAAAGGTAGATAAGAAAATACAAAAGAGTTTCTATCCCCAGCATATTAATAAAGGGCTTTTCTTTCAATAGTGCCTTAGTATATAGGATGTTGTTACGGCTCGTACGTCCGACGTCAAGATTTTCTCGTACGGTTCGGTCACCGTTGGATTATAGTAACAGAAGTTGATCAAAACCATTGATGATGGATAGATGGAAGCCACGCAACAAAAAATATTACGCAACAATAAAAATTACGATCTGAGTGCCACATGAAAACACATTCACCCCCGAGGGTCCCCAACATCTCAAATCATCTTATGCAACGAAAAAAATCCTATAACAGCAACATGCAATATTCTTTAGGGTACAAGCAAAAACACTCGAATATTTTTTCAAGGTCGTAACATTCCGTAACAGATATGCAACATTTATTTCAACGGGTCATAACATTTTTTTCAACGGGCCACAATATTTTTTTAACGGGTCGCAACATCTCAAAGAATAATATACAATATTTTTTCAACAAACCGAACATCAGAACAATTAACTAGTTTGCAACGGCAGGAAGCTCACTTGTTGATCTGGGCGATGGCGCCGTCCAAGAAGATGGCCGGTGGAGGATGTCTCATAACATGCATGCTTCATCATCCTATCTGCTTAGCAGTTCATCCATGGATGTCTCGCACGTCGCGGAGCCGAGGTTCTGACGGCGGCCGCGGGCAACGCAGCACAAGCTCGTGAGTCGGCGACGGCACCAAAGGCGGCGGCATCCGATCCTGCACGGAGCGATAACGAGCGGCCGGCGTGGCAGCGACGAGAGGCCGCTCTGGGAACCAAGATCACTCTTCCTCGGGGCAGCGATAGCAGAGAGAACCAGCGGCCGCTAGGACGCAGCTGAAACAATAAACTCTAACCCTAATCTTGGCTCTGATACCATGTTATAAATATTATGTGTATGTATTCAGAAGTCTAACGGGCAATATGTATAGAGTGTACAAGAGGTGTATACCATATACAGATAAGATAATACAAAAGGTAAATAAAAAAATACAAAAGAGTTTCTATCCCTAGCATTGATAAAGGGTTTTTCTTTCAGTAGTGCCTTAGTATATATAGCTAGCTAGGCATGCAATGGTAACATGCATGGTTGTAGTAGCTTTCACACGTATAGTCGTCGAAAGAAAAAGAAAGGAAAGTAGTAACACACATAGAATTCCATCGTTCAACTGTTAACGTTGGTGATAAGTGGAGAGGCGCTATCATACGTTGTTCCACTGACAAGCGAGCACATTTCCTTAATTTGTCTGGCTCAGTGTAACAAACTATTAGGTGGCCATTTTACATTTTGTTAAAAGTACACAAGTTGAGGTGACGGAGACTTTATTTTCCAAATCCATATGTTAATTACTCATTTTGTTGTAGTATATATAGGTATAGAATTGATGTGTGTGACAGCATATTACCCACTTTGATATAGGAACATATTGTTGGGAAACCATGCGTTTGGTCCATAGACGGCCTATATCCAGCTCTATCATAAACTCTAGCAGGATCTCTAGCCTACAAATAGGGTACTAGTAATAAAAGACGCGATTGAAGAGCAATAAAGAGAAGCAATAAGTCCCTTATGAAGGATCGCGGAAGGCTACGAAAGCACAAAATAAAATTTTACCGCGCAATCAAGGAACCTCCGCTAGTAATAGATCACGAGATAACCACTAGACGCACCGACTCGCAGGTGGAAGTAGAGTCGATGTAGCGAGTTGATGCAATCGTAGTCGTACTCGCCACACGTCTTCTCCTTCGAGTGGTCGTACTGCGCCGCTTCTCCTCCCGCTCTCGTGATCATCACGAGTTGCGGATCGCCCTAGTGCCTGATGCTTCACAACAACACTTCCAAGGTATCCACATATAAGGCGGGGACACCACGCTACCGGAGTGCTAGCACCGGTGTCGCGTTTGAGGAAGGCGTGGTATAGGGTTTTGGGAGTTCTTCAAAAGATCATCGCACCCCTTGCCACCGCCTCTCTATTTATAGGCATCTATAATGGGTCTCGTACTTGAGACCCATTAGGAACTCGTGGCCTACAAGAATTCGGATCACTATCCAAATCAAATCCTACCACTTTAAGTATGCCACCCTATAGGTTCATGTGTAATCGGTTGTGACTCGAAAATTATTTTTCGACCACTAGTAGTTAGCGGTACCTAGGAGCACATAACGATTCCCAAACACACATAGAATATATCGGGCGAACCTTAATGCAATATGATCTCCGACCAGGTCTATATCACTAACGACTAGCTCGTATCTCTATACGATAAGTTTATATTTGGTCTCAACCAATTCGTAACTCCTTACAATCAGGTTTTGACCACTTAGGGACCATGTTCGATCAGCCTACGACCGACTCGTATCTCCATACGACTAATCTGTATCTGATCGAATTGAAAGACCTTCTCGTGTGTTCTCTCTTTGCCTCACGCTATCTGGTCGAACTCCAGGTGAGATGCTGCATCATCCATGAATTGTTCAATACTTTCTCGATCAAGTGTCGAATAACTTCATGTGGTCGATACTTCGACCACAAGTGGCATGACCATGCACTTTCTTTATCCGACCACAACGAGGGTCCCAGAGACATCTCTCCTGTTATGTTAGGAGAAGCAAATCTCATATCCGACTAGTCACATCCCTCCGCATATTTCATAGCATACCTGAAAGCTACCTTTATAACTACACAGTTACGACTAGCATTTGGCAACCCCTAAGAGTGCTATTACACATGTAGAAAACCATGTTGATCTCAGGTCTAAGGATTATACATCATCATTGATTAAGACCAACTAATGATACATAGAATCACAACAATCTCAACAGTGTCTCAAGGTGGGTCTTTTTCAACACCATATTCTCTAACATGTGTCCATATTATTGGTTTGATATCTCCATATCCATGACCTGTGAAACATAGTCATCAACCAATACATATGCTAGTCTATTCATATGTGTTCTCGTATGTTTCCGACCAAGGAACGTTTAAGAATAATTATCGCGGAAATATAGAGTTTCACAATCAAGTCACATACTTGATAATAAATATTATTGATATTATTCTAGGAACAAGATAACATATTATCCAATGTTATGAACATAATGAAATATAATCATCTTTATGATTGTCTCTAGGTCATATTTCCAACACCCTACATCTATGTGTTCAATCTATTATTATTCTTGTATTCTTGCATCGTTCTTACGATTCTGAGTTTGTCTCGACGTAATCGTTGGATTGGACTCGCATGACGGTTCCTCAACACGTTATCGACATGATCGACTCTCCTGGATCGAAGGTAACCGTCGAAGAACGACGCTCGTAGATTGAATCGTTTTTTCTAGATTGCTTTGAATTTTGCAAATTTGGATTTCTAAATTGGTTTTTATAATGTGCAAATCCGCTCTAATCTATCGCGAGATGACTTGAAGTCGTCGGCACAATATCGATCGGTAGATTGCATAGAAAACTGGACGACTATTGTACCGTAGATTGGAAATTGCAAACCAGATTAATCTATCGCGAGCCGACTTGAAGTAACGCTAAGCCGATCGGTAATTGCATGAATAGTAATTATGCATGAACATTACGAAGAAATAAATTTTTGTGTATGGGCAGACCGGCAAGATCGCTTAGGCCGACCAAGGAGCTCGCCATCAGCGCCACAAAGCAACACACTAGTCCGCCTCACACCGCCACTCACGATACCGCGAGCCGCACGACGCATGCATATGTCGCCGCACTGCGCCTTCGCATCCAACCGCGCTCGCAAGCACTAGCAGTACATCTAGCACTACACACACACACACACACACACACACACACACACAATATATATATATATATATATATATATATATATATATAATACCTACTACTCCGTGTAGTTACTCTCACCTGTAATATACCACATAAAAGAACTTGACATACTCATTTATCACTTTAGGTATACTCATATACTAATTATAAGATACTTTAATGCGAACCACACGAAAAATTTGTAATAGAGTCCATAGTTTTAGTATATTTTGTAAATACTTTTATATTCACACATAAAAAGGAGTGTGTCTAAAAAATTATGCATATCACCCTTAAAAAGGTGTAAATACCACCTAAGTGGTCTTATATACTCGTATACTACACATATATACTCTCAGTTACTCAAGATACTTCCTACATTGTAAAATACGGAATAGGAAGTAACTACTTACAGGGTTAAAAAAGCTTCATATAATATATATATATATATGTGTGTGTGTGTGTGTGTGTGTGTGTGTGTGTGTGTATTAGACCATTCACCTTCACATTACATTCTTCTCAGCAGTCCCAACTAAACAACACATTTTTCACAGACTTGAAGGCGAAACTCAACTGCTAAGGTTGAGGCAGGTGACGAGGGAACAAAATCGGCTCGAGACACCACACTTGGATGGCAAACAAGGATCCGGATTGCAGAGGATCACTGTGTGAACAAGTGATCGTGAGTAAGGATGGCAACAGGTCATTCCGTCGGGGTGGTGGAACATCCCTATCGCCGATAGAAGGAAAAAATCCCGTTCCTCGCTCCCATTTCCATCCTCGGGTGCTATTCTCCCCCGCTCTCCATCCCCATCAGGTTATCGGGGATCCATACCTGAAAGTTAGATCCCTAACCTCTTCTACATAGACACAATAGTTATCTAAAATTATCTTAATTGCAAGCGATATTGTCTTCGCTCTATGTCCTTCTTGCTTTTGTAATTTCACCAGTATAAGTATTCCCATCAAACAACACAGATGCAACAAACAAGGTTATGGACTCATAGGCACTAAGTCTAACCCTTCAATTAAATACGAGTAAGAGAGTTGAGTGACTTTTGTCTTAACAATAAATTCATGAAGAATTGGTTTACGAACATGCATGAAGTTTATAAGTCTCAAGTTATCATCTTACGATAATGCAAGTATGGTATAGATGAACTAGGAGAAGTATGCATGCAAATTTTGTCCAAAAAGAAGCAACAGAGGAAAACTAATGACCCACATGTCATAAAGTTATCGGAGGTCCATGCGGTAGAGGGATAGAGAGACCATTGCCATCTCTATCTGTGAGTTAGTGGACGATACTGGAGTGATCTGCAAAAACAAGAAACATTAACTGAGCGGAAAACACTGTAGTGATTGATCTGCAACTTTAATTTTCAATTGAACTATCAAGATCGATTTTAAATACGTTACACCGTGGATCTTCCGCATTAAACTCCTGAGTGGAGAGGATCCAATTCCAAACAGTGGCATCTACGGGGAAATTAAGAAGTTCCTATATGTTTTCCCCCTTGAAAAGCGTGCGCGTCCATGCAATAAACTATGGAACTTCAGCGTGCAGGATGCTCTACCAAATTAGCCGGCGTACATAATGTTCCACGCATACGTACGTACGTGCGTGCGTAGTTGCAGCTCGCTCGAGGAAGGTAGAATCGATCCGAGCCCAGGGCGGCCAAATCCAACGACTCGTGTGCAGTAGACGGGTCCTCACCGGGCCACCGGGCCGGAGATGGTATAAGGTCGCTAGCGCATTCGGCTGCGGGTGAAAGCGATGGCCATTTATACGGACCGCCATTGAAGACAAAACGGAATCGTTAGGCAGCTGCTGCCGTCGGCGGCTGCGGCCGTGGAAAAGTCGTAATGCGCTGTCATCCGCAAACTTTTTTTTATTAACCTATTGTTTAAATTTATCTTTATTACTAACAACGTGTCATCTTTATTTTAAAATACCTTTCTTTAAATCACGCCACCACCGAAATGTAACAACACAATATTGCCACACTATAAGCTAAATTTAGGTAAATAACACTTTAATCAAACAATATTGTCCGTAAGTTGGCGCTAAGTGACATGATTTGACTATACTATGCTAGCGGTGACGTGATTAAAAGTAATTGAAATAAAGTTAGATATGTTAATAATAAAAAAATAAAGAGTGGGATAATTAATTTAAAAAAGTTCGCCATCCGCCCGTACATATCTATGATATATCCTCCTCTTGGAAATCTAAACCTGGACGGCGTAGTGTGTATGTTGACCAAGGCCAGCAGTAAATCTATCTGCACCGCCAAAATTCGATCTGATGGATAGAATTGCATAACATGTCGTCCTATATATTTTAAGATGATTTTACAAACAGGTTGTGTAAGTATATATAGAGGAAAAATACTATCTACTCCTAGGTGTAGTTACTCTTCTCCATCCGCCGCTTAATATTTGATGAGATTGGTGCGCTATCCAAGCCTAACAGTCCAAAAATTATGGATTGAAGAGATATCCGATCCAAAACTTATATTGCTTTTAATATATATATATATATATATATATATATATATGTGTGTGTGTGTGTGTGTGTAGTTATTCCTCTCCATCCGTGCTTAATATTTGATGAGATTCGATGGCTATCCAATCCTAACGGTCGAAAATTATGGATTGAAGAGAGACCCGATCCAAAACTTCTCTTGCTTTTAATCCTACGATAGATTTCCGGGTTTTGGTAATCGGTTGAACCCCTGTTCCATGGCCGGGCCAGGAGGACGATAGACTGGTTTTTTTGTTCTAGCTAGAAGACGACATGTTCTCAAGAAGCAGGCAGCAAATCACAGGCCAAATTTTTATGTTAATTACAGGCCAAAGTTGGACTTGAGGAACATACAACACGTGTACATGGATTGCATTTTAATGGCAAGGGAATCGGTGGTTTAAAGACATTAGCGGACATGCCAATTTTTTTTACTAATCAACGATGATTAGCACTAGTATAGCACATTAATGCACATTCCCCAAAAAAAATCCATGCAAGTATCCGACCATTACGCCACCGTCCAGGACTTGATTGATTTTCCATTTACATGGCAACGTCTATTTGTTAGCGGGTTGTAGTAACAAATATGTAGTGGTATACATATCCAATAATTCAATCAAGTATGTAGTATCCGAGACAAATAGACGATGGATACAATATAAATAACTACACTTGGGAGTAGCAAATAGGCTTATATATATATATATATATATATATATATATATATATATATATATATATATATATATATATATATCCTGATAGTAATTACTCCACTTTGATATACCACCTAAAAGAATTTGATATACTCCTTTATCACTTTGCGTATCTCACGTTTGCTTATGCGTTGTAACTTCTCATATAAGTCATTATAAAATCAGGGAGTTGGTCATTTCAAATTATGGTAAAATTAGAGTAGCCATTTTCAAGTAGTTATGGTAAAATCAGGGAGTTGATCATTTCAAATTATGGTAAAATCACAGAGTCGGGTAAAATCAGGAGATACTTATCACAGATAATTTTTAATACAACCCATCAGTGATGAGATATTTATCACAGACGGTTCATATTAAGAACCGTCTATGCAGTATTATAGACGGTTCTTAGCGTATCCAGTAATAGAGATGATCGGGCTGGTAAAACCGTCTGTGATTACCATTAACATTGACGGTAGTAGTGTCTCGTTCTCCTTTCTATGTCAAGATGGTCCAAGAGGAGCCTGTGTCTCATCCTTATCCTTTATTTCCTATCCTTATCCTCTATTTCTTGTTCTGAATTTACAAAATCAAAATTTAGAAATTCCAAAAGAGCCCTTAAATTTAGGGTCTGTCTACACAGAATTCGACTATTTTCTCTGTAAAAACCCATCACATTTTGAAACTTCATTTACAATTTCATTATACATAAATTATAATAAATTATTTATGTAATTTTGGTTCTTGATCACTATAATTATTCTTGAAAGTCTTAATAACTCATATTTCCATTATGTGATTTAAAATCTCACATGTACTTTGGGAGGTTGAGAAAAATAAAGACAAAAAATAAAAATCCATAAATGCGATGAACAAATGAGCCCACGTGTTGCTTTTTACCCACAAGCTTGAGGTTGAGCAAAAACAAGATAAAAATAAAATTAATCAAAAAATAGGAATTGCAACCGTATGTTCCAAAGAAGATTAAATAAATTCGGACTCAATCATTAGATGGGAAAAATTACAAATATCAAAAATGTACGAATGAAAATATATTATGATTTTTATTCTTAAACATATCAAATGAATCTATACAATACTATATGCAAGCTTATACATTTAACTTAAAAATAAGTTTATAAGCAATTACAAGTATTAATCGCTACAATATGACTTAATATATATAAGGTTGGGCCCACGATCGGTGGAGTTTTTGGCTCAAGCCTTTTGAAAGGTTGTATAGCTTATTAGGTTAGTGTAAATGTTCCGATGAGGCCGGCTTGTGAATTCAGACAACTTCTTTACTTTCAATACAAATGTTACCTTTTTCGTAATTCACATGATTTGCTAAACTAACCACTAAATTACTTGGTCAAACGAAGAGTCCAAAACACTGGCCCGAATTATATTACATAAAACACATAAAACTAGCATCGTTCCTTATTAATAGTTAGGCACTTTTCAGAGAACAAAACTTATTACACCGTTACTCCAAACAGCTGATTATGGCAATTGTCGCACATCCTGTCAAGAGACGGTATAATGTCAAGTATAGACATAATGTCTAGCAACTTTTGCAATTTGGCAAAATCTTCAAATTATGATCCGACGGGCGCCACCCGATGCCTCCTGCACTTTGCTCCACGCCGCCGACAATGTTGCACGCGTCACCCGTCCCCTGACCATCTCAAGACCTGGTAGCTCCTCGTTCCAGAACCCTATTGGATCGACCTTACGCGCATACCGACCCAGACACACAAGCGCGCGTTTGTATCCTGGTCAGACCACTCGGCACGCGATCACCGGAGTGCCACTGCAAGCTCTACAGAGTCGAGTTCCACAAAGCAGTTGTCACAAGCACCCGACGGCCGGTGCCTAAAGCCCCACCTGGTCGCACCACTCCACGACCATGCCCTGCTGGCGAGCTCGTCTCGTGCGCACCGTCGTCTTTGCTGTCGTTGCGCACCACCCCAGGACGGACCGTCCGGTGAGGCCACGCTTACCATCACCCAACATGTCCATGCCGACATGCTCCCGAACGAAATACACACGTCCCGCCGTTTCTGTCGAGCCCTACCACTAAGCCTTCTTCGTTTGTATAGACCCGTAGGGGCAATGGATCTCGTGCCGCCGTCTCCGTCGACAACGAGTGCACGACTGCCGGACCGATGGTGATGAGTCCAGTTCAGGATGGGTGAGCACGCTTCAATGCCTCGAGATGACACGAGCACCGGACTTCCCTCAGCAGTACTGCCGCCGCTAGTTTCTTTGATGCCAGCTGCTGGAACGTCCCTGGATGCCGTGGAAGCCCGGTGATACTTCTTCCGTGAGGTTATATGAATCGGGTTCAACCGATCCCAGGAGGAGGCCCTAGGCCCGGAAACCCGCTCGGCGGCGTGTCCGAAACGAGCAACGCGATACCGTGGAAAGTTGTAAACAAGACATTGACGTTGAAGGCTGGCAGTTAGAACCGGGACACTCCGCTCCCTGCGACCTCGGGGCCCACCACAAGCTGGCGTACGCGCAGTAGGGCGCCCGAGAGCAAGCGGTCCAGGATGGCCGAGAAGGTCTGCGGCCGAAGACCAAAGAACCAAATGCTTCCAACGCCAAACGCGCCACCCAGGAAACTCGAAGCCGTGGTCGAGCCGTCGAGACGGGGCGTAAGATGAAGCATCGTATACCTCCATGTCGGGGCCGCAACGTAAAGGAACAAGCCTGCGTGGACATGGACGGTGGACAGCGTGACCCAAGCGACGCCGGTAGGCCCAAAACGTCGCAGGCGCGCCGGGTATGGCCTGAGGGGAACGCGAACAAGAAGTGCTGTTGCACATGGTAGCCAAGTCATTTTCTTAACCTACTTCTAGTATATGATGGACGACTGTTAATTTTTTTGAGGAAATAAATGAATTCTGACAAGGATGAAAGCCCTGTATGAGATAGCTACGCGCTCAAGATTATTAACCGGCAACAGTTAGTTAAAACGTTTCCGAACTCTCTCTCTAATTTTTATCCACGTTACTTATTATCAATCGCCTTACCCTTCATTCCATTAATATCCTTTCATTTCCCTCTACACTATCCATTCATCAACCTTCATTACTTCCGCCGCTTACTGCACCTCCCAATCCTATCATGGACTGTACCGCCTGACGCATAATCGACAGTGTACGGCTTCACCACTACTTGGCCCGTTTCGCGTCAAACTCATTTCTTCCACAGCGAACAACACCCGGCAGGATGTCGCCACTGGCTTGTCCGTTGCGAGCACGGAAAGATATGTCACGGTACGACGATGTCATCGCTGACGCGCAACCGCCAAAGCGTCCTCTACCAACTCACGTACTCACGTAGTCCACCAAACTTTTTGTTAAGCAGCAAATTCAACTTGTTGAATAATGTTTTATTTTGCAATATGATTGCCAAGGATGTACAATTAAGTTACAAATTTATGTCAGTGAGCTTTGTTGTGTTTGCTAACTGGGATGCCAACGTCGTGCGACGGAATTCTTTGGATGTCCGATCGCTAATGTGTGTCATTGAAAAATTTTTATCGCTTAATTCTTGATATGTTGACGATGCCTGAAAAAAACATTGCCATGTTCTCCATTTTTCTTTTTTTTTGATATATTGCATCTTTCCGTTCTTTTGTTGTGATCGTTGAAAAAATGTTACAACCGTTATAAAAAATATACGATATTCTTAAATTGCATCTGCTACTGTTGAAACCGAATGTACAACACGGCGCTTAACCGAACATAGTCGCACCCTTATTTAACAAGAGCTGTAAAAGGCCAAGAAGCGCTAAAGAAAGAGCAAAAAAAATTAGGTTTGAGTACGATGCTTAGATTGTTTGTAGGAAACGATCAAGCTGTTAACTAAACTTGAGCTGCATATGGATCTTAGGTGAAAGTGAGCTACAACATCTGGTGTTCACAAGGCTTACTCCTGTTCCAGCTTAGTTTCTAGGGTAGACCAAACTTCATATTTATCAGGTTGTATTTGAAAGCAACAGAAATAATTTCTTATCCAGTGAAGTAAATCGAATTTCAAAATTTGCCACTTGGTTTGGGCAGAGAATAAATTAGGGACCATTAAGGCATATTAGATTTTAATTAAAAGATAGGCCTAAAATAGAATAGTGGGTTTGTATGTAGAGGCTAGACTAACTAGCGTTATGATTTAAATGAAGGAAGAAACACTTGCACAAGATTGAGGTTGCAATGGGTGAGATGATATTCCGAGCTTGGTTGGGTTAAATTTGAAAATGGTTTTATGGGCAAAGGTCAAAAATAGGTATATTACATCCTTTTAGGTCTCAGAATGGATTCGTGCAAATAGTATCAAGGCACGAACTATTACGTAACGGGTTTCAGTGGAATAGTGATGGGTCGGGTTCTATGTCTAGTAACGGGTCGGGCCAGGTGTTAATTGTGTAGCAGTCATTGGATTCTCGAGTCGGGTTTTGTGCAGTGCAAAGCTAAAAAATAGCAAATAGTATCAAGCCGGCCCACCTAGCTTTGGTAGGCCCAAAAGCGTTTCGGGCTGGCTGTGCTAGCCCATTTTAGTGGCCCAGCAAGTCACGCGACTCACCCCCTGTCTCAGCCGAGATGGAGCTCGTTCCATGCCAGCCAAGCTGGGAAAAAGGTGACGATCGCGATTTCACCGGCGAGGGTCGGGCCGGATCAAGTTTGGAGTATGGGAGTTTCATTTTGTGCTCAGACGTGGCTAGGGTTGGCTTGGGATGGGCTCACGACGGCGATGGCGCATGGCTGAAACAGAGCAATGGTGCGGCTGGCTTCCGGCAATGCTCCGGCCAAATTGGCCAGCCTGTGAGCATCAGTGGGCGAGTGTATCTCGCTGGTGGTGATGGTGGAAATCGGGGAGTTCCAAGGTAAGATGGAGACGGTGAACGTGGGCGACAGTGCCAAGCTAAGGGCAGCGGAGTTAAGCTTGAAGCTAGGAGATGGGTTCGCGGGCTCGAGGTGAAGCTAACGGTGTGTTTGGTGGGACGAGAACACCGATGCAAGTGTCAAATCAAGGAACGGGTTTATCGGAACCTCGTCGGGTACGGCGGCGATTGGGGTCACGCCGCTGGAGTTAGAGAGGATGGAGAGGGGCGTGAGTATGCGGTGAGGCTAAAGGAGAGAATAGTATCGCCGAGGTCGGCTTTAAACCCACAGGGAGGCGGTGTGCATAGAGAGGCGTTGCGTTGGCGGCGAGTTCGACGCTTTCCCGAGGCGTGGATGGCCGGGCGATTTCCGCGGCTGAGCGCAGGCGTGTTGGCGGCGTAGGAGTAGTCGACTTCTACAAGCGCTTGGTGAAGGAGACCTTCGAAACGATCTCGGTGCGATCCGACGGCTTGCGACCGAGTCGACGACACGTGCGATTGGGCAAAACTCGAAAAGCGGGACGTGGACACGTGGAATAGAGAGTTATATATGTATATGAGTCGGTTAGTACCACTTCGGTTCATTAAACTATAAATAGAGATGCATACATCCTTCGTAATGTAACCTTGATGATCAATGAAATGTAATATGAGAGTTTGAGAATTACATTCCTCTGTTTTTTAATTCTTCTGTCCCATTGCTTCTTGAGACAAATTCCCCAACAAGTGATATGAGAGCTAGTCGAGCTAGAGTTATAACAGTATGGAGCTGCCGCTGTTTGGTGCTAGCCTGCTAGTCGAAGGCAAGCATCGTCCTTGTGTTATCTGAAGTGTAAAATAGAGTGGCTTGACTGGCGCCGGCGCGAGGTGGCTATCAGAAGTTTAAGGATAAGCACGGGTCACGGCGGTGGCGTATATCAACAAAATACTGTAATATGGTGAACCCGTTATGTTCCAAAGAAAAATTATAATAAATTCGACTCAATTCATTAGATGGGAAAAATTACAAATATCAAAACATATCGAACGAATGAAAATTCGACTATTATGATTTTTTTTCTTACAACACATCAACAACATGAATCTTATAAAGACATCTAACAAATATAAAAGTGACAATTTTAACTTTAAAAATATTGAAAGTTATATAGCAATTCTCGTAGATATAACGCTACAATATGACATCTATATATATACAAGTATGGGCCCACGGACCGTCAGGATGGGACAGTTTTTGCCTGTAGCCTTTTGAAAGGTTGTATAGCTTGATTAGGTTAGTGTAACAGTGTTGCCATGAGGCCGGCTTGTGAATTCATAGACAGACTTCTTTTCTTTCATACAATGTTAATTTGTGTTACGTAAGTTCCATGTATTTGCTAAACTAGCCACGTAATTACTTGGGTCAAACCGAAAGATTCTCAAAACACATGGACCTGATTATTATTATTACATAAAACAAGGATAAAATGAGCATGTTCCACTTGAAATCAAGCTAGGACACTTTTCAGCAGAACATACAAATTGATTACACGTCGTTACTCCAAACAGCTGATTATGGAGCAATAATTGTCGCACAGTCCTGTCAAGAGACGAGATAATGTCCAAGTATAGACAATTTTAAGCATCATTTTGCAATTTGGTCCAAGAAAGTCTTCAAATTATGATCCGACGGGCCGCCTACCGCGATAGCCTCCTGCACCTTTGCCTTCCACGCCGCCGAGCTAGTCCGTATGGCAGCGCCGGTCTCCGCGTCCCCCATGACCATCTCTAAGCACCTGGTGAGCTCCTCTCCTTCCAGAACCCTATTGGCATCGACCTTAGCGCGCATACCGATGCCCCACTCTACAACGAGGCGCGCGTTTGTATCCTGGTCAGACCACTGCGGCACGGCGATCACCGGAGTGCCACATGCAACGCTCTCCAGAGTCGAGTTCCACCCGCAGTGTGTCACGAAGCACCCGACGGCCGGGTGCGAAAGCACCCGCACCTGGTCGCACCACTCCACGACCATGCCCTGCTCGGCGAGCTCGTCGTCGTGCGCGGGCACCCCGTCGTCTTTGCTGTCGTTGCGCACCACCCACAGGTACGGACGGCCGCTCGCGGTGAGGCCTCGCTTCATCTCCTCCTTCTGCCGCTTGCTCACAGCCGACATGCTCCCGAACGAAATGTACACCACCGACCGCGCCGGCTTCGTGTCGAGCCACTCCACGTAAGCCTTCTCGTCATGTTTGTATAGATCCCGTACGGCGGCAGTGGCACTCCTCGTGCCGCCGTCTCCGTCGACAACGAGTGACACGACTGCCGGACCGATGGTGATGACGTCCAGTTCAGGGATGGAGGTGAGAGCACCGACTTCCAATGCCTCGACGGTGTTCACGAGCACCATGGGCTTCCCTCCAGCAGTACTGCCGCCGCTGTTTCTTTCGATGTCCAGCTGCTGGAACGTCCTCTGGATGCCGTGGAACGCCGCGGTGATCCTTCTGTCCGTGAGGTTGGTGAAGAAGCTCGGGAGTTCGCCGATCGCCATCGGCGGGAGGCCCGGCATGGCCACCGGGAACCCCGGCTCGGCGGCGTGCTCCGTAACGAGCCGCTCGTACCCGTGGAAGTAGTGGTAGTACACGGCCAGCATCGTGGCCGGCTGGATCCAGTAGAGCACGCGGGGGACGCCGCGCTCCCGTGCGACCTCGGCGGCCCACCACATCAGCATGGCGTACACGACGCACGTCACGGGCCGGCCCGCGCGGCGAGGCGGTCCAGGATGGCCGAGAAGGTCTCGCGGCCGACGCGCCCGAAGGACTCCAAATGCTTCCACGCCTCGTCGCCCCCGCCTGCGAACAAGCTGAAGCCGTGGTCGTAGCCGTCGGAGTACGGGGCGTAGGAGATGACGCCGTCGTTGACCTCCTCGTCGGGGGCCGCAAGCGAGGGGAACATGAGCCGATGCGTGGACACGGCGGTGGACAGCGTGACCCGCGCGCCGGTGGCCCGCGCGAGGCGCTCCGCCAGGGCGCGCGCCGGGTTGATGTGGCCTTGGGCGGGGAACGCGACGACCAAGAAGTGCTGTTGCGCCATGGTGGCCGGAGTCTTTCTTGTCTTAACCTACTTGTAGTATATGTTGGAGACTAGTTAATTTATTTTCGTGAGAAGGAAAGTTAAATGCAATTTGACAAGTGTGAGATAGCTGTATGCATGATTAAGCTACGCGCTGGAAGATTATTTAACCGGCAACAGTACTACGCAGAAACGTCCGATACTCTCTCTCTCTCTCGCTCAATTTTCTATCCACGTTACTTATTATCACACGCTCTACTAGCCACTCATTCCATTGATCACTTCATTTCCCTCTACTCACTGTATCCATTCATTCCATTCACTTCACTTTCCGCCCGCTTGGTCTGTCCACCTCCACCCACTCCTTATCCATCAGGCTGTACCGCCTGACGCTCAAACTCAGCTCGTTGTACGGCTTCCACCACTATTGGAGCCCGTGCGTCTCGCCGTCCAAACTCGAGTTCTTCCACAGCGACGCCGACACCGACGGCAGGAGGTGCAGCCACTCCTTGTCCTTGCCGAGCACGGAAAAGAATATGTCACGGTACGACGATGTCATCGCTGACTTGGCGCCCCTGCCAAAGCGCTCCTCTTCCAACTGCCGCTGCTCGAAGTAGTCCACCAAACTTTTTTGTTTAATGGCAGTAAATTCCAACTTGTTACGCTAAGTGTTTTTATTTGTTGCAATATGATATTGTAGCATATTACAATTAGGTTACAAATTTATTGCAGTGGGCTTTGTGTTGTGTTTGTGTACAAACCATGGGGATGAATTTGCTGTACAAGGAATTTTTTTGTTGTATAGTGATCGCATCAATGTTGTGTCTCATTGAAAAATTTGTTTCAGTGTCTTGAACTTCTTTGATATGTTGCGACCGTTGGAAAAAAAAACATTGCACATGTTCTCCATGTGTTTTCTTTTTGTTTTGATATATTGCATCTTTCCGTTCTTTTTGTTATGATCGTTGAAAAAAATGTTACAACCGTTATAAAAAAAATTATTACACATATTTTTTTTTTAAATTGCATCTAGCACATAACCATGTTGAAACTCGAATGTACAACACTGGCGCTTAAACCATACATAGTCGCACCCTTATTTAACAAGAGCTGTAAAAAGGCCAAGTGAATGGCGCTAAAGAAAGAGCAAAAGAAAATTTGGATTTGAGTACCATGTAGCTTAGTTGTTTGTTTACTGGAAATGAGTAAGCTGCTTAACTAAACTTGAGCTGCAAAGGACTACTAGGATGAAAGTGTAGCTCTTCGCTATGCTGGTGTTCACAGCTTGCTTCTCCGGTGTTCACAGCTTGTTTCTAGGGTAGAAAACACTTCATATTTATCAGTTTGTATTTGAATACGCAACAGAACAATAAATTTCTTATCCAGTACAGTAAATCGATCAAACTCCACATTTGCCACTTTGGACTTTGGGCATGGAATTAAATTAGGGAACCATTAAGTAGCATTATATTGTATTTTAATTATCAAAGTGGATATGGCCTACGATAGAATAGGTGGGTTTGTATGTAGGGTGATACAGACTAACTACTCGTTATGACATTCTAAAGATGAATTAAAGAAATTCAGGAAAAATTGCAAAGAGAGGTGCATGGTGTGGATGGTTAGGCTTTACTGGGTGCTTGGTTAGGTTAAACTGTGTCGAAAATGGGTTTTACGGGTTCGAAACGGTCAAAATAGGTATATTACGTCCTTTTAGGTCTGTAATGGATTCGTGCAAATAGTATCAAGGCACGAACTATTACGTAACGGGTTTCAGTGGAATAGTGATGGGTCGGGTTCTATGTCTAGTAACGGGTCGGGCCAGGTGTTAATTGTGTAGCAGTCATTGGATTCTCGAGTCGGGTTTTGTGCAGTGCAAAGCTAAAAAATAGCAAATAGTATCAAGCCGGCCCACCTAGCTTTGGTAGGCCCAAAGCTGCTTTGGCCGGGCCGTATAGCCCATTTTAGTGGCCCAGCAAGTCACGCGACTCACCCCCTGTCTCAGCCGAGATGGAGCTCGTTCCATGCCAGCCAAGCTGGGAAAAAGGTGACGATCGCGATTTCACCGGCGGCGAGGGTCGGGGCCGGGATCAAGTTTGGAGTATGGGAGTTTCATTTTTGTGCTCAGACGTGGCTAGGGTTGGCTTGGGATGGGCTCACGACGGCGATGGCGCATGGCTGAAACAGAGCAATGGTGCGGCTGGCTTCCGGCAATGCTCCGGCCAAATTGGCCAGCCTGTGAGCATCAGTGGGCGAGTGTATCTCGCTGGTGGTGATGGTGGAAATCGGGGAGTTCCAAGGTAAGATGGAGACGGTGAACGTGGGCGACAGTGCCAAGCTAAGGGCAGCGGAGTTAAGCTTGAAGCTAGGAGATGGGTTCGCGGGCTCGAGGTGAAGCTAACGGTGTGTTTGGTGGGACGAGAACACCGATGCAAGTGTCAAATCAAGGAACGGGTTTATCGGAACCTCGTCGGGTACGGCGGCGATTGGGGTCACGCCGCTGGAGTTAGAGAGGATGGAGAGGGGCGTGAGTATGCGGTGAGGCTAAAGGAGAGAATAGTATCGCCGAGGTCGGCTTTAAACCCACAGGGAGGCGGTGTGCATAGAGAGGCGTTGCGTTGGCGGCGAGTTCGACGCTTTCCCGAGGCGTGGATGGCCGGGCGATTTCCGCGGCTGAGCGCAGCGTGTTGGCGGCGAGAGTAGTCGACTTCTACAAGCGCTTGGTGAAGGAGACTTCAAACGATCTCGTGCGATCCGACGGCTTATGCATCGAGTCGACGACACGTGCGATTGGGCAAAACTCGAAAAGCGGGACGTGGACACGTGGAATAGAGAGTTATATATGTATATGAGTCGGTTAGTACCACTTCGGTTCATTAAACTATAAATAGAGATGCATACATCCTTCGTAATGTAACCTTGATGATCAATGAAATGTAATATGAGAGTTTGAGAATTACATTCCTCTGTTTTTTAATTCTTCTGTCCCATTGCTTCTTGAGACAAATTCCCCAACAAGTGATATGAGAGCTAGTCGAGCTAGAGTTATAACAGTATGGAGCTGCCGCTGTTTGGTGCTAGCCTGCTAGTCGAAGGCAAGCATCGTCCTTGTGTTATCTGAAGTGTAAAATAGAGTGGCTTGACTGGCGCCGGCGCGAGGTGGCTATCAGAAGTTTAAGGATAAGCACGGGTCACGGCGGTGGCGGCGAACGGAAGGTTAGGCTGCGTGTTTCGCTTGACTCGTCAGTCAGTTTCTTCTTTTTTTTTTTCTGAGCTGATGGCAGGATTGAATTCTTTGTTCAAACTGGAAGATATATACATGCAGGTCAATGAGCAGGTGAGCTCAACAACCATGCTTCTCTAATCTATGAGCTTAAAAAATTTGCCTCCCTGCCTTCAACGACATGCGGTTGGGCTGGGCTTCTGCTCGCCGGAGCTATTCGGCCGCGCGGCGACTGACATTCTGAGTTTCTGACGACGTCGTTGCGGTTGCCTGCCTGCTGGACTGCCTCCATCTTCAACAGCCTCGCCGGGACGGATTTGCTATATATGGCCGGCGCCAGCTCGCGTCACCTTTGGGCCGCACTGATTTACGCAAGCCGGAAACCATCGCCGCCCTCGTGGGACTTCCTATCCAGCGGTCTGGGTTCCATTTCTGGGTTTGCACAATACGATAGGGGTAGAAAAGAAACATCACTGTGATGTTAGTATGGTAAGTTTTCATATTTTGCTGCAATGTTTAGCCTCAGCTTCTCTCCAGAGGTGGGACCTACCATGCATTACCTAAAAAAACGGAATTGCTTAAAAAATTATTGCATATTTTTTTAAAGAAAAAACAGTCGATTTTTTAATCTTACAATTTTACTTGGAGATTCATGCTTCAGTCGGCAACTCGTCTTCTCCGGAGATTTGCTAAATAATATTCAACTATTTTCTTTTGTCAAAATAGTCAAATTTTCACTTCTTCTCATGCGATGAATTGGGTCCGAATTTATTATGATTTTTTTCGGACAATAACAGGTTCACCACATTGCTGTATTTTGTTGTCATAGAATTTTATTTTATTTGTTTTTGTTTTTTCTAAATATCTCAAAGTATATGTTAGATTTTGAATCATACGATGGAAATATGAGTTATTAAGACTTTCGATAATAATTACAGTGATTAAGAATAAAAATTATATACATAAATTTTTGTAATTTATGTATAGTGAAATTGTAAATAAACTAAAATTTTAAAAACAGTTGAATATTATATAATCCCAACTCACCTCACTTTCCTCCCTCGTCTCTCACATAAACAGGGCCTAAGTTTCCATCTTTCTCTCCAGTGAGATAAACTACTTAAAAGATATTACTCTTCGTAGACGCGATTCCCTGAAATCCAAGGAGCGACTCTTCCTTAACCGATTAGCTAAACTAATTGATTGAGGCTTCCGATTCATCCGGTGTTTAGCACCTATATAACATCTAAAAATGAGACCCAACATATATTAAAATAATAATGTTAAATCTCTCAGTGCATCTAACACAATCTCTCTCTCTCTCTCTCTCTCTCTCTCTCTCTCTACGCCATGCTCTCTCTCTCCGTCTTTTTAGCTTTTTTTTTTTTTTCTATTTCTATTTGCTGGAATCGATTCCTGGACATGGCTCGAGTCCAAAGAACCTTTTCTTAGCTTGCAACGGTTGGAGCTGAGTTCAAGGAAAGCCCAACAGCACTTAGCTCCGGCTTTCCAACAGCATTGCACACAAGGGCGGAGCAAGCAATAGTGCAACCCTAGATAGCCGCCCGAGGTACGCGCCGGCGGGAACCCCCCTCCCCTGCCATCCGCCGTGGTCACCGCCGCACCGGAGATGGAGAAGATTCAACGTCTTGTGTCCATGAGCGTGAGCGAGGCTGAGGAGTTTTAGGGCGCTGGGGCAACGCAAGGGAGAGAGGTTCAGCTTTTAGGTCCGCATGAGTGACGAGGGCCCAGCCCACTAGGGATGAGAGAAGTCACCTGAGCTGTCTCTCGTTCTCCCCCATTCTCTGGACGATGAGTCTAGGACAACACTAGCGACAGCGCGAAGCCTGAGGGCAGTGGCGGCGCGCAGCCAGTCGGCATCGGTGGCGGCGAGCCGGCAAGAAGCGGAGGTGAGAGGGCGGATGCGAGGTGTGACAGCGGCAGCCAATAGGCGTGAGGCATTGCGCGCAATGGCGCTGGGGCTGAGCCGCCACAGGCTGTGTCGCGCAAGCGATCGCATGCGACTTCGCGACACGGCGGCCAGCAGGCCGAGGCGAGCGGTCGGCGCGCACAGCTCAGCTGCAAAGTGGGCAGACGCGCACAGCGGAATGGTTAGTAGTTGGTTCTTCTCTGTCGATGCTTGTTGATGTTAATTCTCTTGTCAATTGGTGTTATTAAATTGATGATCGTGACTCGTGTAGTTTTAGTTGGCCCAAATGGGTTCTCGTATCGGCATATTTTTTTACCGGGAGGGCCCGATATGGTCGAAATTACCGAAAATCTTGGCCAATTTTTTTTTTAAAATGAATATTTCGGATTTGATTTTTTTTAAAAAATCAAATTCGAACAAAAATTATCAACTGGGCTAGTTAACATGGTAGCAAGATTCGGATGAGCTTGTATTAATTACTTCACACATTCATCAACTAAACAAAATTCAAGTAAATTTGTTTTTTTAGACAAAATTCATTCAAATATCAAATTTTGGAACCAATTTGAATCTCGATCGAGGGGGGTGGCCGAACCGAAATTACCGATAATCGACTGATTATCGGCCGATTATCAAATCCCTGCAGTTAAGGACTGCTTTGAGATTTAGATGCAGAGCATGAGTTAAACTGCTGTTAGCATGTTAGTTTCTAGGGAATACCGTTGCTTTACAGGGAGAGTCCGCTATTGCTCTAGTACTCCTATGTATGCGAATTCAAATTGCTTGTCGTGATACTCCTATATTGGTCTTTTTGTTAAGCTAGTTTGATTATGATAAATTTATCTATTTTTTAGATAAAGGAGTACTACATGGTTTTGGTTAAGCTAGTTTGATGCTTAAGGAGGGTGGGACTACAATTAAGTTTCGTCTATTTTTACAAACATTTACCGTACGGTATCACGTATTAGAGAAATTTACGATAATTCTATTAGTACCACCCCACCAAAAATTTAGTTTTGAGTCTACCCACTGTTACACACTCAGTTAGCCGGCTCTACGAGTCTCACCCCTTGCAATGGCTAGCACCGGGTTTGCAGGAGCATCACCCCTTTTTGCAACATTGCACACACCCTTGGGGTTATTTTTTTTTTCAAATATATCTACATGAACGTGCCTCAATGAGAAGACGTCCACGCTTCACAACAGCATAAATTTGTAGTCTTTGGCTAAACTAGTACATTTTTAAAATAAAATAGCACGAAAATATCACGATAGACTACATGTCGTAAGTCCAGATTGTGACGGACTCGTGTCGAGCTCAACTGCGGGCGGTGGCCCGCCATGTGTCCAATCCGTGGTGGTGACTTACGCCACGAGGCTAAAATCGTAGACCCTCTAGTACTTTCATCCGTTCACGTCTACTTTGTAAAGACTAATTTAGGTCGTCAAAGTTTAACTTTAGAGATCGCAGAAAGTCAATGAAACGGAGGTAGTACATACTTAGCATGCATCGTTAAACAGCAGCACAACACATTAGTGTTGGCAATGTTTAATCCTAGGGACAGTGAAATTAAGAGTCAAAAGTTTAACATTAGAGACTACAACAGTCAATATTGTCAAATATTATGAACGGAGGTAGCACTTACTTAGCATGATCGGTAAACAGCAGCACAAGAAACAGACGATACATGTGCATTCAATTCATGAGAAGCATATTTCTCTGTTCTAGGTGCCTAACTCATCTACTATTCTACTTGCATGTTTCCTGCTACATTTCAATCTTGGCTGCCTGATGATTAGTCCAATTTTGTTCACTGTTCAGTACTTAGTATTCAGTAATTAAGCAGAAGCAACACACATAAGGCTGTTTGCTCACTGTTTTCTTATCGAAGTAAAACCAGATGTTAACCCAACGATCCCCCACGCTGTTGTCATTAAAGAAACGGCAGGTAATTAAACTAATCCTTTTTTTAAAAAAAAGCTTAATTAAACTAATCAAGGTCCCGTCCCTGTTAGTTATTTCCAGGCAGCCACTGCTCCTTGCTTTCTGCAAACACCATCATTTCATTGCCCTGCTATCTCTTCTTTATATATTGTCAAGCGCGCACAGTACACATGCACCACTCCATGTCTCCATTACTTACCCCCGTTCTACATCTAGAGAGATGGCCGAGCTGCAGAGGTCGGTGCAGACGTTCAGAAGGTCAGGCTCGTCAGGGCTGGTCTGGGACGAGCGGTTCCTCACCGAGGGTGGTGCCGAGGAGGAGAAGCCCGGCGAGGTCCGGGCAGAACAGCCCCGGCCGGAGCTGCGGCACTCGCGGAGCGTCGGCATGCTGCGCTGCCGCCGCGACGACGACGACAAGAAGAGGAAGGTGATCAAGCCCAAGCAGAAGGATCGCAAGAAACAAGGGGAGAAGAAGGGCGACGACGAGCAGGAGGAGGTGCCGGCCGGCAAGAAGGCGTTCCGGACCAGGGACGTGGCCCCGGCCGCTGACCCTCCGTCGCCGCGGGTGTCCGGCTGCGTCCTCTGCGCCATATTCCGGGGCTCCGGCGGCGGCGGAGGCGCGGCGCGGCCAGCCAGGCCCAAGAAGCGGTAGGAAATTACCACGCATCAACTTAATCTGTACTGTCTGAATCTCACTTTGATACTTATGTTGTGACGATGCAACTTACCATATGATTAAAGATGAGGTTGTGAATGGGGAGAGGAAGTAACGTATACTTTGAGTGATGTGGTTTGGCAGCACTGTTCTTGAATATTGACATGTAAGGGTTTTGGTTTTGCTTCAAGGTTCACATGCCCACATCCATGCACGCTTAAAACAATAGGCAAACCAGCTAATGAGATGTAGAGGCGTCTCTCTCACACACGAGAGAGAGAGAGAGAGAGAGAGAGAGAGACTCTTGAGTATCTTGGTTGGTTGCATGTGGGTCTGTTTGGGACGACTTTAGTTTTGGTTTTTCGCTAGGAAAAACAGTAAGTCATTTTAAATGGGTGGTTTTCTCGGTTGTTTCTGAAAAAGCCGGAAAACATCTTCAACGTGGGGAAGTCGGAAGCGGGAAGTCAACCTAGGGCAGCTTCCCACAGCTTCAACGGGTTGGTTTTGTGACTTTATCACTGAAGTTGGGATAAAATTACTCAAGAATGTCATCGATATAAACTTTAAAATCCCAAAACCACTCCTCATTTCTCATCCCTCTCCGAGCCGAACCAGCTCCTCCTCCTCGCCATGCCCCAACCTAATCATCCCCACGCCACTACCCCGACTTCCTCTCAGAACATTCCAAAAATCTATAAATGCAAAAATCTTGTAATGTATAAAATTCTAATCCTTGAAACTTGAACATTATCCTTGTCACCCTAGATTAATGGGATACCTATTAGCCACTAAATATATACTAAAAAGATATGCTTAGCTTTGTGTAGATATATTGTCATGCGGGCATTAAGTTGCCCGACATCTTTCAACAACTTAAAAATGGATTTGGGTAGCCGAGGTTGGAGCCTAGCTAGTATATTAGTGGGAAAGGTTATATTTAAAAACAAATGAAAACCTAAAAAATAGATTTCGACTCGGGTGGCTGGAAAGAGTGATTGGTGTCGGGTGCATGAGAGGATGATGGTATATGTATGTACCGCCCGAGTCAATTAAGGACCAAATCTTGTAACGATCTCTCATGTAAAAACAGTGCAACCACAAATCTGTAACACCTAAGACCCGGCTAACTAATTTGTCTCGCTTCGCAATTTCACCACTAGTGGGTGTGGAGTGTGTAAAGGGTAAGAGAGTCATCGATTCACACGGCACAAAGGGAGACCTCCCAGATGCGCGGCCCAAGGAGGTGATACTTAGCGGCGTGAAATTGCGATGAGGTGGGATATTGTAAAGGCCTTGTGATAATCAACTTAGCCACACACCTACGGAAGTGTGTTGGGGCCATCATAAGTTGGCATATCTCTTGTGGGTAAAGTGTACAAACTCTGCAGACTAAGAAAACTATCTGGATAGTCGTGCTCACGGTTAAGAGCGGTGCTAAGAACTTGCTTGAGTTGGCTTTCATTTTTATAAAATAATTTATGTGTGGAATGAAAAGGGTGGGCCGGGAGCCCTGGGATTTGAGAAAGCATGGCCAAGTAGGGGTGTAAACGGAGCAGATACGGACGGATATCACTCATCTCGTATCCTTTTCCATATTTTTTCTGATTCTAATCGCATACGCATAAAGGTTCGGATACAAATACGAATGCGGATAGTCTCGGTCACAAATACATACCGAATACAGATTGTGTCGGTCACGAATACTTAATCGGATACTGCGCGAAAACAGAAACCATATATGTTGCACAAATAAAGATCAATCAACCATACTACATGACCAAAATATAACTAGATTAGTAGTATAACGAGCGAATTTAAATACATCACACAATAACAAAGGGTAGTTAACTAGTCAAACAAGTAGTAGTAACTAAAAAGTTGCTAGGATCAACAAAATCACTCCAATTTCTATATATGCCGACGATTTCCAATGAAAAGTACGTGCATATCATAAGTTGGAGATTGTAATTAAGGTTCTTACATAACAAAAAGACATTTAAAATCTGAAAGGAGGAGAAGAAGATAATGAAAAGCATGTGCATAGCATAAGTTGGAGATTGTAATTAAGGTACTAACAAACAAGTAGCAAGTCACAACTCTCATACGGTCCAAAATTCAACTAGCCAATAGCCATAGTCAAGTACATCACTAGTTGCACAACAAGTAGCAAAGTAGTAATAGTAACTAGTAAGTGCTAAGTAAGTAAGTAGACCACGCCTCAGTTGATCTCAGCCTCAGTCATCATCTCATCCTACAATAATAGATCCAAACTAGAATTAGAAAGGTACAAGTACATAATTAGAAAGGTACGAAATTAAAAACAATTATCAAACCTCCTCGTTCATGCTTGTAGTAGAACATTGTCTAACCTCCAGCTCCAAATCTAACTCATCAACAAGTGATATTATCTTCTCCTTAGAACCTGAATTTTTTAAATAACACAAAGTTAGATAGTAAAGTTGAAAGTAGTATAAACTATAAACTAAATTACTTATTATTACCTTTCCTAGATGAAGTTGCCCAGTCCTTAGTACAAATTAGAGCCTCAACCACCTCGGGCTCTAGTCGATTACGAAATGGATCAACAACACGCCCACCAGCACTAAAGGTTGACTCTAAAGCAACGGTTGATACTTGAATAGTTAACACATCACGAGCTAGTCGTGAGAGAACAGGAAAAGCCCCTTGGTGTGTGTTCCACCATGACAATATGTCAAACTCTGCACCCTTACCAGTAGGATCAACCCATCGAATTGGTTTTTCTTTAAAGTATAGCTCCAATTCATTCATATCACAACTTATGACAGCTGCATCCTCATATAAGAACTGCTCAATGTCATGCATACCCAAGTCAACATCACCATGTGGATTAGAAGGCACTTCTTTAGAATTAGTCTTTGAAGCTTTAGGAGTGGTGGACAAGTAAGCTTGGAACAATTTGTTCACAACATCCATGAAGCGATTAACTTCATGGGCAGCCCTCTCATGATAAATCCTCCCCATAAAATATGCCACCAACTTTTTCTTGTATCTTGGATCAAGAAAGCATGCCACAGCAAGAGCCATGTTCGACTTGTCCCAATACTTGTCATATTTGGCTTTCATAGCCTCTGTCATACAAGAAATAGTGTCATCGGTACTTTCACACCATTCTGCAAGTGCCATCTTAATCTCACAAAACTTCCACCAAAAGAGATTTGCTGTTGGATATTGATTTCCAGAGAATATCATAGTAGCATCATTGAATTTCTGCAAACACTTGCATAATGCATATGCCATATCCCATTCCTCATTTGTTGGAGAACACTTCTCATATTTACCCTTGTTCAAAAACAACAACCTTTCAAAAGCCCCCCTATAGTAAATAATATGACTCAACATTTCATATGTGGAGTTCCACCTTGTAGGCACATCCAATGGAAGACCGGATTTATTGTCCAAGTCGTATTCTACTACACACTTTTGAAATTCCTCCCATTGCAATAGAGAATTCTTCACAATAACAATAGTATGTGACATAAACATCTCACATTAAAAAAAAACACCATCACATAACAAGGGAGAACTCTTATTAATCTCCACCACAACTTCTCTAACACATTTATTATTGGATGATGCATTGTCTAGAGTGAGAGTATATAACTTCTTCTTAATGTTCCAAGACATGACACCCTTGACAAATTCATTTACTAGATTAGTTCCTGTATGGTTTCCTTTCACATGAATAAATTTAATCATTCTTTTTTGCATATGATTGTTGTCATCTATCCAATGCACAGTGATACACATATAACCTTTATTTTGATTAGATGTCCATATGTTCATAGTTGAGGAAAATCAACAAGAAAGAGATTTTAGTTGTTCATACAACTTCTTCTTTTCATCTCCAAACATGTCCAATATCTCTTTCCTAGTGTTATGCGACTCTTGAACGAAAAATCAGGACGCAGAGACTTGATGAAATCAACAGAGTACTCATGCTCAACCATAGCAAAGGGATATTCATGCATAACTAGTGCCAAATAGAACTTGTTCAAGCTAACTTCAGCATCATACATATAAGTTTGAACTGAACTATTTTCTCCACCTTCATCATTCTCAAATTGCACTGTTGTTGGCCTTGCTTTACAAAGATGCTTAAATCCCATATGATTCCACAAAGGCCTTAGTTCCCTTGAGGTCTCAAATGAGCTTTGTGAGGATATTTCTTGCATTTCGCCTAAACTTGTTTCTCCTCCCCATCTCTTGTTGGGACGGTCACCGAGTACTTAGAGTAGTACTCCCAAACCTTGGAGGTACACTTCTTCTGCTTCTTCACAGCAGGTTCAACTTCTCCCGTGCAAGTCTCTTCATCTAGTTCAACATGTCCTACACATCCAGTGGTTGCGGCTGTCTCACAAGCCACCAATGCACTAGCATTCGGTGGTATGGCGTTATGCCGAGTGGCTCGTGCCAACTTTTGTGGTAGCAAAGAATAGGATGCTCTGTGCTAGCACAAATGCTTGCACTTCCACTTGCAACAGTCATCTAAAATTCTCAATACTCTAAAAATAGCAAAATCAAGGAGTTTGCTGTTATGAAAGGACAGGAACAGATTCACCAAAACTGCATTAACTATATCTTAAAACAAATGAGAATCAACTGATTACCTTCAGCAGTGTGATGACAGCACCAACGGCCCTTCTTAGTCTAAAGGTACACAGGCCAAAGGAGCTGCTTATTTATGCTAGTGGAGTAGTGGGCCAATAGCCTTCACATATACATAATACATATGCAAAGATTGATAAACCTAGGTCTTGGTTGTGAGTTGTGACCACCAGCACTAAAAGCCTCATTGTATTATCTAAAAACACATATAACATCAACAAATTAAGCAGTCTATTCCTACAAATAATGACAAGTACCACAATTGAAGAACTTAAAGATATTTAAATGCTACAATAAATGATCGTTCGAATAAAGCATGTAATTTTGCAATTTTAACAAGCTAAATCTAAGTTATGGGTATGCATGATATTTAATCAAGTTACAACTCATCAAGCTCGAATGCACAAAATTATTTCATTTAAACTTTTAACACTAGAGTAAATGGCAATAAATACTTGGAAAGTAAGTTACCGCTTGCCATTTTAAGAGAATGTTTCATCGTACCTTGGTTATTTTGACTAATTGATCATAGTTATCTTGACCATTAAAGAAAGGGTCCACTTGGAATATCTGTTAAGAGTATCATAGATTCATAGTGCATATCAATAAAGGTCTATTAACAAAGGTAATTGGCGCTTGAGTTAACATGAAGTTGTTCAGAGGGAGACCCTGCTGCCTCTTCAACAAAAAAAGGGTAATTCGTTGATCCTAGCCTTGTCACTTATGACACTTACCATTGCTGCAAACATGCAACCAAGGCTCCACGAATCCAAAAAGTAATCATAATCTAACAAATCCACAAGGAGTTCAGAGCCCTTGTAGCATCTGTCAATAGCACAAGATGTGGTAAGCCATGGGTGATAAAAAGTACTAGAGAATATCAACCGAAGGGGAGCAGCTAAAGAATAGAGACTAATGAAAATTGTTAAGAAATATTGGTACACATTAATTTGTTATTTATATATGTGAACAACTGAACAAGAACAATGCCATAACCTAATGTGAACTTCAGTCACTGCATGACTCAACCCTCTGACTTAGAGAGAAGGTGATTGCAAAATTTTCATGAATAAACAAAGGAAATCAAACAGATCCAACATAAAGGTGTTCTAAAATCTAGTTCCGGCTCACAAGACTACTGAAGGAATATATATATGGGTAGGCCAACAAAACAATAATTTTTTTTAATATTCATGATAGATACATAAGATCTAACATGCATGAGTGGACTAAAAATATCCTTATTAAGAAACTGAACAAATTGTATCAGAATTGTCACAGAAAAGAGCAAAGACATTATCTGGGAGCAAGCAGGCGCCGCTTGGTCGGGTCGTGGAGCAAAGAGGCACCGCTGTGGTCGGCGAAAGCAAAGAAAGAAGAAGAAGGAAGGCTGGCGGCTCAGGCCGGGGAGCAAAGAAGAAAGGTGGAAGGCTCAGCGACTCAAGATCGAGGAGCAACAAAGAATAGGCGGCGGCGACCAGGCTGGGGGAGCAGAAGAGGAAGCCAAAGCCGCTGGGTCGATGGGGCAAAGAAGAATGTGGTGGCTTCATCGACTCTGTTGGGGAGCAAGAGAGGAAGCCAGCGCATCATTGGGTCACGAGCAAAGAAGAAGAAGAGGGCGGCGTCGGCGACTCAAATGTCGAGGAGTAGCAAGAGGGGGCAGTGGCGCTGTGGTCGGCAGCAAGCAGAAGAGGCGGCGCCGCCGAGGAGGCAGGCGAGGAGGGAAGGGAAGGAGGAGGCGGAGAGAGGGAAGGGCGCGCGCGGCCGCGAGGAGGGGGGAGGCGGCCGCGAGCCCGCGAGGAGGGGAGGGCCCTTCCGAAGGGGAGGCGCGGATTGGGAAAGGAAGACTGGAAGAGGAGGCGAGGCGACTGAGGAAGTGAGGAGCGAGGGTTAGGGTTGGGAGGCCGGAGGCGCGTAGTCGCACTCGCGTAGTTCGGGACTCGGGACTCGGGAGTGGGTGGTGGTTCGGATATTTATTCGGATATATCCGATTAATTCTCGGATATTTCGAATTTACGGATATCGACACGAATCCATATCCGTATCCGCTAGAAAAAAACTGAATCCATATCCGAATCCGGAAAAAAACAGATATACGGAAAAAAAATCAAATACTGATGGAGTCCCAGAACGATGGCTGCCAGGACTTACCGTGCCATGTCGGACGGCCTCAGACGGACTTGAACATTTAGAGGAGGAACCCTCGTGCATGTTCTGAGCCTGCCTTGGTGTAGTCCTGATTGTGGTCGATGGACGCTGCCCTCCGGGAATCGGTCCTCATTTGGACATAATGATGTGGGGAAAATGATTCTCCTCAACTCTATCCGTGGTATGGTCTCCTCGGATCCGTAAAAGATCTCCGAGGCGACATTACCATCGAACGAAATAATACTCGCCATATTCATAGTAGGCATCCATGTCGAGTTCGCGTAGTCGGCCAAATCAAATCAATTCTCCTCGTTCCACTCTCCTGCCATGAAAGCACCAGAGTTGAGAAACTAAAGAGAACTAGTCAAAAAGAAATTACCAGAAACTCCCAACGGTTAGCGATAGCTATCGATGTTTTAGTATCGATCTTACGAGTGAATATTTGGGGGTCTCCTAGATTTAGAACCACGCATAGAATGAAACAGGAATTTTATACAGGTTCAAGCATTCTCCGAAGAGAATTACAACCCTACTCATGTGTAGATGTATTAAACATGTTGATTATAATCAAGAGGAAGACTAAACCCTAATGTCTTCTCGCCTGCATGATCGTGTTGCCCTTCTCGCTCATCGACTTCATCCTTAATATAGTGCATGAAGAGGTGGCAATTTCTTCAATCCAAAAGGTGTCTTACCGTTTCAAATGATGAGCCGGTTGATGGGGGTTATTGTCAGAGAGGTAACCTCCCCCACGTCGCCAGGCAGTTATTATCAGAGACATATATAATATATGTTGTTATTCTAGATAATAACAACATATATTAACTACCTCGTGTGTTTGAACACGGTGCACAAAACTCTATAATCGACTGGGTCCATATATCTGCAGATTTTATCAATTATAGGGCGATTGTGAATAAATTTACGACCACAAAGTGATCGCATGTGGTCTGCACTGCATCCATTCCTGTCAACGACACATATCAACCAAACAACAGAGCCAATCCTGACTGCATCCATTCTTCATTTAGCATCTGCTTTGCGCGTGTAGTGTAGTAGACAGGTATATATGTGTACGTACACTGTACATCTGCTTGGCTAGCCTGGAAGCTTCTTGTGGGCTTGCAACAGTTTCTGGCAGCATGATTGGGTCGTGAAACATCTCGGTCATTTGGGATGGTTGGGAGGAGCGGCCAAGTCCTATTCATAAGATACGGAATGGAGATATTTTCTTAGAAAAAGAAGAAAGGGACAACATATTGTGTGCTCTATACATTGTAGTTTTTATTGGTTGTGCAAATTGCCTGGTCTAGAAAATAGCCCCCGATAATATTGCGGACGACAAACAAATTAGATAGCTGTACTACGAAAGTGCTTAGTTATAAAGTAGGTGTGGGTATCAATTAAATGACACTAATTTCATTGTAATTAATAAAAGGAGGTGTCTAGAAAATATTTGAGTAATATTTTGTTACCGAGTACTCAAATTTTCAGTTGTACGATAAATTTATTGTTAGAGGGTAACTTTTTTTTGGATCATCGCTTTTCACAAGCTTACAAAATCTTGACGGATCAGCTTTGTAGTTTTTTTTTTCTCATACATGGGGCTGTGAATGGGTTCGTCCCAGCCCATTATAAGATTTACGCTTTGTGCAAATAATTTGCCCCAATCATCTTTAAAAGCAGAAAAAGGCACCTAGAGAAAATAAAAGACCATGATCATAATTTCATAAAACAATATATGGACAAAATTCATTCACAAACCTAGCTTGTAGATACAAAAATACTTTACACGAATAATATTTAAAGAAGATCAATTATTTTTGTACAAAAATAAGTATATAAATCATGTAAAATAAATTTAGTGCATCGATTTGATTCAATCTACAAGTATGGAGGTAACAGAACATAGAACAAAAAAAAAATCATGGCGCGAAGAACGTAACAAATCTCATGTCGCATCACGAATCTCATGCTGCATCGGACAGGCACAAAAATCGAGTACTACCCATCAAAATAGTACTCAAGAACCAATTAGCAAATTCCTTAATTAATGCCACTGATTTCATGGTGTCATCTGTAAAACTTCATTGTCTGTTTTTCGCATTTAATTAATTGTTATTTAGGTATTTTCTCCTCTTTAAATGTACTCTTTGCCCCTTTTCAAGTTGTCTGGTTGTTTTTTGCTTGGAACGATACCCTTTCTAGTTTTTCTCAAATGAAAATTATTTCATCCACTGATAGACTTACCGATCATACTTACTTGCTGGTGCAACATTTTTCCTTCCTATGTTCGGGCGAGAAAGAGGGATCTAGAGTAATTTATCTCTTCATCTCATTGTTTCAGTACATGCCATGTTTTCCTATTGGTTTGTATCTCTTGCTTGTAATACCTTCGGGTCAACTTTATTCCTATCTTTTTGTCCATTCTTGAAAAAAATACAGACTTAGAAAGCCAAAAACATAAATTTGATGGTAGGTTTTATACTTCTACTTTGTGCGACTTTCATATCCAAATAAATTCACGCGAGAGATGACATTTCCTTTATTCCATCCCTCTATATGTCTAGACTTCTATGTACTGGCAACACATGAGACGACAACGAGCCTTTAAAAAGGAAAGTAAGTAATCCAAAGTGGTTTGATTAAGTTACTCAGGTATGATTCATGGTGTAAACGATGAAAGTAACGCTATCATTGTTGAACGAAGACATGTTCGCATATGATTACACTGACGACGCGTAGCACAGTGCAACGAGCGCGGCGCCATGCCACGACGTCATCGGAAGAGAGGAGGCGCTGGAGAGGTTGAAGCCGAGGCGGTGAAGTCCGGAGCCGAGAAACGTCGGCAAGGCGACGCAAACCGATCTATGATCAGAAAAAAAATAGAGAAAACCCTATTTGAAGATGACCGGGAGACACTCTAATTGGTAGCAGATCGGATGATCGGTGACACGACTTAAACTATGGGTTACACAGCCCCCGAGAGAGATCATAGAGATGAGATCATCTCCCAAGGGTGGCGCGACGAAAGATGTGGAGGCGGCGGCTTAGGAGCGGCAACGCTCTGATACCATAAAAGCGAGGAAAGTAACGCTATCTTTAATTGTTGAAAATAGAGTACATGAGTTACACATATATATATTAAAGATATCATGTAAACGCGTGACACGTAAAAAGATACTATCATATAAATATATATATCATATGAACGAAGAATCCTTCGTAAGAAGATATCATGCATGTAGGAAGCCTGAGTACTATCCTATCTAACACATGGTGCTAATTAATATTGACGAGTCAGCATCCACAAGTTGTGTACTCAATGAACAACCGAATAAATTCACGTAGGAGATGACATTTCCCTTTATTCCATCCCGTTGTAGTCTACACTTATGTATAATGGCAACGCATGAGACGACAACAAGCCTCTAAAAGGAAAGTAAGTAATTTTGATCAAGTTACGTCTAAGTATGATTATGGGAGCTGATTAATATTAATGAGTTAGCATTGCTTTTTTATAGAGTACAACGAGAACACACACTCCACCCACGCCATATATACCCGCACACATACATGCACATGCTAGAAATTTTTGTAGAGGTTTTACGGACTCACGAAGTGTGAGCACACTTTTTCTTACTGAACGTACGTATGTGTATATCTTCTGATTAAGACTGTGTTGATCCTAGAGATCGAACACAGGTGGATGAGAATGAACACCATCGCTAGCACCACCAGGCCACTCCTTGGCTTGTTCTGTTTCTAATTGATCAGGAAACTAAAGTTAAGTTTCTTTTTATCCCATACTCCCCCGTTTCACTATATTTGTTCATAGCTTCGAAAATATCTGTTTCAATATATTTGTCTATTGTCAGAATCTAGAGTGTAGTTATTATAATTTTTCTCTCTCTATAGCCCTACTTAAATACTTTAGAAGAGGTTAAGTGATTATGATATGTTATTTAATATAGGTGCATGTGTATGATCATTTTCATTAAGTATCTGAAAGATTTAGTGATTTCTTAGTCCGTGAATTGTTGACAAATATAACTAAACTGAAGGAGTACTTCAAAGATGTTTGCACTAGACGCACACCCCGTAGCTGATTCATGTTCGCGATCTTATTGTTATGCCGCCATTGTTGCTCGATCAGCTTTTCGAAGCATTACTTCCGTGACGGTGACGAGGCGACAACATGCGCCATTCGCCGTCGGTTTACAAGTCCGTTTTTTTTTTTTTTTTGCATGGCCGACGAGCAGCCAGCGAGCTCCGGAGCATCGCACGGGAAGCGCACGCGCACTACGGCCTCATGTGAAAGCGCCGCGCGGCTGGTCCACACGTCCCCTGATAGTGTCGCGCAGCGTCGCTGACGGAGGGCCGGGGTGGGGTGGCCCGCGCGTCAGTGTAGTCGGCGGAGCGGAAAGGCCGTGGCCGCTCCACGTAGCGGGGCTCCGCGCCTTTGGATGGCGCCTCCGAGTGCATGGTCTCTGGGGCGGTCACGTGGGTGGTCTCCGGACCGTGCGATCTGGCCGGATTGGATGACTAGGATTCCGCGGCTAAAACCCCAAACCCCATGGACGAATCGGGCAATAAATGCCAAAGCTGGAAGCTGGGTTTTCAAGATAAGCCCATTTGTATAGGTAAAGTCCTTATGAGCTCCTCTTCTTGGTGTACTTGCACCGCTTAGGGACTGGAGTGTGAGGGAAAGTCCTTATGAGCTCCTCTTCTTGGTGTACTTGCACTGCATAGGGACTGGAGTGTGAACTAGTAAGGGTTTATTTGAAATACTTAGAACTTTGGTGGGGCTGATCCGTGAAAAAGTTGTGGTGTCTTAAGGCCAAAAAAGTTATCTTGGTCCATACAAGCAAGCAACGCGAGGGGCAAGAGACACGGGAGATAGGGAAGTGTAGTGCACACAAATCTCTTCTTTGTGGGGAGAGAGAGAGAGAGGAGAATGCAGGAGCAGGCGGCAAGCTCGCGGCCTTCCAGCAGCGAGAGGTCTTCAAGCTCCGGGCAACACATGGAGGTCAAGGAAGGCAAGCGCCGGTTCAAATTTATTTCTTTCCTTAGTTCTTGTTTTGGTTCGGTTCCTGACACTCTTTTTGTGTTATACTTTTCGATTGGTGTTCTTTGGGTTCGGATGTCTCGAAATGTTGCGTCTTGCGACGTGAGTTTTGGTTGTCTTGAGAAATTCATGTCCTGTTCTTGAAAAGTTTGGATCCTGGCACCTGGGAGATGTTCTTCGTGTCTAGAATTCTGAAAAGATGTAAATTTCTTCGTGCCACAAGAGCTTCATTTAGAAAGCTGGTATGAGACTGAGCTTTGTTGAGCTGCAGGGATGGAGAGCGACGAGGAGATCAGAAGAGTGCCGGAGCTGGGCCTGGAGCCAGGCGGACCTTCCACGTCGGGCGGCCCGGAGCGCTCCCAGTCTTCCACGGGGCAAGCCAGCGCGCGCCGCCGCGGACGCAGCCCGGCGGACAAGGAGCACAAGCGCCTCAAAAGGTCCCAGGTTTTTTTTTTTTTTGAACGTTGAAACTAGTACTAATAATAGTAATACAACTTAGGTGCAGTTGGTGTGAGAGCTTATATATGCTAGCAGTCACTGTGTGAAAGTGTAAACTGTATAAGGCAGCATATATACTCCAATTTTCTAGGTTGATACTGTTGTGATTGTCGCTTATATTCAATATGAGGCCAAAGGGCCAATATATATACACAAGAAGATGTTACAGATAAGGAAATCAAATAATATCTAGAGTCCTATTATATCTCTAATATATATCTCTAACACCCTCAAACTCAGTGGATCAACAACACCGAAGTTTGGAGAGATGGCCACGTCGTGCTCAGCCCTGGCCTTCGTGAAGAAATCCGCTTATCTGAAGCTCAAGGCACGTCATCAAGAGCAATCACCGATCATGCACACAAGACCTCATGAAGGAAGCATCAACACCAATATGCTTGGTGAGCTCATGCTTCATGTGATCACGCACACCGAGCAGCACTGACTCGTTCGACAAGAGAGGAGTCTGTAGTAATGAAACACCAAAATCCTCAAGTAACCACCGTAGCAAGTAATCTCTCACGCCAAGAGAGCCATAGCACGCAACTCACTCTGATTCAAACGGGACACTGCAATCTGCTTCTTCGCCTTCCGTGCAATAAGCGAACCACCAAGAAAAACACAAGAAGCAGAGATAGACCGCGATCGAGGGATCGCCGCCCAAGTAGCATCCGAATAAGCCAAGTCGTAGCGAAATGGAGCGTGGAAAGAAGAGACGCGAGAGATAGTCCCACGAAGGTATCGCAGAACTCAAGAAGGTGGTCAGAGTGGACCCGAGCGGGAGCAAACAAACCGACTGAATATGAACGGATAAGTGATATCCTGACGAGTAAAAGCAAGGTAGACAAGACCCAACAAGGTGGCGATAGCGAGTCGGATCGTAAAGAGGCTCGCCATCGAGGGTCTGAGGTGAACATTGAGCTCCATAGGAGTCTCAACAGACGCGATCGTCGTGAGGAGGCGCGATCAAGAAGATCTGAATATACTTCTCTTGGGACATAAAGAAACCATCTGGAGTAAGTAACCTCAATCCCAAGGAAGTAACGAAGAGGACCAAGATCCGACATAAGGAATCGCTCACTAAGACGAGCCTTGACAAAGGCAATGTACTCAGAGTCATCTCCTGTGAATGATCATATCATCAACATACGTAAGAAGAAGAGTCCACCACGAGACGGCGTGTGGACAAAGAGCGCAGGATCATGATCACTTCTTCGAAAAGCCGCAATGTGACCACAGAGGAGAAGCGCCAAACCGTGCACGAGGGCTTGCTTAAGGCCATAGAGAGAGCGACGGCGACGCATGCACCATACCTACCAGTGGCGGATGCATGTAGACCTCCTCACGCAACTCGCCATTAAGAAAGGCATTCTTGACATCAAGCCGAGAAATGCACTGCTGGCGCAATGCACGCCACCGAAAGAAGAGCGCGACAATGGTCATGTGGGCCACAGAGCAAAAGTCTCATCAGAGTCACGACTGCGTGCTCCTGGAAGCCACGAGCAACAAGACGCGCTTTATAGCGCTCAAGAGAGCCATCGAGCGAGTCTTAATCTTATAGACCCACTTACATGTGATGGGACGAGTGAGATGGAAAAGGAACAAGATCCCAAGTACCAAGACGCTCGAGGCAAGAATCTCGGCCATGGCATGCCGCCACTCAGATGAGTAACAAGATCCCTGTGAGGAGGCGTGCTCACAAGTAGCGGCACCAAGCAAAGGCAAACGGCAGGGGCCGAATCGACCGGGCGATCACGGAGCGTAGCGAGGAGAAGACGGTCCATCGGGGAAGATGAAGCATCGGAGAAGATGAAACATCGTGAGAAGTGGCTCATCCGAAGATCCTCAATACGAGGTCGACGAGTGTAGACGAGTGTAGCGTGGAGCCCGAGGAGCCGCAGGAGACGGCAAGCGGCGGCGATAATGGCGGAGAGGCCACAGGAGAAATATGTGGAGACTCAAATGGGGCCAGGTGGACGAGGCAAGACGAGAGATAGTGTATCCGAAAAGTCAAAAAGACAGAGACTCCACAGAGGAAGTCAGGAGAGACAGACGTGGGTAGAAGGGACGAGACTCGTCGAAGTGACGCCCCAGAAATCCGCATCCGTCGACCAACAGATCCCAAAGATCGATAGCCCTTGTGCTCGTGATCAGATCCCGTAAAGACACACTCAACAGATCGAGCGGCCGGCTTGGTGCGCTCGAGGCGAGGAGAACGAGCAAACGCAAACCAAATGCAGCGAAGGGCGAGTAGTCGGGAGGAGACCACAGAGACGCTCAATAGGATTGCGCTCAAGAGCGTAAGAAGGTCCGATGTTGACGAGATAGGTGGCAAGTGGAAACGACCTCCGCCCAAAAGTGAGGTGGGATAGAGCGGCAATCATCGAGGGCACGAAGTCGACTCAAGAAGGTGACGATGCTTGCGCCAAAGAACACCATTCGAGCATGAGCACTGTGACAAGAGAATCGAGCGAGAGTGCCACCTTTCAAAGAAGGAAATCGCAGAGTGATGAGAGAGGTACTCGCCACGCCAGAGTCGCACGAAAAACACGAATAGGAGTGAGAAGGCGTGTGCGAACCATGGTGGCAAATTATTTATAGATGGACAAGACCTCACTACGAAGACATAAAATATATCCAAGTGTGGCGAGAGAAATCATCTATAAATATGATATAGTATCGATGACCCCTTTCAAACGGATGAGCCGGACCCCAAACATCGTAATGAACAAGATCAAAAGGACTGAGACACCGACTCACTATGATGATAAGGAAGTCGAATGCATTTGCCTAACTTACACTCGACAATCTAAAGAGACGCCTCCGAGAGACATCCCTAAGACCACGACGAACTAAGGACGACATGCAGAGATCCACACAGATGGCCAAGACGGTGATGCCACCGCCGAAAGAGCTCAGTAGACGAGTGGCGTAAGAGAGACTGTAGCGACGGTGGCAATGGATGGAAGGTGAAGCAGTCAAGCTCCCAAAGATTTGTGAGTCAAGACGCCGAGGGCCGTAACCAACCAGAGCTCCCGTGTGGCGGTCCCGAACACAACAAGAGTCGAGTCGAGAATGACTCGATAACTAAGATCGAAGAATCGCCACAGAAGAAGTCGCATGGTAAGGCGAGGAACATGAGCAATGTAAGGAACATGAAAAGATGAGTTGCTTAGAGGTCCTCGACTGCAGACGAAAGAGAGGTACCATCGCAGTAAGAACACCGACGTGAGATTCAAGAGGTGTAATGAAGGATGAGTAGAAGAATCGTGGAGTCATGTGAAAAGATGCTCCGTAATCAAGAATCCACGGAAGGTGCCGGATGTGGAGGTGGTGGTTTCGCAGCGTTCAAGAATTAGTAGCGAACCGACAGTAACTGCCGTCAAGGAGAACTCAAGTAGCAGCAAAGGCCAAGTCCGCTATCTCCTCGCCGCGAGAGAAACCTTGAAGGAGTCGATGCGCACGCCGATGTAGAAACACCAGCGTTTGCTAGTAGAAGAACGACGGAAAGATGCCGCTTCTTATAGCACCGAACTCAATGTGGCCGACCTTGTCGCAAGAGGGAGCAGATGAGGACAACCACCGCCAGATTGAGGCGACCACCACCACCGTGGTAGTCGCCGAGGAGATAGGTGCGCCAAGCGTGGAGTAGCACCACGCAGCGAACGGAAGCCATTGGTAGGCTGCGCCGACGCCGCGGCGACCAAGGCAACGAAGTCTAACAGCGCTACCGACTACGCCGGTTAGATCGACGTTTTTCTCTCTTTTTTTCAATCGCTCAACCGGCTGCTTTAAAGCCACCATCAACTACGCCAAGCACACGCACGGCGGGATTAGGGTTCCCCGCGGCTACCGCTGGCGGCGGCGCGCGCGTGTCGATGGAGATGGCGGCGACTGTGCCTCTCACCCCCGGGCTCCACTACGCTCGCCTCCCGCCTCGGCCGCGCGAGCCGGAGAACGTCGGCGCGCCGCTCTGCCGACGGAGGCGCGCGGCGGCGAGTGGTCGGCGCTTGCGGCTTCCTGTGCGGCAAGGCGCGTTCAGCGGCGGCCGTCGGCCGCTCAAGCGCGGCGGCGACGGCGGCCGGGCGCCCTGGTCGGAGATGTCGACGACGACGGCGATCCGGCAGAGGCGGCCGGAGAAGGGATCCGCGCGAGGATCCCGCAGGGCGGGAGTGAGGCCGCGGCGGCTGCGGAAGGAGGCCAGCAGGCGGCGCGGCGGAAGGAGGCCGACGTGGCGGCGTCAGAGGAGGAGGCGCAAGGCGGCGCGACAAGCAAAGCGACGAAAAATCCAAAACCCTAGGTAGGCTCGATACCATGTTGTGATTGTCGCTATATTCAATATGAGGCCAAAGGGCCAATATATATACACAAGAAGATGTTATGCGAAATCAAATAGTACTAGAGAATTCAGATACGACAGTACGGAATTCAGTTTGGTATAGAAGAAAGAGTAGTTCTAAGGTCTGCAATTTGATTAGCTCATTTGTTGAGAAAATATATCTGTCATGTTTGGATGACAGAGTATATATGACCATGAGGGTTTTGGATTCAGCGGTGGTACTCCTCATGGACCATATTGAATCCACATCATAGGTCCTCTTTGTTGAGTTTAGATACAAAAATAATGCTTGTGGAGCTAGATGGTTAGAGCGTCATGCGCAGATACATAAATTGCGATATGAATCGAAATGCCAAGGTTGCTAGATAAGATGGTTGGAGTATGATGCTGATCGACCTGGTTGAAATTGTGCTGAAGCGTATGATGCTGATCGACCTGGTTGAAATTGTGCTGAAGCAAAGATAGATATCTTGAATGTAAATTAAGCCTGCTAGAATTGACGTGGTGGGCTATATATCTCTCTGAGGTTTGCTCCTTGCTTTCAGGATTTGAATGTGGTGTGAGGTGTCATACTACCGGTTCATCTAAATAGTTTGGTGGGATACAGTTCATGCAAGTGGGGTGGGGATAGAAAACAGTGTTGGACATATATCATATATGATATCTCACTATCGATCCTGCAAATATTATGGCGTGATGCACCTGCCATTTTGAGCCAATTTCGAGCTTTTGACATCAGTGGAAGTGTTTTGTATTTGCAACAGTGCAATGTGCCACCATTGTACTAATGGTTTATTAAGACATGAAACTCTAGTCAGTTATTTCACTAACATGAATTAGACTAGCACCTTCCCTAAATAAATTGTATTAGCTCCATTGGATTGGATAAACATAATATTTCAACTAAGATTTTAGTTGGTATGATACTGTAACATTTTATTTAAATTAACGTACCAAACTTATTTTAGAACATACCAGATTATGGAGCAATTTATGTTGTGTTTTATTTGAACTCTATTTTTTGGATTGGTTCTAGATACTTAGATTAATATGACTTGTACAAGAATTGGGAATCCAGAATCTGAAATTTTTCTAATTCCAAAAACATATTTGCTAATTTACCATTTTTGAAGTTCTCAATCCTAGGATCGCTCCTTTGTCAAGTACAGCATGTAATTAATGTACTACTGTTAATCTAGTCTGAAGTCTGGAATATGGGTTGATTGTATGTTTTTGACCTGCGAAGGTTGCTGAGGAACCGGGTATCAGCACAGCAAGCAAGGGAGAGGAAGAAAGCTTATTTGAATGATCTGGAGGTGAAGGTCAAGGACCTGGAGAAGAAGAACTCGGGGCTGGAAGAGAGACTCTCCACTCTGCAGAACGAGAACCAGATGCTCCGACAGGTACATTTGTTTGCTTCTCATGCAATAGTTGCTAAGTTTTTTATTTGGCGGTAAAATTTTATACACAGGTAATTCAATGCGTTCTGTCTATCTTGTTTATCTGTTAGGCTCCGTTGACCATGATCACAATGTTTCATAGCTTCGTTGTACATGTAATTCATATTTCATATCCTTTTTTGATACATAGAAATCGAAAATATTGCCTGAGATGATGCAGAACTCATGGTTTGTATTCTGTTACTCCTTCAGCGCTTGTTTGGTGCACCAGCAAGAATTAATGGTTTGGATGGATTCTATATGATCATGGAAAGTTGGAATTATATCACTATATGGAAAGTCAAAAGCTTTTGTTTGCCACATATTGGTGGCCACTAGTGTTGTGCTGCACCTGCACAGATAAAACATGTTCTGAATAAGTTGTTCTTTCTTTTTCAGATACTGAAGAATACCACTGTGAGCAGAAGAGGGCCAAGTAGCAGTGCTAGTGGAGAGGGCCAATAGCAATGAGGATGACAGCAAGTACTTAGTACACTTTAAGCTTGAATATGCCTACGTTAAATTGATCCCGGAACACACCGTGTCTGGATCTTAATTTTGTTGGGAGTTTCTCACAAAGGTGAACCCCAAAAACTGGGGTGAAAAATCCTGTGCAGATCGTCATAAATATCACATACTCTCTGATGTTTTAGGACTATATGTGCTGATCCATTAACTGTTCAGAAAATAGTCGTGGAATGGTTTAACATATAATGCATCATTTTGGGGCATGTACAAGTACAATTGTAGCCATTTCCTTGCCTATCCTTCTGGAATTTTGTGACGGGCTGCGTGCACTGACTGATCGTCCATACATATGCAAGTCTTCCATGTCTTGTCAGTAATTAGTTTCACGCTCAATTTAAATTCTCTCTGTTTCATGGTTTTTTCACCTTTCTTTTTCAAGGCATTGCAATCTGCATCTTCCGAATTTCCATGATACGAACGCAGTGACAGTTCCTCATGTGACTGTTGATCCATGACGACGTGAGGTTCAGTAGTTTTCGTGGCAATATCCCAACTTTAATTCGCCGGTCTGTTCACGCAGTTTAAAGTCATTTTACTTTGGGGGTCAAGGCACGCCCACCCTCAAGAGTTTTGTTTATAGAGACATTTGAATTACAGCGGGTAATTCTATTTTATTGGAAATACACACACGTCAAACCGCCCCCCCCCCCCCAATAAACAGACACGTGAAAACCGAAAGAGCGGTGAATCAAACTCAATGTTATAGACGATCATTGTCTGTAATACTATCTATATTATTTATAGACAAAATTAAAGACAACTTACACCCACTCATACAATGGGTACGACCGTATGAGTTGTCTTTATATATATATACTCCAATACGACTTGATTAAAAAAAATTCGCCCATTATTTTTTTTGCTATATACCTTTTTCATATATAAAATAGGTATATGCGCAAATTTTACTATAAAAATGGACTTTAATGAAAGTTTTAATGGAATTCACTTTTAAGTATCTTATAATCATTATTGGAGTATGTTTAAATTGATAAAGAGGTATCATCATACAATGTAAGTGGTATGTAAGAGGTGGGAGTACGTACTCCCAGGAGTCCCATACTATATATATATATATATATATATATATATATATATATATATATATATATATATATATATATATATATATGCCTTTACTACCCTAGTGTAGTTACTCTCATTCAGATCTCACAATGTAGGAGTATCTTGTGCAACCGAAAGTATGTATGTGTAGTATACGAGTATATAAGACCACTTATGTGGTATTTATACATTTTTAGGGGTGGTATGTATATTTTTTTAGACATGCTCCTTTTTATATGCGAGTATGAAGGTATTTACAAAATATGCTAAAAAATATGGACTCTCTTGCAATTTTTTCATGTAATTCGCATTGAAGTATCTTATAATTAGTTTATGAGTATACCCAAAGTAATAAAAGAGTATATCAAGTTCTTTTAGGTGGTATATCGAAAGAGAGAACTACACTCTGAGTAGAAAGTATTAATCATATATATCATTTTCCTATATATATATATGACCCCACAAAACTGTACAGACAGTATAGATACAATAACAAAACAGCTATATATAAGAGTATTATAGACTGCCTATTGCCTACCAGTCAGTTTCATTCTCTCTCCTTGTTCTCTCACATTCACATCATCAAAAATATTACGTGGCAAAGATTATACACTACTGATGTCACCCTCTTGTACATGCCCTGACATATCTTCATGTCTAATTGTCAAAAAATGATGGATCTTTCGGTAAAACTAGGTATCAATTTAATTAAGAAGACTAGAAACCTAAATTCGAAGCAACGAGGACTCGACAAAATTAACCAAGTCATTACGCTATCTGAAACGGCTGCTTGCCCTCGTGTGCCAGAGCAGATCCAAGCCATTCATCGCCGCATCCAACGGCTCGTGTTTCTCTTCTCCCGTAGGTGCTTGGTAACGTTAATGCATATCGAATTCCATCCGCCCTAAGCCTTGAAGTTGTGCATTCAGAAATGCATCCGGTGCTGGCAGTGCAGCCCTGTCGTGTGATGGCTCTTGCTTGCAAATTGACTCGCCAACTCTTGCATTGTCATGGGGACATGCATGGGTAACACCTCACCTCCTTCCACCCATCTTTGCTCTTGTTTTGATTCTAAGGAACTCCAAATCAATTGCATATATATGCTTGTTTTATACTAGTCTGATTTTGACACGATCACTTGCCGTTTTCTCTTGTCCGTTTCTGCTGCTTTCAGAGGTTCTGTGCCGTTAGCATGCACTACTTTTGTTCCTTAGAATATTGTCAGGGGTATGGCAAAAACAAGTTTGATCGCGGCTACAGAATGGGTCAACTTTGAAACTACAAGTAGATGTGTACCAAAAAAACAATAATTAAAATTGTAAACATACAATCAATGCTGTATTAATCAAGTTGCAAGAATGTGTTGTAATCTATCTTATTTACTACTTACCTTCATTGCAGCAAGCAAACAAACAGCAGCAGAAACAGAAAGTTGTCATCCTTGAATAACAAAAGGAGAACAAAACAGAACAGCAAAGCATATGATATGATATGAATAACCCAGAGGATTATCCTCAAACTAATTAACCAAGCAAGCAGACAAAGGTGGTTGACTCAAGAAGCAGAGTATAAAAAGAGAGCTTCAGAGAAAAGGAGGGCTCAAGGCTGAAGTCTCTCCTTGGCCCTTGCTCCAGCTGTAGACTGGGCCCACAAGCAGACACCAGGCTTTAATGTGAGAGGTGGTCTCCATTTAGTGTCGCCACCTTCCCTCTCCTCCTCAGTCCTCCCTTCTTCCTCCTGGGAACCAAGCTGGGTATTAGTACCATAAAGATGTTTCTGGTTAGGAGGGTTTAGTTGGGCCTGCCATTTCCTACCCCTTTGCATGAGTCATGGGAAAAGGGCTGGTAGAACTGTAGAAGTAGAGGCATAGCAATGGTGTGATATCTGATTGCTGACTGAGTGCCTCTTGTGGTTTCTTGATTCTTTGCTTCAGAACAGCCATGGATAGAAGGAACCAAACTCCTTTGGTGAGTCTTCGTTTCTCTTTCGTTCCTTCTGTGTCTCCTTATTGCATATCTGCATACATCCCATGCTTGGATTGATGTAGTTGTGCAGGAATTTGGAAATCTTTGTTGATAGTGTGTACATCTGGCTTTCTTTTGGATAAATTCGTCAGCTTGCCTGTTTTGCTTCTAGCTGCTTGGTTTTGTTTACCACTGACCATAGATTAGTCAAAGCATGTTGTGAGAAAATTCATACCTTGTGCTCATCAATGAGCATAAAGGTGTTCTGGTTGGTTTGTTCACAGAATTTCAGAATTCTGAATGCAGAAATGACCAGACAATTGTTGTTTTGGAGTCAGGAAGCCTGAAAGTGTGTTTGAGCAGCAACAAGATATTTTATTTCACACTTTTTTTCCTTCTTTTGAGGATTAATGGTGCCCCCTTCATAGCACTGTATATATATATAGAACAATATTTTTTAGGTCTAAAAAGGAATCGTTGTGAATACAAAAATCCAGAACAGACTTAAACTTGTAAGTTATTTCTACAAAGTATATGAATTGTATAAAGTTTAAAAAAGGTGTCCTCGTTGGGCTCAATTCAACTGAGTTTAGATGTTTCTTTCAAAGAAAAAAAGTTCAAGAGAAATTGTTTGAGCTTCAAACAACACTTCATTTCTTCCCAAAATCTATGGTTAGCAATTTAGCATCCTGCTAATTCCCCTCATGTTGAGGCTTTCCTGATCATTACCAGAAACCTGGTCCCCCACGACCACGAAGTAGTTCAACTACTTTTGTAGGTGGCTGTTGTTTCACGACGCCATGGAGTGTTTTATGTTCTTGTCCCATCATTCTAGGCATCATCCAGCAATCAACCACCTTTTAGGACAAGCACTCAATTTTTCATCCCAAATGGAACCAAATTATGATTCACATGTTACATTGCAATATCGCATCTTTGCATGTAATTCTGTGCTGACAATTTGTCCAACTACCTGAAACTTTTTTTTTCCTTCTCTTGTGCTGGATAGGTTGATAGTTCAGCGTGCTTGTGCAGAGTGGAGAGATCGGTGGTCGGCGCCGCCGCGAGACACGTCCCGAGGTCGAAAGCCTGCGTGCAGCTGAGCCTCAGAGCCTCCATCCACCCACTGAAGGAGAAGAGATCGCAGCGGGGTGAACACCGGAGCGGCGGCGGCGGCCAACGCCCGCTGCTCCCCGGGCTTCCTGACGATCTGGCCATTGCGTGCCTCATCCGTGTGCCGCGAGCTGATCATTGGAAGCTGAGACTGGTGTGCAGGAGGTGGTTCCGGCTACTCGCGGGCAACTACTTCTATAGCCTCCGTAGGAGGCTCGGGCTCGCCGAGCAGTGGTTGTACGCCGTCAAGTGCGATAGGGACGGGCGCGTGTCGTGGCACGTACTCGACCCGGGGCGCGGGGCGTGGCGCGCGCTGCCGCCCGTGCCCGGCGAGTACGCCGATGCCGCCGGGTTCGGCTGCGCCGTGCTGGGCGGCTGCCACCTGTACCTGCTCGGCGGCAGGGACCCGCGGAAGGGGCCCATGCGGCGGGTGGTGTTCTACAGCGCCCGGAGCAACCGGTGGCACCGCGCGCCGGACATGCTGCGGCGGCGGCACTGCTTCGGCGCGTGCGTGATGGGCAACCGCCTGTACGTCGCTGGCGGCGAGAGCGGGGGTGGAGGCGGCTTCAGGTCCGCCGAGGTGTTCGACCCCGCCAAGAACCGGTGGTCGTTCGTGTCCGACATGGCCGCGGCGCTGGTGCCGTTCGTCAGCGCTGTGCACGGCGGGAGGTGGTACGTGAAGGGGCTCTGAGCGCAGCGGCAGGTGCTGAGCCAGGTGTACTCGCCGGAGACAGACGCCTGGTCGGTGGTGCTCAACAGCATGGTCACCGGCTGGAGGAGCCCCAGCGCCTGCCTCGACGGCCGGCTCTACGCCGCCGACTGCAAGGACGGCTGCCGGCTCAGGGCCTACGACGAGGCAACGGACGCGTGGAGCGGCTGCATCGACAGCAGGCAGCACCTGGGGAGCTCCCATGCATTCGAGGCGGCCGCCATGGTCGCTCTCCGCGGCAAGCTTTGCATCGTCCGGAACGACATGAGCGTGTCGATCGTCGACGTCGCAACCGGAAACCAGCTGTGGGAAACCGTCGCCGGCAAGGGTCAGATCAAGAGCTTCGTCACGAACCTCCTGTCCAACATCGCCAGCCGCGGCCGGGCCAAGAATCACATCCTCCATTGCCAAGTCCTCGAGGCCTAGCTACGAGCCTACGAGTGGTTGACATGATATAATGGCTGCTTCATGTTCAGAATTACTACCTGAAAAAACTACAATTTTTTTCATCTGAACTTGTGAAGGATTTGATCAATGTACAATTCATATAATCACATTACACATAAGAGATTGATTAGAGACATGGTGATCTGATGAAATCATGCAGAGCTTTGATCCTTTTCTCCGGTCGTTGTTGCTGAACCTTCAAGAGACGACTTGGCTTGGTACTTGCAAGTTAAGTCTGTGCTCCTGACCTGACAAGCTGTTCCAAGCCTTTGTCCGGGTGGTGCCATGGATTGGTGGTCTCGTTCTCATGCTCTCACATCTGAATGCGATCCCCTACGACTGAAACTCTGAAAGAACTGCGCAACTCATCCAGGTCAATGCGTGTTAGTCCATGCATTGTAAAACTAGTATTGTTTATCACTGTCGAAGATGGGTATGCTAGCAGTACGAACACGAAAGATTGATCAATAATATGCGTAAGTAGTACCATTTAGTACTGCTGCTGTACGAGTGGGTAATGGTAGTACAAGACGGTAGGTAGCCGAATCCTACGAAAGATTCAGAAGGGGGAAAAAGTTCAGGGTACATGGTACACTTTCGTTGCCACGAGCCCACGAACATCACAAATCGATCACGCCGCAGCTTGCCATAATATTGTCATTGATTTGGCATTCCTGGCCGCATAATTGTACTGTTCATATGGGCCTGTCGCTCATAGTAGCAGCCACGAACGATGTCGCTAAAAAGTTGTAGAAGGTAGCGCGGTCTCTGAGGACAGTAACTTTTTGCTGTATTGGTTTATTTTCGTCTCATATTTAGGTCTTGCTTGGTACAGTTTTCACTCTCAACTTCTCAATCGATTCTCGTGGAATCGTATCAAACACCCTGATTCTCAAAACCACTAGATTTTGCTTCTCGCGACGAGCTGTCTCGAAAATGAACTAGCAACGAGAAACAGTCTCTCAGCAGATTCTCGTGAGAATCCAACATTCAGAAACGAAAATACCCTTTGAAGTTGAAGGTTTTTACCCGCAAATGCCACTGAGTAACACAAATACAATTGAAGTATTACACCTAGGGGTGACATGGTCTATTTGCCTCTAATCCTCCCTCATATGGTTTTTGGAGCCAACCTATCAGCCAAACGGTTTCAACAGACAACTCCAGATTCTTAGAGAAGTGGATTCTCAGATAATCAGGAGTAGAATCTGAAAAATGAGAATCTGGTGCTGTACCAAACAGGGCCTTACAAGAGCGATCGTTTTTGGATTATTATTATTTTTTACAAAAAATAACCCCTTACCACACGACCACAGTACAGCAGGCCCTCTCCGGTCGCCATGTCGCCTCCTGCCGCACGGCCACCATGCGGTGGCTGGCCCACTGCCGCTATGTGCCCTCCCCTCCCCCTCCCGCACGCACCGCCCTCCCGTCCCGCCAGCCCTCCCCTCTTGCCACGCACCCGTCCGATTCTGCAGAGAAACAAAAAAACAAACGCGCGGTGGCCACCTTTCGCGCCGCCCGTCCTCCCTCCTCCGCACATCGGTCGCCTCGTCCAGAATTCCCAGCTCCAACACTTTCGGAATTCCCGATGCCGACGTCGCGGCTCCTTCGCTCGACTTTACATACCGAACTCTAGCAGTCGCTCTTCTCTTATCTCAATTGCGTTTCGATTCTCGTTCTGGTGCTCGTCACTGAGAACTCAAAGAACGTAACATAATTAAATTTTTAGGATATTAAGTATTTGCTTACTTCTCGTTGCTCAGCCTTTTTTGATTGCTTTCCCCCGAAGGGTATGTAATTTGTCGAATGCTTTTGTCGTTACTACCGTAGTCGTAGTTAATTAGTGTTAGTCAGCTAGTCATAATTAGTTAGTTTAGTTGTAATTAATGAGTTGTAATTAGTTAGTTTACCGGTAATTAATTATTTTAATGGTAATTAATTAATTGTAATTTGTTTAGTAGTCATCATTACGACATATTAAAGTAGTGGAAATGAAGTATTGGTAATTTAATTAGTGGTAATTAATCCGTCGTAATTAGTTAGTTTAGAGGTAATTAACCAGACGTAATTAGTAAGTTTAGTTGTAATTAATTAGTCCTAATTACTTAGTTTGCTTGTAATAAATTAGTTTAATGGTAATTAATTAGTCCTAATTACTTTATTGGTTATCAGTCCGGCATATTAAATTAGTGGAAATGAACTACTCACAATTTATTTAGCGGTAATTAATCAATAGTAATTAGTCCAGTAGCAATTAGTTAGGCATAATTCATTCGGTGTAAATTAGTTAGTCGTAAGTAATTAAGTGATAATGAACATGTGGTTTAATAGTGGTAAGCACGGTAATAATGAATTACCGGCAATTTTCTAAAATTTTGGTAATTAATTAATTATTTGTATTTAATTACACATATGTCATCCATCACTTGCATGCAATTTATCGTATTTAATTACACATATGTACCACGGATGGGGTTGTTGTGGCTTTAGGTCAATTTGAATATGCAAGATTTGTTAGTGTTTTATGGCGATGGTCTCGTACGGGCTATACCCGATGGGTTGGACTTGTCAAGATGCCAGAACAAGGTAGTCCGGGCGGAGGGGCTCGACACGATGAATATTCACGAGCTTCAAAGCTCATCCGGAGGGAATTCGTCAGAGAGGCAATGATGAAGAAACTTGTGATCGAGGGGATCACCTGCATGAATGACGTGTGGGAGCTCGTCAAGGTGCATGGAAGCGTAGCATCGTGCCAGTACATGCAGATTGCCTCCCAACCTGAAGTGGCCATTTACAAGAAGCCGATGGTGTACGTGAATTTCATACGCAGGGCGTAGGGAAACCTTGATGATGTCGGGGTCTCTACAAGTGGGCAACCGCAGGCTGAGCTTGAAGACGGTTGCACGGAATGTGCTATCTCGGAGGGAAGACTCGTGCATAATTTTGTGCGAAATGAGAGGTGGAATTGTGGTGGTCGGCCCGCATTGACTACCACGAGTATCTACCGGACCAGTCTATCGGGTCGGAGTCCGACGAGTACGCCGACCCAAGCTCGGATGGTAGCGACGAGGACACACATCAGGCCGGTGGTCCAACCAGGGGAATTGTGTCATCGGAGGTGCCTTACGTGGCATCGAGACTTGATGACATCGTGGTGCGTTCGCTCATACTGCCGCAAAAGGAAGGCTCCCAGTGGGGATTTGATTTCAACACTCTCTTAGTTGGGAAGCAAGCTATAGCACAGTACGTCTTGTCCATTAGCCGTGTGTACCGAGTGCACAGGTCTAACCCAGGACACTACGCAGTGAAGTGCGTAGTGCAAAGCTGCCCTGGAAAGGTCAACACTCAACGAGCAAAGATCTTCGGCTCGATCTTCGGGGGTCAAGGCGCTGATCGGCCACACTTGCGAGCTTAGCAAGCCCTTGCGGTAGTATCAGAATGTGACTCCCGCATATGTTATAAGCATCATCGGGCACCTAGTGCGGCGGACATATCCGTCACCACCAAGATGCTGATTTCGGAAGTCGCTAATCTGGTTGGCTATCCAGTAAGCTACAGGAAAGTCCGACGAGCCAAGCATAAGGTCATTGAGTCCGTGTACAGGACATACGAAGAAGCGTACAACCTTGCGCTGAGATTGCTTCACCATATTGCCGAATCAAACCCCGACACGTATATAAACAAGCTAAACTGTGAAGATGTTGAGAGAGGGCCCAACTGCTTCATACTGGATCTAGTGTTCTGGGCTTTCGCTCGGGCCATTAGGGGCTTCAAGTTCTGTCGTCCTATGCTAACGATGGATGGCACTTTCCTCACGAGGAGGTATAAGGGCACCATCCTCACCGCGGTGGCGGCCAACACCAATGACCAGCTTCTCCCTGTGGCATTTGCCATTGTGGAGAGCGAGAACACATCCAGCTAGCTGTGGTTCCTGGCAAACGTGAAGAGGGCGGTGGTGGGAGACCGACACAATGTATGCCTAATCACAGACCGCAATGCTGGGTTGTTGGCAGCCATCAACACCATGCAGCTTGGGACGGATTCCCCTCACTAGTGGAACGACGTGCAATCCAGTGGTGCATTAGGCATCTTGCATCTAACTTATTCACACGGTTCTGCAGTCAGGAAGTTATGAAGACGTTTAAGGCATTGTGTCTGCAGAACCAGAGGCGGAAGTTTGAGTCCATCTAGAGATACCTCGAACACCGGACTACAAGGCATATAAGGGAGTCCACTTTGGAGGCACTGGAGGGAGAGCAACCCAACAGTGCCATAAGTTTCTCGGAGTGGATTCATGGCCACGCTCCTGAATTGGAGAAATGGTCCCTTCTCTACGACACAAACGGTGCGAGGTACGAGATTATGACGACCAACATGTCCGAGGTGTACAACATCATCCTCAAAGTGAAAGGTGCCTCCCTATCACCGCGATCGTCGAGGAGACATGGACTCACATTGTTGATTATTTCATCAATAGAGCCACCGCAACCAAGCGATAGATGGATGAAGGCAAGCAGTGGTTCGAGAATATACAGAGCCATATGGATCAGGAGATGGAGAAGGCCTGAATGCACGACATCCGGGTGATCGATGGCCTCAGGAGGAAGTATGAGATCAGGCTTCGGCGGAAATACGTCAACAGTCATGCCAGGGGGAAAGGAAATAGGCATGCACCCTGGGTGATGTGGTGACATGCACCTACAACACGCCGAAGCTCCTGCACAATCTATTCTCATATGTGTACAAGGCGTGTGTGCAAATGAGGCACATGTGTACGCCGTACATCTTCGAGTACTACAACACGCAACACCTTTTTGGTACATGGAGTGCAGAGTTTCACTCGTACGGCTTGGAAATGAACTACAATGATCTTTGGCTAGACGGGCTGGAATGGGGCCCGAACACGGCCTTCAAGATAATAGGAAAGGGGTGACGGCAGACGTGGCGCTTTCGGAACGACATGGATGCCAGCCAACGTACCAGTACCAGCCGCACAATCAAATACAGGATATGCAAGACCCCTGGGCACTCAATGAAGAATTGTCCCAACAGACTGAGCTCGTTTGGTTGTCATTTAGTGTTGTAATTTAATGTATTATCTGCTTTGTTATGTAAGTTATGTAGAATTTACATTCTTGTTATATTTTTCACTGTACGGTGCACTTACATCATGCAATCGCGGGCTATGGATGACTTCGACATACGACACCGACATGTGGAGTCCCGTGACAAGGGGAATGGGAAGGCTCCTTCAATTGAGACCAGTCGACGTCGTAGCGTATCCGGTCGCTCGGGCGCATCTCGTGATCGAAGACGTGAGTTATATACAATTTACATCCTTGTTACATTTGTTACTATACGATCCACTTACATCATGGAATCGCAGGACATGAACGACTTCGACACTCGCCGCCACCGTGGGCAGCCCCGAGACAAGGGGCACTGGCTATGGTGTTGCGGATACTAGATGTAGACATCATTGCATAGATGATAGATCTAACTACCGTCATGAAAAATATTATTAAATAGGACACTCTTTGTTAATTTATCAATTTAATGTGTATGATATTCTTTAATATTGTATTGTACCACAGGCTAGATAAGATTGTACATGAACCAACTGAGGCAAATGTGTAGCGTGCAGATCATATAACGATATACCGTAGCCTTCGAAACACACACGAGTCGGAGGCTATGGTACATCATTTATAATCTGCATGCCACGTATTTCGCTCAGTTGGTTCATGTACAAGCTTATCTAACATATGATACAATACAATATTAAAGAATATCATCCGCATTTAACTGATAAATTAACAAAGAATGTCTATTTGGTCGGGTTACATGTGATAATACCCCCTCCTCCTTCATCCCATTGCAATAAACCCGCGCTTGTATCATGTAATATTTGTAACGCTTCAAATGTCGTCAATTTTAGACCACACTACCGCGACCTTTTAAGGTGAAAAGACCGCCCCTATCAAGCCACAAGCAGCCACTTTTGCACATCGATATGACAATGCAGTGTGACGCTGCGACACTTACTTTTCAGACTGACAAGAACACAATCCACCACGCAACCTTTTAGGCCTAAAAGACCACACCCGGTCACGCCACACGGTACTACTTTTGCAGATCGATAAGATAACACAATGCGATGCTAACTTTTTAGAACAACAAGACCACACAATTCCTCCTCAGGGCCACTGCCTCGCGGAGGCAAATTTCCTTCAACCAAATTACAACTAATCACAGACGCAGTCCGACTTGGCATATAAGTACTATCCCTTCCACGGTGGGTTCTCCTGCATCAAGACTTCAACACAATCTCACTCAGAGGAGAACCAATGGGACGAGATCCGCGAACACGCAAAGGGTGCCACGGCCCAGGACGAACAAGGTGAGCTTGCTAGGAAGGCACCTCCCTGCAATGACGCCCCATAGCAAAGAACCCCTACCGTAACGAACATTCGCCGCATGACAAGATCATTCGCCGCTTTATGCCACAATCGCATATGTCTCACGACTTGAAGACTTTTAGATGGTCGATCGGGTCGTAAATGTGGAAAGCACCAAAGAGGAATTTGCGAGAGTATTAAGAATTCATCCGCTCTTGGGACAAAATCTTTGAGAGTTCAAATTTACTTGTTCCCTCGTGTGCTGCATTATGACTCTCACCTAAATGCAAGTTAGGGACACCATCGGATTGAAGCTGTATGAGCATGATTAACAGGACCCTAAGAGTGGAAATTTCGATGCAAGACGGGGCATGTTTGGAACATGATAGATCATATTGTGGAGGGAGTTAAATTTGATGTAGTGGATGTTATTCTTCAAGGCATAGCCTCCTCCAAGAATGACAGAGTTAAAAGGATTTATTATGCTCCTTACATCATGGCATTGATTGTTAGAAAGATCGAGTAAGTGGTGGTTTGGGATCTACTACAAGCCATATAAACCACAGATGCCATTCCTCCTCAACAAGTCTCTCGAGGATGCCTCACGAGGCTGATGCTCCTCGCCGCCGCTATGCCGATGCAAATGCTCTAGCGCAAGTACTTCAAAATCAGCTAGCCTATCATCAAGACTTTGCGTGAAATGAAGGTCGAATGTTGCATTTCGTGATGAGACCATAAGCTTACGAGAGATGGCAACTATCCATAATGACTTCTTTGATGAGACTCATAACAGATTATCGCCTTTGTCGAGGGCCTGAAATGACTTAGAACATTTCTCAAGACCCTCTAGTTATGTTCGCCGACCTCCTCACGCCCAAGGGTCCTTCTTCTAGGACAACAACACTACTCCACCTCCTCACCTGCACCTACTGAAGTTTCGTGCTCCAGCCCTACCACTCTCTCAAGATCTCAGATCCCGCGCCATCTGTGGTTCAGCTTCTCCGGATCCTCGCACTGGGCCACCTCTCACTGCTTCTCCCGCCTCGCCCGCTCCACTCAGACCCAGCTTCTTCCTCTCAGACCCCTGCTTGATGCTTTTTGGTACTTTGATGCCAAAGGGGGAGAAATTATGAAGACTTAGTTTTAGGGGAGCTATGGGCTTATGTGATTTATATGTGTTTTGTAAACTGTTGATTGTTGATCTATTTTGTGCCTGAATAGTTGGTAACTTTTGTTGAACTTGTGGAATGTGGTTATGTCTTATTATCTTTTATGCAATGCAATCTGAATTATTTGACATATCTATATCAGTATTGCTTCCTCAAGTTCATAAATGCAAAAGAAACTCCACAAAATTTTCAATTCTTTACATAAGCTTGCAAATTATTCACTATCCATATGCATTCGTTTAGGAGTCTTCTTTAATTGGATTTGACAAGAAAAATAATTCTCAAAATTTACTTATGCTCATTGCAAAGATTATTTTACATTCAAAAGACTTCAAAAGAATATACACTCTTAGTATATTCAAAACAACTTTTCTCACATATTAGTAAGTTGTCATCAATTACCAAAAAGGGGAGATTGAAAGCATCTAGGCCCCTAAAAATGGTTTTGGTAATTAATGATAATATGTGAATATGGGATTAACAAGTTTACTAAGAATGTGCAAGGTTAATTCCATTTGATGAACATGATGAAGCAAGGATGCATGCTAAAGGAAAATGTGAAGATCAACAAGGCTTAAAGTCAAGGTACAAATAGTCTAGGATCCTTTTCTATTTTACCTGGCCTAAGGAGAATTGGTTGGTAGACCGGATTATAGGATAAATGCCGTACTATTAAGGGGATCACGACTAGTAGCTTGATAGCTTATTCTTGTGCCATATGGATCAACTTAGGATCATGCATGCATTTAAAATTGGACTTGAATTTAAGTTAGAATGAATTCAAGCTTTAATTCGAATCGGATGAACCAGGCTTAGCAATTGTTGTACCGGTTCGTTGTTCCGACGATATTTCAGCAAGGTTGCAAAATAACAAAGACGAGTGTAATCTCCTTTTAAAACCGCTTTGAGAATCGGTCGCATCACATCAGATAATCGGATGAACCGCATCCCGCTTGTTCCATGATATTACCGGTTGAAAATAACAAGACGAGTGTAATCTCCTTTGAAAACCTCTTTTGAGAATCGCTGTATCAAACGATAATCGGATGAACCGCATACGGATATTCGAAATATATTTGGCGGTTGTAAAATTCCGCACGTATGCAAAATCCGGTTTAGAAAACTGAAATCGGACGATCCGGTGTTTGCTCGCGATGAACCGCAACTAAATCCAACGGCTATATCAGCATTTAATGCGTAACATAGCCAGCAAAGGGTGATCTTCTCAAGTGAAGCTTGAGAAGACCCGAGCAAGATTGTGAGTGGTTGGTGTTCACCATCTCTGTGAGGAGGAAGAACAACCCAAGTGATCGAGGAAGGCTTAATTGTGAGCCGGCTTGAGTGGTCAAGCTTCCTCAACGTGGACTAGTGAAGACCGCAAGTCTTCGATACCACTGAAAAACATCATTGTGTCTTGTGGTTATTTCTTGTCTTAACAATTCCGCACTTATATTTCTAGCTTGCTTATTGTGATTAAATTGCCTAGCTAGGAGCATAACTTGTTTAGACTAAGTCATTAAATTGGATAAATTGTTAATTTGTTAAAAACTTTAAAAACCTCCTATTCACCCCCCTCTAGTCGGTTATCCTTGATCCTACAAGGGTGCCACGGCCCAGGACGAACAAGGTGAGCTTGCTAGGAAGGCACCTCCCTGCAATGACGCCCCCGCCGCAACACCCGCCCAAAGGGGAGACGCTGCCCCTCTGTTGGTACAGGGACACATGCAAGTTCTTCAAGTCCAAGCAGTGGCTCAGCCTGGGCATGCGTTACTGGGGTTGCACGAACTACTCCTGGGACTATCCCGACCGCTGTTGGGACTTGGGCTGCTATCGGCAGTCGGTAAGGACTGGTTACAATATGTTCCTCTACCATTTCTCTTTCAAAGTACGCACTGACAACCTCTCTCGTCTACTCATAGTCCTCATATCCGTTATGTGGCTACTACAAGTGGATCGACCAAGGGATCTACCCACATGACCAGTGGTGTCTCGACTAGGGGAGTGGGATGCTAAGAGGGGCCACGAGAAGAGGGAGGAGGAGCGCCGCAACGAAGAGCACATCGACGGTATCCGACAGAAGATATAAGCTCATCTCGAGGAGTGTAGGTGCAGGTAGTATGAGGCTCGCGAGAGGGAGCGCGAGAGAAAGGCAGAAATGGCAGCCAAGGCTAAGGTGGCCGGCGAGGAGTACAACGCCGAGCTCGCAAGGAAGGGCAAATGACCCCGGTCTACGTAGTAGGTTAGACTATTCCTGTAACATCCCAATTTTTTGAGTTTTAAAAACACTTTTGGAATAGTTAGTAGTTGGAAAATTCACCATTGATATTTTATTTGCATTTTAATAAAGCTTAGCATGGACTTTCGGTATCAAAATAATTTAATATGATTAATGCCAACATCAATAATTGTTAAAACTATTTTATTTAGGTTCTATGTGCTTGGATATATTTTCTAGATTTTTCTAGAATTGTTTCAAGTTCATTTGCTATTTTCTATTTGCCATTTGTATTTTCTATATTTTCTAAAAAGGAAAATCTATTTAAAATATCAGAAACAGTGTCGGTCCGAAACCCATCCCTATTCTCCACCGGCCAACTCCTATTCCTTCCCGACCCAGCCTACTCGACCTTTTCCCGTCCGCACAGTCGCTCGCGCACCGCCTTTCCTCTTGTGACCGACCAGTGGGCCCCACCGGTCATCGTCCTCATCGCATCGTTTTCACCGCGTCCAAATCGCCTCGACCGCCATGGTCGCCTTTCTCAAGCTCGTTTGACAATGAGATTTTCAATAAGAAAATCTTATGCAAACTGTGTCGTTTGACTTCCCTTATCTTCCCGCATCCAAATCAAACAAAATCAAATCATGTGTCCTTTTCAATCTCTGAGTTGATCTCGTGACTGTCACAGACTCTTTTTGGGGAGTTCCAAATCCGGTACGCCCTCACCATACAAATAGGACCCCTAGGTTCGCCTTGTTGCCCTAATCTCGAGACCCCAAGCCACTGCACCCCTCAAACTCTAGCGTCGTCGCATTGGAAGTTTTAAGCTTATACCGCCACCACTCATTTTCTTTAGATTGCGTCATCGTCTCGTCGTCATCGACCAAGCTATCATCTTCACCGTCACTAGAGCTATCTCTAGCACCCCTTCACGACCACGAGACACCACTGGTGTTCATCGTCGACAACAGCCTCACTTACTCCGCCGCTTCATCGCCACTTTCGGCCAACCCCGACAACCTTCTGTGCCAATACCGGTACCAGTATGTGCACAATAACCTATTCTACCCAGGACGTGTATCCGCCTCCGGTGAAGCACCGCTGTTCGCCGTTGCCGGACAAACCCAAGCCTCGCCGCTGAATCACCAGGTGAGTGTGGCACCGAATGAGACGGGTGGATCTCGCGATCTTTTGATCCCATGCTCTAGGCGTTGGTGTTGAGTAAAAATATGCAATTTTGCGTTGTTGCAGAGGTCGATGCACGACAGGAACAAGAAGGCGATGGAGCTGGTGGCCAAGGGGTGGAGCGCCCTCCAGGAGGGGTTGACCGCGTCATCGACTACGCCGACCGCAACGACAAGCGCCTAATCCCGCTCCTCAGGGTATACAACTCTGGATTCGTCTTCCTCTTCTGCCCCAATTTTCCATCACTTTGTAGTGCTTTGTTGATGGTTTTGTCCAATGGCGTTTTTACATTTTATTTGTGCAAAATATTTCTGCGTGCTAAATGGCGCAAAGGAGAATTTTGAGCTGGCTCTGGAGATTGACATTATGAACACCCATGCGAGGTATTGGCTGGCCAAGATGCATTTCAAGTACCATGTTCCCGGAGCTTGTAAAGCAATGTGGGTAACTTTGCTTCTGCCGATGTTAGTATAGCACAAATTTCTTTGCTATGTCGTGCAAGTTACTCTAATGTCATGTTCTATTTGCTTGTTCCAATGTTATTCCAGGAACCTGCAAACGCAATTCAAAAGAAAAAATTTGTTTGTTTCACCGCTTTTGTTGTTATTTTGACACATTTTCACATTTAGAGTTTAGATAGATTTTGATATGTTTGATGAAATTTTGAATTCTTTGTGAGTGACTTGGCTATTATGTCACTGGCATGATTCTGAAAACTGCATACTGTTTGTGCATTAGTTAGATTGTTGCATAGCAGATGTCGGATTCTGGATGATATATCAGATCAGACGATACACCAGTATACCAAGCTTCGTGTAAATTTTACACAACTTTCTTTTCTATGTTTGTGCATTAGTATACAACCATGTTCCCGGAGCTTGTAAGGCCATGAGGGTAACTTTTGGTTATGGCGATGTTTGTATATACAACTTTGTTTTCTATGTTGTGCAAGTTACTCTGATGCCATGTTCTATTTGCTTGTACCACTGTTATTCCAGGAATCTGCAAACACATTGTGAAAAGAAAAAAAAAACTAGTTTTGTCATTTTGTTGCTATTTTGATATATTTTTCACAATTAGAGTTTAGATGCCTATTGATATGTTGATGAAATTTTTAGTCCTTTAAGTGGTTTGGCTAGTATGTCAGTGGCATAATTCCGAAAACCAGATGCTGTTTGTGCATTAGTCGCCTTGCTGCATACCAGATGTCGGATTCTGGATTATCTATCAGATTAGACGATACAACACTATACTAGGCTACAAACAATGGATCTGGACTGTGAGTACACAAGAAATAACTAGTTGCATCAAACTTTGCTGATACTGTAGTTCAACTGTAAAAAATTGGGAGAGAAAACTATTGAGATTAGCAGCTCGATTGGAAAAAATTGGGAGAATGCTTACTGCCTTGGCCATCTTAAAGACTAGCCACACGATTAGATTATAAAAAACTAAGGAAGCAAAATCATCCTTATATTTGGCTGTCTTCTGGTTTGAACATTCATTTTGCTGCCACCACACGATAAACAACTTGCCTTCAATAGATTTTTCACGAACCGTAGTTCATAACGGGGTAAACACAGTGATGAAGAAGGCTAGACGGTGTCGGCTTGGTGGTATGAGAGATTAGACTATAGACTGAGATGATAGAATCTTGGGACGGATATTAGATTAATTCTTCTTTCTTGCTTGATTGATAATGAATATATGCTATCTATTTTATTGGGACGATCCGACTTGACCCTTAAGAAATAATCCCTAAGGAAACCTATCTCTAACAAAGAAAAATCCAATTTAATAATAACTTGTTTAACTAATAGATAATACCAAACACCTAATAGATATATTTCTAAATAATAAACATTTCCTAATAATTGTGGGTAGTTAATGTTCCTACTCGGTCCATGACAACTACTCCCCTTCTTTCGCGACAGTTCGTCCTCGAGTTGTGGCGGCCATGGCTGAATCCCTAGGTGACACTATGTTGATAAGAGGTTGCGATGGCGATATGAGTCCTTCGAGATCGTTGCCTCCACATGCAGTTGCGGCAAACTCACCGGTTGCTGCGGCAGACATGGCAGCAACCCTGGCAGCGCTACGGTGGCCACGACGGACTTCGGCAGAGCTACGGCGGGCAGGGATAGAAATCCCGGCCGGTTACGGCGGTAACTGGCCTTACCGGTGGGCGACGGGATTTGAAATCCTGACCGGTTTTTCTGGAGTTTGCAAATCCAAATTTCAAATTTTAAATTTTGGTTGATTTTTAAGCAAATTTAAACGAAATTGACCGGTTTTTCCGGAAAATCGAATCGCCGGTGAACTCGCCGTTATCGCAGACGCCGCCGCCAGAATTGTGCCGAACGGTTTTTCTATCCATGGCGCGGGCTCCAGCAGTGTCACGGAAGACTGCAACACGACAAATTGTCGCAGAACAGACTTTAGCAAAGACCGCTAAAGGTTTTGGCTCTACTGCGGCGCATTTCGCAACGCCATAGCAGATGCAACAGTGACGCGGACAGTTCCGCCGGCCACCGTGGTTGCTGAAAACAATGTCACCGCCGCCTCTTGTTGCGTCTTCTTATCCTTATGATCCGCAGTCATCTTCTAAAGTAGCGCATGTTGAGGAAGGTGGCCACCATCTTCTTGTCGTTGTCGTTAATACTGTGGCCATTTTGTTGATGTTAGCCTTTATCATGGCCAATGACTCGCGGCAAGTTTAATGGTCCGATCTGTTGTTATAACCATGGTAGCGTAAGTCGGGAATGGATCGACTACTCGATATCAATGTCATGAACTATAGTTCATAATGGGGTAAACACCGCCAGAAGAAGGCCGATGGTGTCGGCTTGGTTGGATGAGAAATTAGACTATAGACCGAGATGATATAACCTTGGGAGGAGATTAGATTAATTTATCTTTTGCTTGATTGATAATGGATATATGCTATCCCTTTATAGGGACAACCCGACTTGACCCTTAAAAATAATCTCTAAAGAAATCTATCTCTAACAATCCAATATAATAATAACCCGCCTAACTAATAGATAATACTAAACACATGATAGATAGATTCCTAAATAATAAATCTTTTCTAATAATTGCGGGTGGTACTGTTTGTGTGAATAGTACCCAGCCCACGCCAGATTAAGCTTTTCTCACTTTTAATGTGTGCAGTGGTGCTGCTTTGTTAGTTGAAGCTGCAAACATGGGTGATCCAGATGCACAGTATGAACTTGGATGTCGGCTAAGAATTGAGGTTTCCAGTTTCCACGCTTCGTGCCCCCTTTCCGTTCCACTTAATTAATGCAATCGTAGTTGTTTGTTAGGCAGTTAACCGATTCATTCTGTACTTGATTCGCATGGAATTTGTGTTCACTTCAGTTGATAGTTTACCTTTGTTGCTCTTTTAGAATGACTATGTTCAGTCCGATCAACAGGCTTTCCATTATATTGAGAAAGCTGTTAACCAGGTATGCTTCTCACCTGAATGTTGATCGCATCTCTTCTGATTTGCTTCTTGATAACCCTATTCAGTTTTTACCTGAATATTTGAATGCAGTTGCATCCTGGTGCTTTATATCTTCTTGGTGCTGTATATTTAACTGGTGATTGTGTCAAGAGGGACATAGCTTCAGCTATGTGGTGTTTCCATAGAGCTTCAGAAAAGGTGGAATTTTTTTCACTTAGACTTGATAGCAAATGGAAGTGATCAACTCAAAATTTTGTTTCATTTACTTACAGATCACATGAGTTGTGAAGTTAATTTCTGTTCCGACTTCTGAGTTTTGACTATCTGCAGGGACATGCTGGAGCTGCAATTGCGTATGGATCCCTTCTTCTGAAATGTTTGTAGACAAGTAATTCTAATGTGTCAGGAGCTAATCACACATTGTCATATTATTGTTCATGGAATATTGGTTATTATTTTACAATCTAAAGCGGGTGGTGAAGTTATGAGGTCCACCTTTACTAATGATTAAATGCTCTTGTTTAATTTGGACTGGAACTACTAGATTATTCCAAGCCTATCATTTAACCCTAACAGTGTAATTGTTTCAGGTGCTGAAGTACCTGCAGTAATTACCAGGTTCAACTCAGGTAAGAGTCCGTCAACTGGGAAGATGCGGAAAAGGACCATACAGCAGGACCCAGTAAAGCTAGCAAAGGAGCAGTTTCAAATCGCGGCTAAGGCTGGATGTGACCTCGGTTTGCGGTGGTTGAAGAGGCTTGGAGATTATGAAAATCAACAAGAAGAGCCAAAGCAGATCCAGCAATGACCTCCACCGAAACAATCTCGCTGCATTTGGGCAATTGCTGCATGTTGTAATGCGGTTGCTGCGCATAGATAGAGCTTGCAAGTTTCATCTGCTTCAGGTGTGGAGCTGTTCCATTCAGGACGTTCAGATCAACCGGACTTGTGGTTGTAGCCAAAGGCACGATGAAAATTTGATCTCTAGATTAACAGGTTGAACTGTAGTATTAAATTGTTCCCTTTTTTTGCTACTCAGGATTTTGTCGTACAAGAAGAATTATAGCGATAGCCTCGGTAAGATTGTAAGAATTCGTTACACTAGACCTTGATCGCTTGATGGACGATTGTAAGTATTAAATTGGTCCCTTGGATCAAAAATTGGCACTCCATATAAACCAATCACTACTACAGAAAAGCTCATCACAGAAGGTTCGTAACAGTCATCACAGACGGTTTTTGAACCGTCTTATCACAGACGGTTCCAACCACGAACCGTCTATGATTCTACAGAATCACAAATGGTTCGTGGTTAGAACCTTCTGTGATACTACAGAATCACAGACGGTTCTAACCACGAACCATCTGTGATAAGTCTTTAGACCTAATTAATTTTTATCGTATTTTCAGCTAGCCTCAGGAATTGCTAGCCATGCCCTCTGAAAACTAGAGCGTAAACATATAATGATAATTGTTGACAACTCAAAGTGATCATTTAACTCAAAATCAATTACAAAAGAATGTTTCAAGTATATATTGTCGCTAGAGTTACAAATTGAATTACAACCAGTCAAAGTGAATTACAATATTGAATCAATTGTTTCGAGGTCGTTCATCGGTGTCGACGGCGTGAAACTCTTCGGTGGTGTTAACTATGTCTGCCTTGATATTGACGCAGAGCTCCCCTCGAACATGCATAACCTGGTCCATCTCGAGTGCATTTAACTCTATGTTCAAGCCCTGTCGCTAGCAGGAGTAAAGTAGTAAGCATATATATATTTAAATTTATAATTAGGAAATAATTATCACGAGATTGACAAACCTGAGGATCGTGCGTCCTAGAAGCAATCAATAGCTGCATATGATGGCATACGTAGAATGCGCATAGGTGATCTCGTTTTTGCTGGCGGCGCTGCAAAAATAGAATTACATGTATATGTACAGTCAGTTCGAGACGCAATATTACGGAGTATGATATATGATTATTGTGTTGTAGCGCGTACCGAAAATCGCATCCTGTGAGTAAGTGTGGCGCTCATTCCCTTGTATAAACCTCCCTCAGCAACATAGCCGATGACACACTACATGATTCAAAAAAGTTATACTCGTCCATTTCAAACGAAGGAAGACTACAATAGAGTTATGTGCGGAGGAAATGAACATATCTGTCGAGTATTCCTTTAAGAAGGGTGAAGTCATGATTTTTGTTGAGTAGAGAATCAAGGTACAATACCATGTTCCACTTTGGCACAAGAATCGAAGAATCCAAAGGAACCTACTGTATGTCGCTATAGTCATAAACCTATGTTGAAACGTAATTTGTATAACAAATATTGAAGCACTTACTCGGTTGTAGGGCACCATTATGTAGTCCTTGTCGCCCGAGCAAGCAATCATATTTTTATGTAATTCTCGACGAGGATGCGTCTTGGTTGATTGTTTGCTCAGAGACCACGTATGGTCGAGGAAACCCACCGTTCTTTGATTCGACGGCACATTTCATAATGTATCTATACATAAGCAATGAGTTATGATATTTATCGGTATCACGTGAGTGTAGAAATTAATTGTACACACTTACAAAGGTCCAACATCGTAGAAGTGAGGCGCCGAGGGCGCTTATGTTGTATAGGTCAAATAAGTCTTCAAGCCCACAACGGCGGCTGTGCTCGTGGAGAAAATGCTCCCTCCCGTGATCCGACGGTGATTCCAAGATGACCCCTTCTCTCGGGTCTGCGCAAGTACCAATCATGCAAAGCTTGACAAGCTACTCCCGAGCTCTTTATTTCGCCGAGAGACCAACGGACTTCGAGGAGTATTTCACTGTGTTTGGGAGGTGCCTTAATGTTCTTCGATTTCGATTTCTCCTTAACGAGGCGGCTAAGGGACGTCTTCCCGTGAGACGCCTCAGGGACCGATATGGTGACACGCTTTTCTTGTCCCTTCGCCGTCTTCTCGACGGGAAGCGATGTGGCGGCCTTCTGAAGCTTTGGTTGAGGCGGACTCATCGAGGGTCCTATTGGAGAGGCAGGGTCCTGTCGATATCGCGTCACTGAAGGGTCCAGTGAGATGTCCTTCTTGGGCCACTGGATAAAAGTGTGTGTGGCATCCCTTAGTATTCTGATTTCTTCGTTCGGGGGAATCTCCAATGGGATGGCCATGAAATTGTCTTGTACCATGTCCACCTACACCCTGGCGTAACCCTGCGCCAGCTGGGCACCGTACTGTACTGCCCCTTCCTGGTATGGATACACCATACCCCGCCTAGCCTCAATAGGAATCGACCCAATCATCCTCACTTGGAGCTTGCAGGGCGTCGGCTCCTACAAAATGGTACACAATTAGCTAAGACGTCCTATAGGTCTATCTTTGGAGCATTCCATAGATGTACATTACCTCGATGTCGTCGATCGGTAATTGCACGTCGTCATGTCCAGAATTATGTGTGGACGCGACGCTACTCCGATGTCGAGGAGGACTTGCTTCCAAATTAACAGGGCGGCTTGCGCCTGCATGAGTTGATTTACTTGGTTCTGCAAGTTTGTTATTTGTTCTTGAAATTTTCCAATAATCACATGTTCCAATCGAGCGTCGTGCTGGTCCTTGGATCTCTTCCTACTCCTATATGTGTCGGAGTTGTGTGGGAATCTATCCCTCTAAGGTACGTAAACCCCAATGCCTCGCGTGCGACCCGGGTGCTCCTTGTTTCCAAGAGCCGTAGATAGTATATTTTTCGCCCTGTCTACTTCGAAGGAACCTTGGGAAGATACGGAAGTCAATGCTTCCTGCAAGAGGACATCATGTAATTGTAGACACCATGAAGTTATGAACTTATTAACAATTAAGTGGTTCAATAAATTTACCAGCGTTGAGACACCGCTCGTCACGGGTTTGTGAAAGAGATGTCGCCAAGACGTGGTCGATGCCCTCGCCTAACTGTGCTCGAGCGCCTGTCTCGAGATCTCAAGAACGGCCGGGCAGCGGTCTCGCTCCTCCGCCGCCACCGCGTGGCTTTACCGCGCTGCATCAGCGCCGTGCCGAGTCCGTGGGGGTGAGTGTTTTGTGCCCAGAGAGCTCCGGCGCGCACTTTGCTCCCAAATTGGTCATCATCTTCATCTCGCACGGCGCCCCATGTATCCCGCGACAAGAAATGATACGTCGTGAAGGGCGACGACCCGGTTCACATATCGCGTGACAAGCGTGCTCTGAAGCTCCTCCACGCAGTAGCACATCGCGAGGCCAAGCGTGCCATCGCACACGCACTGGTCCGCTTCAGGAAAGTGAGCGAGGCGTAAAGTTCACCACAACCGTCTCTCTGCACATCCGTTAGAGACTTCGTGTTGGGGTGGTGATGGGGACCTGCCTTGCAAGTACCCCGCAGACGGTCCGGATCGCGCACCGCTTTCTTGGGACTCACGAGATCCCGACGCCACCGACCTCCGTGATCGCCATGTGGCCCGAGGGCAATTTGAGATTCCTCTCGCCATCTCGCTGCGCACCACCTTGATCGAGATCCAGACGATTTGGCGACGTCGGCCGACGGTGATTTAAGACGGTGCATCTGCCATCTCGCTTACTTGCTATCTATATAAGTTACGTACACAATGATGACATAAAAAAATAGAAGTTACCCATTGAACCTAAATATATGATACATAGTAAATAAAATATATGAAATTGCACAAAAAAAACTACAAAGGAGAAGGAAATATTGCAAACAGTGCAGTTCTAACAAATAGCTGAAATATTGCATGATTTTGAGTGCTCTTAGAAGGCGAGTTGCAAAAGAATCAATGTTTGCCATCTCAGCCCTTTAGTCTATACTCTTCACAAATTGGATAAGAAAACTATAATTTTGAGCTCTAATCAATGCTTAGCTAGACTGACAGAACAATCACATGCAATTCACTGAAACAAAATATGACAAGAATATTTGATAGCATCAAGCAAACTATTAGAATATGACAAGAATCAGTGAACTCATTACTTCAAATAAAAAGCCAACAAACCTTGAATGATTACTTTGATAGCAGCAAGCAAACTATTAGAGCTCAAAACTAAACTAGTAATTCTACCAATTTCAGTAGTAGACCATCTAAATCATAGAGCAAAATTAAGTCCACATAATGCACTGTTGCCAAGCACAACCAAGCCATCACCACCAGAACCCACAAGCACAACCAAGCCATCACCGCCAGCATTTAAATGACCAAATCAATGTATACAAATGTAAATTATCCATGTCATTTAAACCGAATGAAATGCTAAACATATACCACACAAATGTGAAAGAAATCAAGCATCTAGAAGAGTTAGATAACAACCAGTAATAACATGTAAAACGAATTATATCCCATTGTTTGTTTAGATTACTCCATAATTGCAATACATGTATTAAGTATAAAATACAATCTAGAGCTCCAATACAATCAAAGGAGGGAGAGTGGAGGGATGTATCCTACAGTCCTCACCCAACTACATGTACAGTAAAACCCACTGCATTATGATTGTAACTCCCAATCAAAACACTACCTGATGCACTATGTAATAAGTAGCAGCATCAAGTCAATATCGCCTCAATACTTCTTAGGAGCCCCATATCCATTACCAAACAAATTCTTGCCGGAGATGACAAATTGTTTAGCACGCAATCATTCCAGTAACTGACCAATCATTAACCATAAACATGATTGCCTAATTACCAAAAGAGTCAACATCCCTAAATATGTTATTCTCAGAGACATGACAATAATGCTATCCTACAAAATGCATGCCTACACTCACCATAAAATGATTGCCTAATTACCTAAAGCGTAAATTGAGACAATATGTTAGTTCTAGAGACAGACATCGATGCTATCCTCGCAAAATGCATGTGTACATAGAAGCTTTCACTCATATACTTGACAATGCAAGGAGAGAAGAACCGCTTAGTGGAAGATTCACAAAGCCATACACATGCAAGCCGGAAAGGAACCTTAGGTGGCGCCGGATCGGGGAGCCAAGCGTCGGGTGGCGCGGACGGGGAGGCGGCGCGGGTGGCGCCGGATTGGGAGGCGGCGCGGTGGCGCCGAACGGGAGGTGGCGCGGGTGGCGCCCGAACGGGAGACGGCGCGGTGGCGCCGAACAGGAGGCGGCGTTGGATGGTGCCCGAACAGGAGGCGGCGTTAGGTGGCGCGGATCGGGAGGTGGACTGCTCCAACATGTATATCCTTTTGAAACCCTTCAGATAGTGAACTTCGATCCGCTACGGGTTGTTAAACATTTTCATATTACCGCAATCAATGCATGGACAGTACATAAATTTTATCCCATTCTTCAACATATCCTGCTCGGCGGCTCTTCTAAAAGCAAACACGTTATTAATATACTCTTCACTCACACGGTTCTCAATGTACATCCAGATTCGGTCCATCTACACGTATACGCACGTAACAAATTAATTAGTGTTAAATTATATTAATAAACCTCAAGTACCCTTCATAATGACCAAACATATTAGTGATTAGTATAGAGCAAATATAAAGGGTTACAGATCGTTACACATTAGTGATTAGTCTAGAGCAAAATAAAGGTTACAGATCGCTACCCTTCTCTCCAAGGTGGCGCAATGTGGGAGGAGGCGGCAGAGGTGCCGAATGGGGAGGAGGAAACAGGTAATGACTCAAACGGAATGGGCAAAGAATGTGCATGGAAGGACGCAGCAGCAAAGAAGGTGGCGAACGGGGAGGAGGCGGCAGCAGCAGGTAGCGAACGGGGAGGAGGCAAGCAGCAGCAGGTGGCTAATGGGGAGGAGGCAAAGAAGCAGCAGGGTGGCGGCGCCTCAAATGGAATGGGCAGGGGGGCCTGTCGAGAGCATTTTCTTAATGGAATGGGCAGGGGGTCTGTCGGGAGCATCTATTTATAGTGGTAGTATATCACATATGGTTCTTTACAAGAACCGTCTGTGATACATGTCTATCACAGACGGTTCTTACTTCATAGACGGTTCGTATAAAGAACCGTCTATGATACATTCACATCACAGACGGTTAACGAAGAACCGTCTGTGATAATTTTATCACTGAGACGTCTTCTATTATCTGTTTTGTAATAGTGAGGGTTTATCTCTTTTAGTTGAGTCGTTGCACTGACCTTGATCGCTTGATGGGGCGATGCAAAACACATACGGTCTCGCTATTATTAGACTTCTAACAACAGCAGCAGATCCTGTTCTAATAATCTATTATGCATCCGACGTGGCAAAGGAAGGAGACGGGAGCTATAAAACAAGCAGACTAAGCTGGATCTGATCGCAGGCTTGGGAGTTGTTGATAGGACAGGATGAGCAGCCAAGAGCCATGAATCCGTAAGCTGCTCGCTTGTAAGAGGACGTCGTTAAACTCCCCGTCCACTCAGTCTGGAATCCGGGTGCCTATCTAAAAAACAGCCAAGATGTATGCACTGGACGCTGGAGTTGGGCTCAGAGTCTATTACAGGCAGTTATAAAACGACCAATCCAGCGGTTGAATCAGAAAAAACCCATCACACACTCTATAGAATAGTCCATCCACACAACGCAACACTACGCTACAAGAGGGAAGATCGAAGAAAGCAAGGTGGAAAAAATGAGAGAAAAGGCAAAGCAAAAGAGAGGGCACAACACAATGCATGGGAAGCAAAGTGGGCTATTTTGTTTCAGTCTTGCACACAGCAGGGTCTCAGCTAGCAGGGCCCCTAAAGATTTCGACAACTTTTGCACTGAAGGCTGCCTCCTGTGCGTCTGCCTTAGCTTCATGCTGTCATTGCCATCTAGTATGCTATTGGTAGCTTTATTGTCAACTAGCATGTCTTCTTACCAGCAGCCACTCTACAGTCTACACTCTCCACTACGGAGCACGCACTGCTCAGAGAGACAGATTATATAAAAACAAACATTAAGAAGCACGTGCCGGCCCATCAGAATCCAGTGGAAACCTCCGTTCAAATTGAATGCAACAGGAGGTTGGCCAGATCACTTAACTAATGGAAGATATAAACAGAATTTAAGAGATTGCAGAAAAGCTAATGCTGAGGCTGAACAGTAAACACCCATTTCCTGCCGCGGAACGGGATGGCCGTCTGATACTCTGATTAGGGTTTGGACGGTTGGGATGATTACAACGAGCATCAGGTTGATGCCGACGTGTCATGAATAAACCAGGACCCCAATCATGACAGTCACCAGAAGCTTTGCTTGGATGGGTGCGGTGCATCACATTGGGGCCCTTAATAATAGTCTCTTGACCGTAGTAAATTTTGAAGTTGATGGTGTCCGATATATTTGACGTACTATACCGTAAACAAGATTTTTATGATTAACCACATATCTAAAACTAAATTACCTACTAAAATGGATTATGTACAGTATACCACACTACGTAACTGTACATCTAAAACTATATAATCCATTCTGTTAAAAAAATTACCTGAAAAATGGGCGACCAGATGGGTAGCGCTTCACTAGCTTTTTTCCTCCTCTATCCTCCTCTCTGCTCCTCTCCCTTCCCTCCCCTCTTTATGTTTTTTTTAAGTAAAAGTGAGTTTTTCCCTTCCCTCCCCTCTTTATGTTTTTTTTAAGTAAAAGTGAGTTTTCCCCGAATGTTAGGGTTCCAATGGCCTTTTATAGGGGAGACTGTGTCATCATTTGGAATGGTGATTTGGACTTACGGGATCCATATCTTCATTTGAAATGATTGTTTTCTAAATTTTAATATAAAAAAATTAGTATCTCTATCGGCAGTTGGAATGACGACAATGACCTCTCTGTACTGTTAAGCCCCCCATCGCCGGTGCATAGGTGTCTGTCGACTCTTTATTTTTGTAATTATCTTTTAAATTAATATTATTTTTTAAAAAAAATCCAGCTTATTTAGTGTGCTTTTTCTTGATTTATTAGGTTTGGATGGCAACTTATGCTACTCTTGATTTGTCCCCGTTTCCATTTGGAAGATGCCCTGTTGCTTCCACTGTGCGTGTTACCCTTGATGGTGCTGATGTGCTGATGTAAATTGTGCGCACCTCGTCACCAAATAGGTCAAGCGGTAGCATGGCTATTCGAATTCTGATTCCGAAAGCATTTTTGGCTCCCCATGCGAGCGTCTCCCCTAGTATGAAACTTTCACAATACTATTTTGAAAAACTTCCAAATCGGTTGTAAGAACTTTCATTATGACCCCTATGATTTTTTCAGTTTCAACTGCAGTTTAAAGAAACCTTTGATTGGAATTTTGGATATCTTTCAATTGAGATTCCTTTTCATTATGACCCCTATGATGTTTTCAGTTTCAACTGCAGTTTAAAGAAACCTTCGATTGGAATTTTGGATATCTTTCAATTGAGATTCCTTTTAAAATTTCCACTGCAGTTTAAAGAAGCCTTTGATTGGAATTTAGGATATCTTTCAATTGAGATTCAAATAAAATTTGGAACTTTAAACTTTAATTTGGAGACTTTCACTTGGGATCTATGTGAGCAGTCGTCTCTTTTTTTTTGGGTGGAGAAACAGTATGAAAAGATCCTACTGTATATATTTATATACATATAACAAAAAAATATGTTACAATCGGGGCTTTTAAATTGAAGGTGAGAGCTTTCGATTAGGGTTGATAGAGACTATTGGTCGGGGTTGGCGTCGGCGATCGACGGCAATCAGAGTGCACCGTTATCGCAAAAACAAAAAAAGAAGTTGTCTGCAGTTTTGTTGAGTGGGTCATATTGATTTTTGTCGAACGATGGTTCAAATCTGGCGAGATAAGTCTGGCGGAGGGGGAACCTCAACCGCTGGCATGCGGCGGATGATGGACATATTTGTAGCGAGGAGGAGGGGACGAGAGCGGAGATGACTTGAGACTTGGGAGAGGAATAGGTCAAGCAGCGCACACATGCCCGTCCGTGTGTGTGGGGGGTACCTACGGTAGAGGTGTTCGCTCTGTATTTTCAGAATACAAGACATACAGTAAATACAGGTTGTTAGTTCAGTAAATACAATATTTTTAAAATACGGTTTGATATAAGTAAATCTTAATTTATTTGATGCAAAGATCGATAAATACCATATTTACCAAAGTTAACGCGGATTGCGAACGAATAACGACATTGCGGCAAGTGCTCACCGCTTCTCGCCAACCCAACCCTCACGGACAATGGCAATGACAATGAGACCATGTTGTTGGCCGTTGCAAAGTTGTTGTCGCTTCTTCTTTGCAATGCAAGTGCATGCAGATGCACAAATTGCACATGTCACATGCATCGATGCATTCAACGTCACTATAGAGGGGCCACCGTCATACTCCCATACCTCACACACACGAGCAACAGAGAAGGCAAAGCAGAGGGAAGAACAGAGGAGGTCGAGGGGCACGCGCCGTCGATAATGCCGGCGAGATACCGACGGCGGCGGCGGTGGAGGATAAAATGGTACAACACGGAAAGATGGTCCACGGTGGTGACGTTGTGGCGGCCGAGCACGTGGTGGGCGAGCAAGAGAGCCCGGCAACCGGTGTTGGGGAGAAAGGCGACGGCATACGGTGGGATAGGGGCAACTCTTGAGCGTGCAAGGACGAGAGTAGTGAGGGGAAGCCATCGTGCAATGATGGCGACGGGAGAGGTCAAGGTGGTGGTGGAAAGCAGGTCAGAGTTGGGGAAGAAATGGGCGTGGATCCGGGTGGAAGAGGGGCAAGATGGAGTGAGTGTTGGCATGAGGAGAGCTCTGGTAACTCATTTGGCCAAACAATGGCGGCGGGTGGGTGTCGGGGCCCATTGACGGGGAGCCAAGGGCGCGGCAGTTCGACATGGGGCGGTGGGTGGGTGATGGAGAGCCCAAACCAGTAGATTGAGGGAGGACGGGTGGGGATTCGATGTCTGCTAAGAGGGGAATTGAAGAGGAGCCATGGAGAAGACATGGCGACGGTGGAGGCGGATTCGACCGAAATGGGAAGACAGAGGCGGCGCGGAGCTCCTGTGGAGGAAAGCCGAAATTGGTTGAGAGGGTTTGAGGTAGCCCTAGAACACACTTTGATGTGAGAAGAAGTGGAAGGGGCTCACCATGTTGGTCGGGGCGGTGAGTTGAAGGTGGCATGCGATAATCAGGCGGAAGCAGATGGCGATGATTTTGGTTTTTCGGTTTTACCACAAAAAATCGAACTCCTAGAAAACTGATTGACAGACACTGCATCAATACCGGTCAAACCGAGTTGATCGGGTATGGTTCAAGATTTTCGACAAAGATGAAAATGAACAACCCTACCAATGGGCCTGGGAAAGAATTGTAGAGAATGTGTCCGCTGGGAGCAAAGGTGATGAATATCCATCAAATACTTGATGTCCTAGAATATATGTCATCAACTTTTTAAAGTTTGATCACCAATTGATTTAAAACTATTTAGATCGGCTATGTAAAAACTATATCATTATATTTGTTATTAAAAATACTTTGATAATATTACATAATATTATAATTTTATTAGTACATCTTAATGTAAAATTATAAAAAAAATAGTGTTTAAAGTCACGTCTCGGAGACCATAAAAAAAAAATGTTAGGTAAAAATGAACGGAGTTGCCTTTTTCGGGAGACATAATCTCCTACCAGATTATAAATTCCAATTCCTTTGGGGGTTTCCACTCTTGCTTTGACACCCTTTCAGAATTGCGTGAAGGTTTTTTAACAATAAATCGATACTCCAAATCATTCCATTCGTAAGTGTCGGAATAAGGATAATTTGCTACCTATGGAATTTGTCAAATATGTGCAAGCGCAGTACAGCAAAGCTGCTAATGCAATACCATATCTGATTATTATTGTTGTTGCCTATGCAAATTCAAATACAACACAAGAAATCCAACTCCAATTACAACACTTACTGAAATCAAACTCTAATATTCTTCTTCCAGCATCAAATTTCTGCTCTAAGACGCTCCATATCCAATCCCCAACACAATGACCTCCTCCATTTTCTTTCTTTCTTTCTTTCTTTCTTTCCATGCTAGTTCATCACATTCATGAATCATGATCGATCACCATCTTCTTGGACCAGTACTCTGTCAAGTTCAAGCAACCTTCTCCTTCTTTTCGCCGCCATTGCCGTCTTCGCCGTCCTCCTCCTCGACGAGTATCTTCTTGCAGGCCTCGTAGCACATGAAGGAGATGCCAGCGGCAGGCATGAGCTTGATGCAGCTGGGGCCGAGGCCGCGGTAGAGGCCGTCGATGCCCTCCTTCCCTAGGATGCAGTACATGGCGTGCAGGACGTTCTTGTACACCTGCCTCCCGCCCACGGCGCCCACCTGCATCTGCTTCCGCGCCACCTCCAGCGGGAACGTGGCCGTGCTCGCGATCGCCCCCGCCGCCGACCCGATCAGCAGTGTCGCCACGTTGCCGACGTCGTCCCGCCCGGACGCGCGCCGGTACAGCCGCCGCAGCTGCTCGTACGCGTAGAAGTTGGTGGCCGCGTACGGCACCACGCCGATCAGGCTCGGCGCCAGCCCGCGGTAAAGCTCCCCCGGGCCCTCCTCGTGCACGATCTTGACGAACGCGTGAAGCAAGTTGTCGTACGCGTCCTTCTGCATTCATACACGCGCGAGATGGTAGTGATTAGCATTGCAAATTTCCAAGCTGTTAGTTGCGAAAGAAGTGTAGACTTGCGTTCACCTCGATGGTGAGCCGGGTCTTGATCAGTTCCATGGGATAGGTGCACAGGGTTGAGGCGACTCCGGCAATCGCTCCGGCGACCAGCGGCGTGGCGATGGGGACCTTCGGTGGCTCGCCGGCCTCCGGGGTCAAGTACTTCTTGGCCGTGTCATAAGTGAAATGCTGCACCGCCACCGCGCCATGGAATCAATCAGATAAAGACAAGTAGACAACCATGTGCATTGCACCTATATGCGGAAGAATTGATATCTAGGAAGTTGCAAGAACATGTGGTGGCTTGCCTCGATGGCCTTGCTGGGCGCGACGCGGAGGACGTTGACGGCGTTGCCGCGGAAGAGGCCGGTCCAGCCCTCCGTCCGCATGATCCACTGGAACACCCCGGCCATGGAGTCGGCGCCGCAGCTGCCGACCATCAGGTGCGTCCTGATCGTCTCCAGCGGCGCGACGAAGGTCCTGGACACGGCGCCGGCGATGGCGCCGCTGACCAGACGCCGCAGGTGCGGGTTGGCGATCTTGACCTCACCTTCCTCAGCCCCAGCACGCCCTGCTGCTTCTTGGCCTTCTTCTTCGTCTTCTCCTTCGCCCCCTCGTCTTGCTGCCCGACCTCACCGGCGGCGGCAAGCTGGCGCGCGACGTCGCAGTTGTCGGCCGGCAGGGCCTTCGTGACCTGCTCCCGCGAATCGCGCCCCGCCGGCGGGGCGCCGGGGGACACGTTGACACCAACGCTGGCGAACATCGCCCTGCGAGGGAACTCCAGGCTCTTGCCATCTGCCTGCGAGTTCCACGGGAACGCGAGCTCAGGGACAGGCAGGAACCAGCCTTTCCTGTCCATGGCCGGCACGCCGTCCTTGTTCTTGGTCACCATCGTCGTCACCGCCATCGTCGCCGCCATCGGTTCAAAGTAAACTTCTTGCTGAAAATGATCAAAACATGTAAGATTGCCACGATGAAGAAACACAAATCACATATGTTCAACAACAAAATAAGGGTTGCACCTCGAGGAAGGAAGCCAAATCAGACGAGGAGGTAACTCGATCACTTGCTTCTCTTGTTCTTGAGCTCTTGGGGGAGGGCGTCCTTTTATACCCGTTTCTCCCTCTCCATTAGGTGCCGTGTTCTCTGAGCAACGAAACCTAACCCTTCACTGGCACTCCAATGGCCTCTTGTCTTCTCTGCCCCTGAACCATAGCCAATACCACTGCACATTGTGGCTAAATCTGTAGGCTGAGGAAATAAATTCTATGGGGGAGTGAGGCCCTCCCCCAGAGTCGTTGGATTCCCTCACTACAGTGAGCACCTGTGTGAATTCGACGGCTCTGAAGGAGAGCCTCCCCCATAGAATTTATTTCCCTGACAAGGGGTTCTCGTGTGTGTGGCATGCCAAGGAGGACTTCGTTTACCCGGCACAATGGTTGTGTGCATTGTGCATGCAGCTGGTGGCTCTAGCTATCTATGGTCTACTCGCATCAGAAAACGCGCAAGGTTTCGTTGCCGGTTCAGTTCCTTCTCCGGGAGCAATAGACCAAACAGAAACCATTGGTCTCTACCGGCGGCTGCAAGCAATGGTCACGCCTCAGACGCTGCTGCTTCAATGTGACGGAGCATGCATGCATATGCACGCAGGCATGCGTTGCAAGAACACAAATCTTCTCTAGCTTTTGAAGCTGTCCGGCCTAGTGCATGCTTTGCAAGCAATCTTGTGAGCAAGCCGTGACAGGAAAGGTGTACCTTATGTAGTAGTTATGCACGCTTCGTCTTGGACTCTTGGTTTGTTAGAAAGATCGATGGTCGGAAAGGCATTAGCTAGGATGCATGAGACAAGGAGCAAAGCTCGATGAGCCTCCAGTCGTGCTGAAACGCCAGGCACAGGCAGTGTGCCGTCGTCTAGCCGGGCAAATGGTGGGCGCTGGGGAAGTGGGAAGTGGGAAGTGGGGGCATGTGTGTGCATTGCATCGCATGCCATGCGCGCGGTGCGGACGCTTGGACGTTGCAGCGCGCGTCAGTCGGGCTCTCGCGAGCTGGCGTGGGCGTACACGTGGCTGGAGAAATAGGATTCGGTCGCGTTTGCGGGTGTTTTTTTTATTCTAATGCTATGCCCCGTGCGTTCTCGGACGACTCCTGTATCTCCACTCGCTCACCCAGTGATTTATTACTCAACTGTACCAAATAAACTCAACTCCCACCTCACACCTTCTCTCCCAAATCATAAGAAATCAACAATACCTAAGTTTTAAGGTAGAAATCCCCGAACCCACTACTCAATCCATCTCTAATCTTCCAAGCGAAGAGAGATCCATTGGCGTCCATGGAATGTGAGCCTGAGGATATGCAATTTCCTATATGCCTCCTTCCCTCGTCACACATCTCTTCTATTTAATTTGCTCTCCCTCATTCAAGGTCGTGGGATATTTTGAGATGTTGTTATAGTTATTTTTAAATGTTGCAATGTTATAACATCGAATTTTGTTTGATCAGGATATTTGAACTAGTTTTAAAACGCAACTGGGTTCTATACCGATGATTTTATGTATTTTTCGGTGAGAATATTTTTTTTAATATTGTATTGTTATTTACGCTTTTGCTTTTTTTTTTTGCTTTCCTTTTCTTGAACTAAGCAGGATCGAGTGTACTTTTGTCGCCGCACAGCCGGCCACAGGGGTGGGCGTCACCATATCTGCAAGGACTACTCATCGGTCATGGATTAGTGCTCTATTTGAAAACGCAACGTGGATTTGAACGGTTTTATTTGAATTCTAGTGTTGCACGTAGTCTGTTATAGTATGTCGTATGTTTCTCACCAATATTATTGATATCCCAGCTCGTGATGAATTGAGCCCATGTCTGTGTGTATATACATGAGTGCAGAGTTTAGTCCCACATTGTTAGTCTAAGGGTAAAAGACACCATCATATAAACTCTAGAGGTATAAGGGTGACAACTCATGGTTTTTTTTTTTGCATAAGTTGATACTCAAATGCAAATGAGTTGCTGCATTTGCGTGGTGTTGATGATCGAGTAGTCGATCTTACGAAATAAAACAGAAAAAAATAACAAAGAGTTCTTGGGAGAGAATGTGGTTGCTCTTTATTGCTATGAACTGGATCCTTTACAAGGGGTGCTTTCAACAAGGCGTGAACTAATCCTAATTACACAGAGTGTAATGCTTGTTATGCTATTGAATCAGAGTTGAAATATGAATCTAGTGTTGATTGTGATGCCTCAACTGACGCCCTTATTCCTCCATGCTACGTCTTTAAATAACCAACGAAGACGTGGCAGCTACACCCAGAGAAGGCGCCTGTTACAAGTGATACGTCCGGTCGGAGGAACAATTGCTGTTAGTGAAACAGTAACTGGTCGTCGGTTAGTGTTTGTGAGACACTCAACCGTATGGTAGTTGTTGTCGTGTCTTAGCACAATGAACTCGTCACATGGTATAGAGCAAATATGACATGTGCTCCATTTGTCACACAGTAAGAATAAACTTAGAGTTAGATCTAGATATCGCCTCAGGCTTATACGAGCAAATATCCGTTGGGGACCGTACAAGACCTCGTCCGACTAGGGTACCTATAAGTAACCTCTGGAATCCTTACAATAATGGGGTTAGCCTTAGGGATTACTACTGCGAAGACATATGGTCTTTTAATTATGCATTAAAGTAAAACATAGAGATCATCCTCGTCAACTAGTCTCCGAACTTTAAAATAAATTGGTCAGGTGAACCTCCGATGAGAAGTTGTATCGGACAGACCCTCAATTAATGTCGTGACAAACGAGGTAGTCTTTATTCACTTTAATGTTGAGAAACTATCTTGGGAATCGAAGAGTTTTTCTGTCCGTTGGACATTGGTTTGTGTCTGTTGGACTTTTGGGTAACTCCTTTTTGCAGTTAAGGAGTAGCGGCTATAAAATCCCTTGACACGCCGCCTAAAGGACTTTATGCTATCAGATTTTCTTAAAACTTCCTCTTCATCTTCCTACAAAGGATTTCTTTCGGGCTCCTCTGTCCACTTCGCCCGAAAATTTTCTCCCACCGCTGCTCATCCAATCATGTCGGATTCAATCACTAAGTGGTTGGTTTCAGATCTGAGCGGAAAGAAGACCAAAACTTTGGAGGAGATCAGGATACTTCTGGACAAAAGTCTGATTAAGTGAAGACCAGCGACCGGAGAGTATTACCCGAACGGAGAAGAAGGGAAATTCTGCTTTCCTCGCCTACATCGAGCGCGGGCTTAGATTTCCAGACACAAGTTCCTTTCGCAGTTCTTGAGTACTATGGCATCGAACTAATCAACCTAGCCCCCAACGCAATCACCAACCTCATCTTCGTCTACTCTGCGAGGCGCACTGGGTTCCACCAAATATGAGGGTCCTCAAGTAGTTTTTCAAGATGGCAAGGTCGGGAAGATGACAGAACCCTTGGGAATGCTCTGCGCCTTCACGACGGAAGGCCGATGAGAACATCAAAATGTACTTGAAGTCCTCGTGGTCATCATGGAAGAAAATCGGTTCTATATGACACCACAAAGGAGGATGACCTTTTCTTCGCCAAAGAAATGGGCGAGGGGAAACCCAATGGCGCTCAATCAGAAGAAGGAGTGAAGAATCGGAAGGTGTGTCAAGCAATTCAAGACCTCGGTGTGGTATTAACCGCTTGGTATGTGGTTAGGATTTTTTCATGCGTCGGATTAGTCCCTTGAGGCTCGATCACGCTCCTCGCTTTGCCACATCGGTCGTGACGGCGACCAAGGATACCAGGAAGGTAAGTTTCGATAATTCCGCCCAAAGATAGTTTATTAGTTGTTTGTTTATTTAACCTTGAAATCTTTTTATTTCTTGAAGCGCTTTCCCATGATGAAATTAGAGAGCGAATCAAAATGATCTCTGACTGGGAGCCTGATGCCACTACGTGTTTCACCGCTTAGAAGAGAAAGTGAAGAACCTCAAGGTAAATAACAGCTCATTCTTCACCATTTATATATTCTCTGGTTAGTATATAATTCAGCTCTAATTATGTAGGCGGTCGAACTAAGGGTGAAAGAACCTGATGCAGAGTCTCCGTCATCACTTGTTCTGACCAACTCTACCTTGGAGATCAGCGAAGATGATGATCTCCCAAAGGCAATAGAGCTTTGGCAAGGAGTATATATTTTAGATGGAATAATTCACCACCTAATTAAAATTAGCTTTTAAATTAGATGGGAGAAAAGGAGGACCCGCAGTCGAGACGACAGAGGAGTGGTCGTTCACGACCTGATAGTTGCTACCAAAGCAATTGTCTCAGAAGCCAATGAAGACACCGTCTTCGACCAGCTGGTCGGGGACCTCAATCATCTGGTCAAGGCTGACACTTCCGACCGGTGGTCAAAGGACGTGAGGGGTTTAACTGGCCCTACTGGTTCAGATCCAGTAAAATCGGTGGGAAGAAGAGGAAGGCAAGCGCCGCGAATACGCTCCCGGTATTTCAAGATTAAGACCAAGAAGACGACCAAGTATGAATACATGAAAGAGAATTATGAAAGTGCATACCTGTCGTATCTTCCGTATCCTGAAATTTTAACTTTCTTTTCTTCCATTTTGATAGATCTTCTAGTGTTTGCTTGTTTTCGACGTAACACCCTCAGAAAACATCCATGAGGAGGAAGAGGTCGAGCAAGCCCCCAGCAGTGGCAGTCCGGATGCTCCAGCCTCTAAAATGGCTCCAATCGTGCTCGAGAAGACAAGAGTTGAAGAAGAGCCTCGGCAGTTCTCGCCTCCGTTGAGATCGCCAAGGGAGAGGAGTTCTTCACCAATCGTAAGGTCTCCTCATCCCAGTTTTTTCCCCAGACATCGTCGAATTCCTGATAACTAGTTGTTCGAGGAGGCCTGGAAGAGGGTGTCGGGTCATCGCTGAGACCGATCCTACCCTTATCTACTCCCAATATCTTGACATGGCGGTCGAGGTAAGTGTATTCGACCACCCTCTTTGTCTCTTCTTAAAATTTACAAAATATTTAAAGAAGTCTCATATCTTTAAAAGATATGATTGAAAATATTGTTGTGGTCGAAGGGTCGACTAAGCTAATTTCTAACTTGAAAAAGAAAATTTCAAGTTAAGAAGTAAGCACTCCTTCTCGACTCTTTTCTTTTCTTCTTGTTACCTCTTTATTATTTACTTAACTCTACTCTTGTCATAATTGACATAATTAGAGCCAAATAAGAAAGAGATCATGGCAAAATATGCCAAAACAATAAAGCTTGGAGAAGAAGGCCAAGTTAAGGACCGTCGATCGAATACTCGACGACTAGGTAGAAAGAAGTCCTTAAAATTTGCGAGAAGAAAATTCAAGGTTACTGGTAGTAAAGCCTAACCAGTTTAATATGTATTTTAAGTTACATATTTTTTTAACTTTGATCTGTTCGAGCATAGCAAAATCAGAAGCTAAAAAGAGTGGAAAGAGCTCTTGAATTAGAGCATGACAAGGAGGCGGCTCTTAGACAAAGTCTTGATGAACAAGTCAATGATTTTAACAAGATGATTTTTGACATGGGGTCGGGATCAAGTCGCTACTTTGAGAGATCCAACGGAGAAGATCGATTATCTTGGCTGACTCCTTGAAGATCTTAAAGGTTTGCTTGCATCTACTCAGGGAAACCATGCCCAGACTGTGAAAGATGCCGTCGCTAATGAGTCACTTTGCTTTGGCAAAGTCAAGGCTTCTAACCCCTTTGTTCATCTCCAAGCTGTTGAAGAAGACTTCAACTGTTCAGAAGATAAAACAACCAAATTGATAGAGGATATTTTGCCTCTTGGAAACAAGGTTATGGAGGAAATGGAGGTTGGATCTCCGTCACGTAGCGACCAGTCTAACAATCCAGAGAACTAGAAAATTGTAATTGTTTGAATTGTGGATGTAAAAAACTTACCTTTTTTATCATTAGTAAAGTCTTAGTTTTATCTTTTCACTTTGCTACTCATATATTTCCTAGCCCCCGACTGCTTGTATTAGTAGAAGAACTTACTGAAGAAGCAGTAGACTAAGAAAGAGAGTAAAATCTAAGACTATAATACAAAGTATGTACTGATTGTGTTGCAAAAAAGATCTAAGTGACACTAGGAAATCAACTTAGTGGAACCACTGTGACTTCGACTAGCTATAGATATATTTTCATAATAAAAAATACAGTATAGTACATTTCATGGTCGGAAGATGTTGCAAGACTTATCTTAATGATAAAGGATCATGCAAAAATATATGCATAAATGATAAGTGGTCTTATTTATACACATTATCCAAAAAAAATTGTAAAAATTGCTAAGATTAAAAGACGTAATAGACACTTCGCAAAATGTGCTCATGCTCAAGCCCGATTGGCAGCGAGAATCGTAAGAAAAATGTCGTCGCTAGGAAACTCCTTCTAGTAACCAAACAAGAGTAGAACAGAATATTAAAATAGAGAAAGATAGTCTTCAAATTCTTAAGCATGTAAATAACCATAGCATCTTGTCTATGTTACATTCTCTTACTTATTTCTTTTAAAAAGAGTGTATGGTCGAGCGTGAGAACCATAACTGAGATGGTCACGACTAGGACCCTTATGGCTTGTGACGATCATGTCGAGGCCAAAAAGTAAGAAGGGATCCTTTTGAAATGATATCAGAAGGAAGTAGATCTTTTTCGACCAGTTAGACAACAATAGTATGCGATCAAATAATGGATGGCAGATATATAAACAATATCACTCATTGGAAAAAAGAAACGAATATGTATTGAAATTGAAATAATGTAAAAATTATACAAAGAACTTACATAATTGATCAATGTTCTAAGAATTTGACAAAACACGCCCGTCTGATATTGCTAATCATACTGAGCCAGGTCGGGTGATTTCAATCACTGTGTAAGGACCTTCCCATTGGGGAGAAGTTTATTGCGATTGTCCTAGCTCTGAATTTTTCTTAGAACCAGATCACCTACAGCTAGGCTGCGAGGTGGCACCTTACGACTGTGGTACCTTCGCATGACTTATTGGTAGACCGCCAATTGTATGAGGGCTTGGTTTCGTCATTCATCAAGGAATTTAATGTCGTCAAGTCTTTGTAGTTCTTGATCGTTTTCGTTAAAACAATCAGTTTAAGCGGAGCCAATTTTCAGTTCCGGATGAAGCATGGCTTCAGCACCGTAAATTAGAAAGAATGATGTTTCACCGGTGCGACGACGAGTTGTGGTTCAAACGACCCATAATACGTAAGGAAGTTATTGAAACCAATCCTCGACCGCTTTGTTAATCGGTGAAAACTCGGCGCTTAACACCTTGCATTAATATATCATTAGCTCGCTCGATCGCTCTCTGTGCTCACGGATGAGCGATAGAAGTAAAATGTATTTTGATACCTAGATCTTCGCAATTCACGGAAATTTCGGCTAGAGAAGCGGGTACCATTATCCGTGATTATACTACTGCGTATACCAAATCGTGTGATCATGTTTTTTATGAGGAACCTCTTAGCATTTCTGATTGTTGTTTTCATAACTAGCTCGGCTTCTATCTGTTTTGTAAACATGTCAATCATGACGAAAAGGAATTTGAAACCCCCAGGTGCTCTTGGGAAAAGTCTCAGAATGTCTAGTCCCCATGTCACAAAAGGCCAAGAAAGAGGAATTATTTGCAAAGCTTGTGCCGGCTGATTTACTTATCGACTATGAAATTGACATTGTATGCACTTCGTCACGAGTTTTTGCAAAGCATGAAGGCGATTGGCCAATAGTATCCTTACGTGAAGGCTTTACTGAGCCGGTGTTATGTAGGAATAATGTGTTCCATAGACTCGTACATGAATGTCGGATAGCAATTTAATGTCATCCGTTTGAGATATGCATCTCATCAACACTCCATGAGATCCTCATTTGTACAAGGTACTTTCGATCAGAGCGTATGATTTGGCCTTTCGAGCTATACGATCGGCCTCTACATCATCTCCAGGAATAATACCATGCTAAAGATAATTGTAGATCGACGTCATCCAATTTCTACCATGGTCGAGCTGTACAACCTATGGAGTATCCATGTTTGCAGGATCGATTTGTACGACTTCTAATGGAACACCTATGTCTTTGGAATGCTCAAACACCGAGAGTGAATCGAGTTGCTCGAGAAAAACTCCCGGCGGGACATATGACCTTGTGGAGGCCATCTGTGCCAACTGGTCTGCCAGAAAATTTTCCTTTCTAGGAATATGTTAGATCTGGACACCAAAGAAGTGTTTTTTGAGTTTTTGTACTTCCGCCAAATAAGATGATATCTTGGTACTTGAGCATTACTAATCTTTCCCAACTTGATTCGCTACTAGTTGAAAATCACCTTTCACTAGTAATTTGCGAATCCCGAGTACTGGGTCGCTCGAGTCTTGCCGATAAACCTTCATATTCTACCACGTTGTTCGTGGTAAGAAACTTTAAATTAATGGCATATTTGATGTGTTCTCCAGTAGGGGATATCTAGACAACTCCAGCCTCCGAGCATTTTAACATCAAGGAGCCGTCGAAGTACATTATCCACTCATCGTGGTATTCGTACTCGGGCCCTTGTGTGGGTTCAGGGTTTGTCCATTCGACAAAGGACTCTGCTATTGCCTGGGACTTAATTGTTGTTCGAGAGATGAAGTAGAGATCGAGCGCCCAAGCTCGATCGTCATTTTGCTATTCGTTTTGAAGATTTCCTATTTTCGAGAACATGACCAAGGGGATATCCGGTAGGTACGATCACTTTGTAGGCCTGAAAATAATGTCTTAATTTCCTTGAAGCTATAAAGTGACCATTGAGTAACTTTTGCACCTGTGGATATCTTTCCTTCGGTCCATGTAAGACTTCGCTTACATAATATACTAGTCATTGGACGTCATGTTCTACGACCAAGACACCATCGATCGCTTGTGGCATTGCAACCACGTAAATCAAGATGTTTCTCCCGATCTTGGTGATACTAAGATCGGGGCACTCGTAAGGTAACTCTTGAGTTCTTCGAATGCGTCGTTTCCTTCTTTAGTCCACTCAAAACTTTCGTGTTTTCGAAGAAGCTTAAAAAAGGTAACCCTTTTTCACCAAGCCGTGCTATGAAACGACTTAGCACTAACATACAGTCGGTTAGTTTTTGGACTTCCTTCTTTGTGGTCTGAGGGCACATCGGTCCATGACTAATATTTTTCTTTGGATTCGCTTAATTACTCTAGCGAAACTAGGAAACTAAGAAACTTTCCAGAAGAAACTCCAAACACACACTTGTCTAGATTCAACTTAAGGATATGCCTTCTCAAGTTGTTAAAAGTCTCGTGTAGGTCGAAAATGTGGTCGCAAGTGTTGATGCTTTTCACAACCAAGTTATCAACGTAAGCTTCTAGATTTCGACCTATCTGCGGATTAAAGGTTTTTTGTATTAGCCTTTGAAAAATCGCACCAGCATTCTTGAGACCAAATGGCATCTTAATGTAGCAGTAAGTGTCATATGGCATGATGAAGTGTGTTTTCTCTTCATCATCTTTACTCATGTTAATCTAGTGCTACCCGAATAAGCATCGAAAAAACTTAACAACTCACACCCGGAAGTAGAGTCTACAAGTTGATAAACGCGTGGAAGGGGAAAGTCATCCTTCGGATAAGCTTTTATTAAGATCTGTGAAGTCGATACACATTCGTCATTTCCCATTGCTTTTTCAAATCATTATAGGGTTGGCGAGCCACTTTGGGTGGTCGACCTCATGAATAAACCCAGCCTTGAGGAGCTTGTCAATATCGGATTGGATTGCCTACTTCCAATCAGGTGTGAAGTGCCTTAGCTTTTGCATGACCAATTATTTTTTAGGCTAGAGAGTTAGCTTGTGCTCGATTACCTCCCTTGGGATTCCGGGCATGTCAGACACCTGCCAGGCGAACACGTCCAGGTTTGCTCGGATGAAGGAGACGCCCGACTCTTCCTATTTAAGGTTGAGTCCTCCTCCAACCAGTAGTTTTTGGAAGATGCATTAGCATTTCCTAACCTAGATGGTATTTTAGCGCTTTCTGGAGAAACGCCTTTGTCGAATGGTACCTCCTTGGTATGGTCGGAGAGCTTAGGGGTCATCTTGGGTCTTGAGTTCTTCACCTGCATGGAAGGCGGATTAGTTTCTCTGGTCGGAAGATCGTCGACCAGTTCAAAGGATTTTCGATCAAATGCATCAACCATTTTTCTATCTCCTTGAACCGTGATGACTCCTTTTAGTCCTGGCATCTTTAAACTCTGATAGTCGTAATGCATAGTTATCAGGAATTTAGCCAATGCCGAACGACCAAGGATCTCATTGTATGCAGTTTCAAAATCCACCACATTAAAGGGGATCTTTTCTATTCGGAAATTGTCAGGTTTTCCGAACGTGGCCGGTAGGGATAGTTGTCCTATCGGTTTTCCAGTAGAACTAAGAACTATGATGTGGAAATCAAACTTCACAGGTTTTACTTTCGACCTGAGAATTTGCATTTCTTCCAATGCTCTCGTAAACAGAATATTTAAAGAACTACCTCCATATACCGAGACTCAATTAACTTTACAATTGTTAATTTTAGGTTCAACTACGATAGGAACCTACGGTCGATCGTCGGGATGGGGTAGTCTTCTTTCTTGAAGGAAATAGTTGTTGTAACATCCATTTTTCGTGCTTTTTGAAATTTTTCAAAATAAAAATGACCATTTGATTTTATTAAATTGCTAAAGCTTAACTCAAAATTTTAGAAAACAAAAATAATTTAATATGAATTCATCAAACTTTAATTAATTCAAATTTGGTTTAATTGGGTTTTCTGTACTTAAAGTCAAAAAGTTTATTTAAAGTCTTTGCTTGGATTTTGGATTTTAAAAATAATTTATTTACAAAATTAAAGAGAAAACTTTAACTTGTAAATAATTTTATTAAGTTCCAAATGACTCATGGAATTTATGTGTATTTTTATTGAAATATTGAACTTTGTTTACTATTTTCTAAAAGTCTTTAGAATTTGTTGTATTTTCTTTAAATAAAAAAGGTATGTAAATATCCTTTCTCTGTCAGGCCAGTTCCCTAGCCGATTCCTTCCCCTAGGCCCATTTCGACAACCCGCGTCGACCCAGCCTCCCCCGCCAGCCCGCTCTCCCCTTCCCCCTCTCTCTCTACACCCGGGCCCCACCTATCAAGCCACCTTCTCCCTCCTCGTTTCCTTCTCTGACGCACGCATGCAGTCTGCAGTGACAAGCTTCACAAATCCATAAATCCTTCACCAAATCTCTAAGAAATCACGAGCATCGACTTCCTAAATCCATGAGCCCCATTCGCATGTTCGTTTTGAAATCCAAGCGGAATCATCAAACAAGCAAGGGCCAACATGACCTCCACCGCAAAATCTCTTCCTCTCCGTCCATCTATCTCTATAAAATGGAGCCTTGTGTGCCTCTTGATCCCCTCTTTCTTTTGCCACGAATCTCTCTCTCTCTCTGCTCTCCGCTCGCATTTTCTGTTTGAATCCCATGAACGAAGCTTGCTCCACCATGGATTCCGCTCCGAATGACACTCCATTGACGTTGTCTTCACCTCAGGCTTCACAAGACCGCGTTCTACCCGAGGCCCCCTTGTCTTCGCTGGAGTTATTGGAGTGCCCGCGCTGCCTTCAACCGCCGTCGTCGCCGCTTCATCCTCTCTGCCGCCTTTTGCGGCCGGTGAAGCCACTCCAGCGCCTCGTCTTTGTCGTTGGCTTCACAAGCCGCGTTCCACCTGCGCTAACTCCTCTCCGACGGAGTCAGAGCGCCGCCAGTCGAAATTTGGTTTACCTCACCGCTGGCGAAAACAACCTCCTTCAGCTACAGCCGTGGTGGAAACCTCCTTCCGACCACATGTAGTCGAACCTCCTTCCAACCACGTGGTGTTGAACCTCCTTCCGACCACGCAATGAACCTCCTTCCAACCACATATAGTCGAACCTCCTTCCGAGCCACATGTAGTCGAACCGATGAGCGATAACTAAAACCCTAATTTTTGGATTTTCTTTTCCGATTAAATGGTTTAGGCTATAACTTTCATGCTAACTCCAAATCAAATATTTTTGTATATAAATTCGGTGTCTTTCATTTGGCTCTAGCTTGGTAATTTTTGAATTTTATTTGGAATTTTTTTATTTGTTTGACTCTTTTCGCACGTATAGATTCCGACGTTTCCGAAGAGCTCTTGGACCCGACGACCGAAGCAACTCTTGGACCCGACGATCAAGCAATCAAACATTCAACGAAGGCATGTCGTGGACCTTTGATCATGTTGAACCCATTTTTATAAAGTTATATTGTCTTATATCAACATACATTGCTAGGTTTATAATAAATGCTTTTGGGAATAGTTAAATACCTACTTGACAGTATGACTCCTTGAATAATCGTGAATGACATGTTGACATGTACCCTTGGACACCATAGGATTGGATAATCTTAGTTGGACATTATTGTAATCCCAACATGGGTGCGTATTATTCTTAGTCATGCTTTAGTTATACGATGGTCTCGATCACATGATTCAATGATGATAAATTTGACTAAATGATTTATGAAATTGTGGTTGAGCCACTATTGATAAAATTTATTGTGCCATGGTAAGGGTTGTCATTTGGTCGGGTTGAACCAAAAATAATTTCATACTCGGATGAATGATCGTGCAAGAAGGGGAGAATTTTAGAATGTGGTTGCCTCGCCTAAGTAGACACTAAGAACTTAACTTTGTGCGCCATTGATCCAGGTCATACCGCACAACCACATGTCCAGTAGGGTGGACCTAGCTAATTAATTAGCAATATTTTGAATCGGTTCTGTTTGGGTTAATGAGCGCGCAAGAGGGGGCCTAACGGCGAATCCTTAGCGAGCGTAACCAGAGCTTAGGGTCATCTTGGGTCTTGAGTTCTTCACGCATGGAAGGCGGATTAGTTTCTCGGTCGGAAGCTCGTCGACCGTTCAAAGGATTTTCGATCAAATGCATCAACCATTTTCTATCTCCTTGAACCGTGATGACTCCTTTTAGTCCGGCATCTTTAAACTCGATAGTCGTAATGCATAGTTATCGAATTTAGCCAATGCGAACGACCAAGGATCTCATTGTATGCGATTTCAAAATCCACCACATTAAAGGGATCTTTTCTATTCGGAAATTGTCGGGTTTTCCGAGCGTGGCGTAGGGATAGTTGTCCTATCGGTTTTCAGTAGAACTAAGAACTATGATGTGGAAATCAAACTTCACGGTTTTACTTTCGACCGAGAATTTGCATTTCTTCCAATGCTCAAGTAAGAGAATATTTAAAGAACTACCTCCATATCGAGACTCAATTAACTTTACAATTGTTAATTTTAGGTTCAACTACGATAGGAACCTACGAGTCGAGTCGCGGGATGGGGTAGTCTTCTTTGCTGAAGGAAATAGTTGTTGTAACATCCCAGTTTTCCAGGCTTTTTGAAATTTTTCAAAATAAAAATGACCATTTGATTTTATTAAATTGCTAAAGCTTAACTCAAAATTTTAGAAAACAAAAATAATTTAATATGAATTCATCAAACTTTAATTAATTCAAATTTGGTTTAATTGGGTTTTCGTACTTAAAGTCAAAAAGTTTATTTAAAGTCTTTGCTTGGATTTTACGGATTTTAAAATAATTTATTTACAAAATTAAAGAAAACTTTAACTTGTAAATAATTTTATTAAGTTCCAAATGACTCATGGAATTTATGTGTATTTTTATTGAATTTTTGAACTTTGTTTACTATTTTCTAAAAGTCTTTAGAATTTGTTGTATTTTCTTTAAATAAAAAAGGTATGTAAATATCCTTTCTCTGTCCGGGCCGGATTTCCCTAGCCTGATTCCCTTCCCTAGGCCCATTTCGCACAACCCGTCGACCCATGCCTCCCTTGACCACGCTCTCCCTTCCCCTCTCTCTACACGGGCCCCACCTATCAAGCCACCTTCTCCCTCCTCGTTTCCTTCTCTCGCACGCCGCACAGTGCCGCTGACAAGCTTCGTCAAATCCCGCAAATCCTTCACCAAATCTCTAAGAAATCACGAGCATCGACTTCCCTAAATCCCGCCGACCCCATTCCGCATGTTCGTTTCTGGAAATCCCAAGCGGAATCACCGAAACAAGCAAGGGCCAACATGACCTCCACCGCAAAATCTCTTCCCTCTGTCCATCTATCTCTCTATAAAATGGAGCCTTGTGTGCCTCTTGATCCCCTCTTTCTTTTGCCCTGAATCTATCTCTCTCTCTACCGCTTTCTCCGCTCGCATTTTACTGTTTGAATCCTGCCGACAAGCTTGCTCCAGCCGATTCCGCTTCGGTAATGACACTCCATTGCGTTGTCTTCACCTCGGCTTCACAAGACCGCGTTCTACGAGGCTCCCCTTGTCTTGGGAGTTATTTGGAGTGCCGGCCGTCTTCACCGCCGTCGTCGCCGCTTCATCCTCTCGCCGCTCGGCAGCTCCTCTCTGCGCCTTTTGCGCCGTTGAAGCCACTCCAGCGTCCTCGTCTTTGTCGTTGGCTTCACAAGCCAGCGTTCCACCTCGCGCAACTCCTCTCCGACGATGTAGCGCCGCCGCCAAGCCGAAATTTGGTTTACCTCACGCGTGGCGAAAACAACCTCCTTCCGCTACGTGTGGTGGAAACCTCCTTCCAGACCACATGTAGTGAACCTCCTTCCAACCACGTGGTGTTGAACCTCCTTCGACCACGTGCGGTCGAACCTCCTTCCAACCACATATAGTCGAACCTCCTTGAGCCACATGTAGTCGAGCAGATGAGCGATAACTAAAACCCTAATTTTTGGATTTTCTTTTAAGTGAAATGGTTTAGGCTATAACTTTCACATCGAACTCCAAATCAAATATTTTTGTATATAAATTCGAGTGTCTTTCATTTGGCTCTAGCTTGGTAATTTTGAATTTTATTTGGAATTTTTATTTGTTTGACTCTTTTCAGCGTATAGATTAGCGTTTCGAAGAGCTCTTGGACCCGACGGCAAGAAGCAACTCTTGGACCCGACGACGAAACAATGAAACATTCAACGAAGGCATGTCGTGGACCTTTGATCATGTTGAACCCATTTTTATAAAGTTATATTGTCTTATATCAACATACATTGCTAGGTTTATAATAAATGCTTTTGGGAATAGTTAAATACCTACTTGACAGTATGACTCCTTGAATAATCGTGAATGACATGTTGACATGTACCCTTGGACACCATAGGATTGGATAATCTTAGTTGGACATTATTGTAATCCCAACATGGGTGCGTATTATTCTTAGTCATGCTTTAGTTATACGATGGTCTCTCGATCACATGATTCAATGATGATAAATTTGACTAAATGATTTATGAAATTGTGGTTGAGCCACTATTGATAAAATTTATTGTGCCATGGTAAGGGTTGTCATTTGGTCGGGTTGAACCAAAAATAATTTCATACTCAGATGAATGATCGTGCAGTAAAGGGGGAGAATTTTAGAATGTGGTTGCCTCGCCTAAGTAGACACTAAGAACTTAACTTTGTGCGCCATTGATGCAGGTCATACGTACAACCACATGTCCAGAGTAGGGTGGACCTAGCTAATTAATTAGCAATATTTTGAATCGGTTCTGTTTGGGTTAATGAGCGGCGCAAGAGGGGGCCCAGAACGGCGAATCCTTAGCGAGCAGAACCGAGTCAAAATAGAACTTTGTAAAAGTCTTGTGATAGTCTCTTCTTGATTCACATGTCTAAGGAAACGTGTGTATTACTAATATGATTATCTCTTGTGGGTCAAGCTGTACAAACCTCTACAGAGTGTTAAAAACTATTCGAATAGTTGTGTCCCCAATTATGGACAATGCTTGGTGATTTCACATGAGCGGTAGATCTTATTAAAAATGTTGGAATGGTTAGGGTTGGTTGGAATGGTTGGGAAGTGAACAGGGTGTTCACTAGTTGTTTCAAATAATATGTTTACTTATGTATTAATCTTTTAAAACTGTGCTTTGCAATCTACTTACTGTATTTACAATCAATACTGTTTTCTACAAAATAGCCATAAAGTTATCTTTGTTCAAGCCTTACATAAATACTACTTGCATATATTTCTATACGACTTGCTGAGTACTTTATGTACTCACGGCTATACGTCATTTGTTGATCAGTCATCGAAGAAGAACCAAGGAGCACCGAGTTCTAGGAGGAAGATTACTTCGAAGACTATGCTAACTAGGTCGCGTCCTGCACTCGATTGCTTGTGGGCATGTCAAATGGCTACCACTAGATATTTTGATTTATGTTGCAAGTTTATCTTTTGTTGTTAAGCTCTGCATGACAACTTTTATAAGACTTGACCATAAGGTCCTTTCGCCACTAAGTAATATTACTTTGTCTGTTTCTTTAGCTACTTTGTTATATGGATATGATTACATCAATGTTGCAACTCTGTGAGTTAGCTACTGATCTGGGACTAGTTCAAAATACACAGAGGGCTCGGTCCATGACTCGGGGTCCGCAGCTTATCTCGACCACCGGATGGCTTGATATCGATCAAAGATTCAAGAAGGTTCACTTACCACTCCACAACCTTCGGATGGCGCCTTGAGTCGACGAAGAGGATCCTTTGAATATCAAATCCACGGTGTCTTTGCGGTTCCTCGTACTCCATTTATTCGTCGCCAAATTTGTCCTTCTTGGAGCTTGATTCTCGAATTCATGTATAGAGTGGAAGGACTTTTACGAGTAGTAATCCTCTAGTTTCTTTTGCGGGCTCGGCAGGTGTGCAGATCATGCCCTACTGCCTGTTGAAGTGGACACGACTTCTTATTTTCTTGTAGTCGTTGGCTGGAGCTTTTGCCTTGTTCCGACCGGAAAAGTCTTTCTTGCCATTGGAAAAAATTCAGGGATTGCAAGGACTTCTTTATTGTCGAGTTTGCGGTTCTTCTTACCCTTGAGAGACTTCTTACTTTTCTTCTCATATTTTTCCAAGCCAAGTTGAGGTATTTTATCCTTTCGATCAATAGATTTGTACTATTCAACCGCCTCGCTTAGCTGTGCATATTTGTCCGCCATGTCAAAAAGCTCGACGGTCGTTCGTGGAGGATTCATGGTGATATCTTCTGGAAACTGTCGATTACTCAGCCCTGCTTTAAAAGCCTAGATATTTGAAGATTCTGCGACCTATGGGATAGAGTTACGAACTTGGCTGAACCTCTTGATATATTGTCGAAGAGTTCCATTAGTCTTTTGCCTGATCCGATGGAGATCGTCTTCTTTTTCGGTGCGATCGTACGTCTCCTGGAAGTTAGCGATCAACATATTACAGAGTTGCTCTCAAGTATAAATAGATCCGACCGGTAGGTTCAACAACCACGACTGGGCAAACCCTTCAAAGACCGTGGGAAAGTAATTTGCCATCATGTTGTCATTACCACCAGCAGCTTTTATGGCAGTAGTATAGATCTGAAGAAATTCTAATGTGTTATGAGTCCCATTGAACTTCTCTATGTTGGCTGGTCGGAACCTGTCCGACCAGCGGACAGCTTGGAGCCCTGTTGAGAAGGCTCAACAACATGTTATGGAGTCATGTCGCCTTCTTTGAAAAGGAGCTGGATTGTAGTGGGTTGGGGACCAGTTCCTTATATTATCATATCTAGTATCCAATGTTCTAACCCGGTCGTGGACGCTAGCATAACACGTCGACCACCTACTTGGTTGAATTTTATTTGGAATTTTTATTTGTTTGACTCTTTTCAGCGTATAGATTAGCTTTCAAGAGCTCTTGGACCCGACAATAAGCAACTCTTGGACCCGACGAAACAATGAAACATTCAACGAAGGCATGTCGTGGACCTTTGATCATGTTGAACCCATTTTTATAAAGTTATATTGTCTTATATCAACATACATTGCTAGGTTTATAATAAATGCTTTTGGGAATAGTTAAATACCTACTTGACATATGACTCCTTGAATAATCGTGAATGACATGTTGACATGTACCCTTGGACACCATAGGATTGGATAATCTTAGTTGGACATTATTGTAATCCCAACATGGGTGCGTATTATTCTTAGTCATGCTTTAGTTATCGATGGTCTCGATCACATGATTCAATGATGATAAATTTGACTAAATGATTTATGAAATTGTGGTTGAGCCACTATTGATAAAATTTATTGTGCCATGGTAAGGGTTGTCATTTGGTCGGGTTGAACCAAAAATAATTTCATACTCGGATGAATGATCGTGCATAAAGGGAGAATTTTAGAATGTGGTTGCCTCGCCTAAGTAGACACTAAGAACTTAACTTTGTGCGCCATTGATCAGGTCATACGTACAACCACATGTCCAGGTAGGGTGGACCTAGCTAATTAATTAGCAATATTTTGAATCGGTTCTGTTTGGGTTAATGAGGCGCAAGAGGGGCCCGAGCGAATCCTTAGCAGCGAACCGAGTCAAAATAGAACTTTGTAAAAGTCTTGTGATAGTCTCTTCTTGATTCACATGTCTAAGGAAGCGTGTATTACTAATATGATTATCTCTTGTGGGTCAAGTGTACAAACCTCTCAGAGTGTTAAAAACTATTCGAATAGTTGTGTCCCCAATTATGGACAATGCTTGGTGATTTCACATGAGGGTAGATCTTATTAAAAATGTTGGAATGGTTAGGGTTGGTTGGAATGGTTGGGAAGTGAGCAGGTGTTCACTAGTTGTTTCAAATAATATGTTTACTTATGTATTAATCTTTTAAAGCGTGCTTTGCAATCTACTTCTGTATTTACAATCAATCTTTTTTCTACAAAATAGCCATAAAGTTATCTTTGTTCAAGCCTTACATAAATACTACTTGCATATATTTCTATCGACTTCTGAGTACTTTATGTACTCACGGCTATCGTCATTTGTTGATCATCATCGAAGAAGAACCAAGGAGCACGAGTTCTAGGAGGAAGATTACTTAAGACTATGCAACTAGGTCGCTCCCACTCGATTGCTTGTGGGCATGTCAAATGGCTACCACTAGATATTTTGATTTATGTTGCAAGTTTATCTTTTGTTGTTAAGCTCTGCATGACAACTTTTATAAGACTTGACCATAAGGTCCTTTCGCCACTAAGTAATATTACTTTGTCTGTTTCTTTAGCTACTTTGTTATATGGATATGATTACATCAATGTTGCAACTCTGTGAGTTAGCTACTGATCTGGGACTAGTTCAAAATACACAGAGGGCTCGGGTCCAGCGACTCGGGGTCCCGACAGTTATCTCTGACCACCTGGATGGCTTGATATCGATCAAAGATTCAGCAAGGTTCACTTACCACTCCACAACCTTCAGATGGCGCCTTGAGTCGTACGAAGAGGATCCTTTGAATATCAAATCCACGGTGTGCTGCGGTTCCTCGTACTCCATTTATTCGTCGCCAAATTTGTCCTTCTTGGAGCTTGATTCTCTGAATTCATGTATAGAGTGGAAGGGACTTTTACCTGAGTAGTAATCCTCTAGTTTCTTTTGCCAGGCTCGGCAGGTGTGCAGATCATGCCCTACTGCCTGTTGAAGTGGACACGACTTCTTATTTTCTTGTAGTCGTTGGCCGGAGCTTTTGCCTTGTTCCGACCGGAAAAGTCTTTCTTGCCATTGGAAAAAATTCAGGGATTGCAAGGACTTCTTTATTGTCGAGTTTGCGGTTCTTCTTACCCTTGAGAGACTTCTTACTTTTCTTCTCATATTTTTCCAAGCCAAGTTGAGGTATTTTATCCTTTCGATCAATAGATTTGTACTATTCAACCGCCTCGCTAGGGTGCATATTTGTCCGCCATGTCAAAAAGCTCGACTGGTGTCGTGGAGGATTCATGGTGATATCTTCGAACGTCGATTACTCATCCGCTTTAAAAGCCTAGATATTTGAAGATTGCGACCTATGGGATAGAGTTACGAACTTGGTGAACCTCTTGATATATTGTCGAAGAGTTCCATTAGTCTTTTGCCCGATCCGATGGAGATCGTCTTCTTTTCGGTGCGATCGACGCTCTCGGAAGTTAGCGATCAACATATTACTGAGTTGCTCTCAAGTATAAATAGATCCGACGTAGGTTCAACAACCACGATCGGGCAAACCCTTCAAAGACCGTGGGAAAGTAATTTGCCATCATGTTGTCATTACCACCGCACTTTTATGGCGTAGTATAGATCAAGAAATTCTAATGTGTTATGAGTCCCATTGAACTTCTCTATGTTGGTCGGTGAACTCGTCCGACCATGGACGACTTGAGCCCTGTTGAGAAGGCTCAACAACATGTTATGGAGTCATGTCGCCTTCTTTGAAAAGGAGCTGGATTGTAGTGGGTTGGGGACCAGTCCTTATATTATCATATCTAGTATCCAATGTTCTAACCCGGTCGTGGACGCTAGCATAACACGCCGACCACCTACTTGGTTGAGATGGTGACGAGGGTCACCAGACCAAGAGGTCGTCCTCTTGACTAGAAGGAGGAGTGGCTACCGAGAAGATGCTTTCCTCGTGATTCCCTAGTTAGAACCTACGAGGGGTCTTAGTGCCGTTCGGTCCTCCGTCCGACCATGTTGTCCTCTACTGAGGGAGGAGCGCTGGGACAAAGTCATCATATGACTTTGCGATCCCCTTTGCCCCTGGTACATTTCTGTACACTGCATTGTTTGCTGGAGGATTTCTAACACCTGTTCTGCAAGTTGCACGTAACTTGGAGTATCTGCTAAAGCAGGATCTGGATTACCTAGAATGTCACGAACTTCGTCGGGTTTTGAAGCGTCGAAGGTCTTGGAGGATTCTGACTAGCATTGGGTGTTAGATGAGTCGAATGTCCTTCTGACCTCCCGTCTTGCCTTGTCCGACTTATCACACGCTGTGAGGTAGGAACATGCGAATTAACTGATGGACGTCCATCAGTTCGATTGCCTCCAGCAGGTGGTGTTTGAGCGCCCGTACCATCTCCATCAGGATGTGATGACGGGTTAGACCGTGGAGGACTGTGTACAGGAACCTGATTGGTATCTCCAACTGCATTAACTTCGCGCCTCAAACAGCGATCTTCCGACGAACTCCCGCCATAGCTAAGGGAGAGCCTTCCAGAGCTTTGGCCAGGAGCCTCCACGATGGAGAGCAGTCGGAGATTACCACCTCTTGCGGGCTTTATAGTGGATTCAGCCTGATCCAACGGATTGCCGATCGTATGCTGAGCTTTATCATTCCCACTTGGCTTTCGACCAGTGGCAATGGTAATTTTATTGATATTTTCACCAAGTGTCGCTTGGCTCCCGAATACGTAGGAGCCTTTGGCGAATACTAGTCGCCCATGATAACATCGAGAGTATGTTGACTCTCTGATGCTGGGCTGCCATCGCCGTTCTTGCCGATCAGTTGACCCGGTTGTAGAGGCATTGGATGTTCAATCGGCCTGGAACGACCGGTTCTCGGAAGCGCCACGGATGGCGATGGTGAATCTTCATCCATCCGGTGATCTCACTAGTCTCGTGAGTGGCGAGCAAGCGGAGGAGGATGATGAGGACATCTGTTTTCTTCCATGGCTCACATGCATGCGTCCATGTCGAGGTCTAAGTAGTCCGCCAAGTCAAACTGTTTTCTTCATCCCAAGTCTCGCCATGTTCGCATGAGCGATAATAGAGCGGAATGAGTGAATGAAGAATGCTTTAGCAAAGCGATCTTCAAGAACCGAACACCTTCTTCCCACGGACGTTGCTATGTTGATGATCGAGTCGTCGATCTTCGAAATAAAGCAGAGGAAAATGACAAATAGTTCTTGGGAGAGAATGAGGTTGTTCTTTATTGTTATGAATTGAATCCTTTACGAGAGGTGCCTTCAACAATGCGATGGACTAATCCTAATTACACCGAGCGTAATGCTTGCTATGCTATTGAATTAGAGTTGAAACATGAATCTAGTGTTGATTGCGATGCCTCAATCCGATGCCCTTGTTCCTCCGTGCTTCGTCTTTAAATAACCAACAAAGAGATGACGATTACTCGAAGAAGACATCATTAGAAGTGACACGTCGTCGGAGGGACAATTTCTTAGTGAAACGATGGCGATCGTCGGTTAGCGTCAGTGAGACACTCAATCGTATGATAGTTGTTGTCCGTGTCTTACGACTATAAATCGTCGTGTGGTATGAAGCAAATATGACATGTGTTCCATTCGTCACACGGTTAGAATATACTTGAAGTTAGATTCGGATACCGTTTAATACTTCTACGAGCGATCATCCGGTGGGGACCGAATCTGAGACTTCGTCAGGCCAAGGTATCTATAAGTAACATTTGGAGTCCTTACGACAACGAGGTCGTTAGCCTTGGGGTTACAACCATAAAGACATATGGTCTTTTAATTATGCATTAAAGTAATACATAGAGATTCTAAGCCTCGTCCGTGGCCTATTCAGGTGTGGGAGTGGGCGCTAGGCTAAGCGTTTAAATTCAATTCTAGGCGTTACCGCATCGCAAGAAATCAATGATCGGACTGTTCCCACGAGATAAGTCTTGGTTATCAAGAACACAGGAAGCAAAAAGGAAGTGCAAGCGTGTTTGAGGCGCTTTTTCTTGCTAGCTATTTGAAGGTAAATAGATTTTGTAGTGAAAAGAGAAGGTAAAAAGAATCAAGTGACTTTTGTTTTGTAATTCAACTAGCAAAACACATGGTTACTTTGGATCTAAAGAGCAGATTTCAACCATGTGAGAGTGATGTTAGTGAAACATCACGCTCTGCGCCTATAGGGATTTGTGGTATATCTCTACCACACAGAAAAACAAAACTTATGTGTAGACCTGAGAAAAACAATCTGGAAAGTGTTGATGTTGGCCTTGTTTTGAGGATATTTGTAACCTAAGTTGCTAAGTAATCTCTACGCATCCGATCATCTGGTAAAACCGTCTTTGAAACCATCCGAGGGGTTATTTGACCCAATTTTATAAATTTGGGAGGTTATTTAGACAGTTCGTAGTTCAACAAGTAGAGTAGATACACCCTCGTAGTTGAAGGGGTCAATTAGATTTTTTTCCCTTTTCCATATTATCGAGGTTCTCCTCTTTGTTCTTTTTCGGATCTTATCCTCCTTCCGATCCTACTATCCCATGCCTCTTTCTGCTCTAATGGTCGAGCATCACTGGTGTCATAGCAAGAAAGGCTAACCAAGAGAAAAGAGGACCCGATGTCTAAGAGAGGGACCGAAGCATCTTCGAAGAGAGGACTGAATGTAAGGAATAAATGTGTATTGATTGCCCAAAAATACGGGTCTGAGTTATTACATGGGGGAAATAGTTATTTATAGCCTTCCGATAGGGCACATGATATTACTGGCCTACCCCTGAAGAGGTCCTACGCTTATAGGGGCTGCAGGGCTTTTCCGACCTTCTACGCAGTAGCCTTCTGGCCATGGTGGACTTTCCTGGACTTGATCCACCTAGCTAGTGCACTGGTCCACCATGCTCGTGACCCTTCGTAGCGCAGGGGTGTCCCGGCCGAGGGGCCACAGACACCCTTCGCCCCTCGATGTAACCTCTGAGACCTCCCGACTCGTGGCTTGCGGTGCTCAACGACCCTCCGGTAGCCTTCGAACTTCCCCGTGAATCTTTACGAAGGCATACTTAATACCCCAGGGAGGGGAGCCCATCTGCGCTTGTATCCGTGGGATTGACCCCATGGTTTTTGCCAGGTCGTTGGAGCCAGGAGGGCAACCCCTACGACAACTGGCGTCATCCCTTCTTTCTCCCGCTCTTGTCTTGCACCTCCCTTTGCTCCCATGCATGACCCTTCCACGCCAACAAGATACAGACCATCAGTAGTGGAGCTAAGATTATAACTCTATGGGGTCGAACAATGAAACATATGGGGGCAATACCTTCGTATTATTGATTAAAACATTAATACAAGAGGGTCGCATTGAGTTTATCAAAAACCTATGGGTCAAGCGACCCCACACCATTGCCTATACTCACCACTGTAGATCATAACGGTGTCGTGGATCGAGCCTACACGGCTACGCCTGACTAATATGAATCCAATTTCTTCAAATTGCTATTTCTTTTAATTTCAGTTTTTCATCAATTTGAATCAAACTGTGAATAATTCGTTGGAAAGGAAGAAGAGTCAAGCCGACCCTCACCCGCATTTCAGCATCTCGAACATTCCACCCAGCCAGTCGGCAGCATCGGCGGGACGGCGGGGTGATGACTGGTGACTGGTGACTGGTGAGAGCCTGAGAGAGGTGACGGCACCGTCGGTCACAACTACAAACGGTTAACACTTCACAGTTACACCTCCACTCCCCACGCGGTAACCTCACCATCCGCAGCAACCTCGCATCGCCACATCGAATCCCATTACCACCGCGATCCCGTAACCGCCACTCCCGCTTCCCGGCCCATCGCCAGAGCGAGATGGACGCCAAGCCGTCGCCAGCGGCGGCGACCCACCGGCGCTGGGCGGCACCGCTTCTCGCGTCGCTGGTGCTCTCCTCCTTCTTGTCTCCGCCTCCTCTTCTTCTCCTCCTCCGCGCCCTCCTCTCCTTTTCCCCGCTCCTCTCGGGCCACCGCCGACGAGCCGCTCTTCGTCGAGTCCAAGCTCCGGAGGTCGCCCCCACCGGCCGCATCCACCGCGCGCTCCGTGCCGCGGTTGGCCTACCTCATCTCCGGCTCGGCCGGCGACGGCGCCGCACTGCAGCGGACGCTGCGGGTGCTCTACCACCCGGCCAACCGCTACGTGGTGCACCTCGACCTGGAGGCGCCGGTCGCCGAGCGGGCCGAGCTCGCGGCCGCCGTGCGCGGGGACGCCGTGTACGCGCGGTTCAAGAACGTCAGGGTGGTCACCCGCACCAACCTGGTGACCTACCGTGGCCCGACCATGGTGGCGAACACCCTGCACGCCGCGGCAATCCTGCAGCGCGAAGGCGGCGACTGGGACTGGTTCATCAACCTCTCCGCCTCCGATTACCCCCTCGTCACTCAGGACGGTAAAAAAAAAAAGAACCTTGTACCACCACCGTAAAAAAGAAGCGAATTTTACAAGAAATGTTGCATTTGAGTGGCCGAAAGATGTGGCATTTGTGAGCTGCTTTGAGGGAAATCTTGTGTAATATGGAGTAACCAGAGGGCGGTGAGATTGACAAATGCGGCTTGGTGGCTTGGAATGGGGAAAGGTGTGATTTTTATATGAGTTGCCAGTTTGGGTTAAATTATGATTGCAAACGGTGTTTGACCCTGGAGTTTCTTTATAGACAAAATTCACAATATACCACCGAATAACTACATGATTCATAATATACCACTCGTTATGACGATATATAGGCCTAAGACATGTATGGCGTGAGATACTAGTGACATATCATGAAGATCAAGTTATTCATAGCATATAACGAATCGCCCTTCTTTATACGGTGACATTTTAACTGCTGTGTTCCCCCAATTCCGATTTTGCTTGGGCATTCCTATTTGGATATCCATTTGGTTGTTGCATTTGTTCTGGTGATCGGCAGCTGTTACGACCAAATTTAGGATTAATATTTAGGCATAAGATTGTTTAGATCAAACCAGCCGCTGTTTTTCTGACTTATTTTCTCCTTTTGCAGATCTCCTGTATGCGCTCTCAGATTTGCCGAGGCAGCTTAACTTCATTGAGCATACCAGTGACATTGGATGGAAAGAGTAAGCAACTAGTTTGCTGAAAGAGTTTCTGTTGGTGTTTAAAGGAAGTCTGGTGGCTAAATTTGTTTACGTAGGTATCAGAGGGCAAAGCCGGTGATCATTGACCCCGGGCTATACAGCCTGAACAAGTCGGATGTTTTCTGGATTACAGAGAAGAGGAGCGTGCCGACTGCTTTCAAGCTCTTTACTGGTGAGTGCTTCGTATTTTTGTTGATAATGAGTAATTACTGGTCAGCATCATGGTGTTCTGTTTTGATCATCATCAATTAGGGATAATTTCCCAGCCCACTAGGCTTTATAGTTTTCTTGGCTCTCCAGATATGCAAAATAGAAGTTTAAATTGTTAGAATAGGAGTTAGAATAGGGACTCTTTTGTATTTCCTTATCTTCCTTTTGTATTTGTTTATCTGTATATGGCATACAACTCTTGTACTTCTATATATATTGTCCGTTAGGCCTCTTCAATATACACACAATATTTATAACATAAATTATATGCCTGATCTTTTTCTTTTAGGGGTGACTTACTTTGGTTGTGCAATGTGCATGCGACTTTACATGGATAGTCCTTATTAATGATTGTCTTCCACTAATGGAGGTGTGAAAACTGAAAAGTACTGCTGAGTTAAAATGTCTCTCTACTTTGGTTGTGCAATGTGCATGCGACTTACTTTTTCTTTTAGGGGTGACTGACTTTGGTTGTGCAATGTGCATGCGACTTTACATGGATAGTCCTTATTAATGATTGTCTTCCACTAATGGAGGTGTGAAAACTGAAAAGTACTGCTGAGTTAAAATGCCTCTCTACCGAGCAATTCCATTTAACGATGGTCCTTCAGTGTTATAACTTGTATTAACTGCTGTTGTCCTCAGGTGGAGCGTTGCATGTTAGAGAATGAGTCTTGTTCATGCAGTATCAGTGTCTAATGTTACTAAGAAATAATTTATTGCCTTTTTTATCGTTCAAGCATTTAAATGTCTGGCACAATACTTGCCACACCTGGATTGTCATTCTAGGCTCTAGCAGCTTGCAGTGTTCTGGATTCTTTTCAGTTTTTATGAGACTAACATCAAGAAGTCCAGGAAAATGTCACAGTGCCAAGTCTAATATGACCTGCACATATTTATCCCATTGATGTACTGGACTGAAAAATGTAGAAATCTAATAGAAATTCTGCACAGCATGAATGCCGGTCGTTGGAGCCGGGGCAACCCCTCGACAACGGCGTCACCCCTTCTTTCTCCGCTCTTGTCTTGCACCTCCTTTGCTCCCATGCATGACCCTTCCACGCCAACAAGATCGACCATCGATAGTGGAGCTAAGATTATAACTCTATGGGGTCGAACAATGAAACATATGGGGCAATACCTTCGTTATTATTGATTAAAACATTAATACAAGAGGGTCGATTGAGTTTATCAAAACCTATGGGTCAAGCGACCCCACACCATTGCCTATACTCACCACTGTAGATCATACGATTGTCGTGGATCGAGCCTACGGCTACGCCGACTAATATGAATCCAATTTCTTCAAATTGCTATTTCTTTTAATTTCAGTTTTTCATCAATTTGAATCAAACTGTGAATAATTCGTTGGAAAGGAAGAAGAGTCAAGCCGACCCTCACCCGCATTTCAGCATCTCGAACATTCCACCCAGCCAGTCGGCAGCATCGGCGGGACGGCGGGGTGATGACTGGTGACTGGTGACTGGTGAGAGCCTGAGAGAGGTGACGGCACCGTCGGTCACAACTACAAACGGTTAACACTTCACAGTTACACCTCCACTCCCCACGCGGTAACCTCACCATCCGCAGCAACCTCGCATCGCCACATCGAATCCCATTACCACCGCGATCCCGTAACCGCCACTCCCGCTTCCCGGCCCATCGCCAGAGCGAGATGGACGCCAAGCCGTCGCCAGCGGCGGCGACCCACCGGCGCTGGGCGGCACCGCTTCTCGCGTCGCTGGTGCTCTCCTCCCTTCTTGTCTCCGCCTCCCTCTTCTTCTCCTCCTCCCGCGCCCTCCTCTCCTTTTCCCCGCTCCCCTCTCGGGCCACCGCCGACGAGCCGCTCTTCGTCGAGTCCAAGCTCCGGAGGTCGCCCCCACCGGCCGCATCCACCGCGCGCTCCGTGCCGCGGTTGGCCTACCTCATCTCCGGCTCGGCCGGCGACGGCGCCGCACTGCAGCGGACGCTGCGGGTGCTCTACCACCCGGCCAACCGCTACGTGGTGCACCTCGACCTGGAGGCGCCGGTCGCCGAGCGGGCCGAGCTCGCGGCCGCCGTGCGCGGGGACGCCGTGTACGCGCGGTTCAAGAACGTCAGGGTGGTCACCCGCACCAACCTGGTGACCTACCGTGGCCCGACCATGGTGGCGAACACCCTGCACGCCGCGGCAATCCTGCAGCGCGAAGGCGGCGACTGGGACTGGTTCATCAACCTCTCCGCCTCCGATTACCCCCTCGTCACTCAGGACGGTAAAAAAAAAAGAACCTTGTACCACCACCGTAAAAAAGAAGCGAATTTTACAAGAAATGTTGCATTTGAGTGGCCGAAAGATGTGGCATTTGTGAGCTGCTTTGAGGGAAATCTTGTGTAATATGGAGTAACCAGAGGGCGGTGAGATTGACAAATGCGGCTTGGTGGCTTGGAATGGGAAAGGTGTGATTTTTATATGAGTTGCCAGTTTGGGTTAAATTATGATTGCAAACGGTGTTTGACCCTGGAGTTTCTTTATAGACAAAATTCACAATATACCACGAATAACTACATGATTCATAATATATCACTCGTTATGGCTGATATATAGGCCTAAGACATGTATGGCGGTGAGATACTAGTGACATATCATGAAGATCGAAGTTATTCAGAGCATATAACGAATCGCCCTTCTTTATACGGTGACATTTTAACTGCTGTGTTCCCCAATTCCGATTTTGCTTGGGCATTCCTATTTGGATATCCATTTGGTTGTTGCATTTGTTCTGGTGATCGGCAGCTTTACGACCAAATTTAGGATTAATATTTAGGCATAAGATTGTTTAGATCAAACCAGCCGCTGTTTTTCTGACTTATTTTCTCCTTTTGCAGATCTCCTGTATGCGCTCTCAGATTTGCGAGGCAGCTTAACTTCATTGAGCATACCAGTGACATTGGATGGAAAGAGTAAGCAACTAGTTTGCTGAAAGAGTTTCTGTTGGTGTTTAAAGGAAGTCTGGTGGCTAAATTTGTTTACGTAGGTATCAGAGGGCAAAGCCGGTGATCATTGACCCCGGGCTATACAGCCTGAACAAGTCGGATGTTTTCTGGATTACAGAGAAGAGGAGCGTGCCGACTGCTTTCAAGCTCTTTACTGGTGAGTGCTTCGTATTTTTGTTGATAATGAGTAATTACTGGACAGCATCATGGTGTTCTGTTTTGATCATCATCAATTAGGGATAATTTCCCAGCCCACTAGGCTTTATAGTTTTCTTGGCTCTCCAGATATGCAAAATAGAAGTTTAAATTGTTAGAATAGGAGTTAGAATAGGGACTCTTTTGTATTTCCTTATCTTCCTTTTGTATTTGTTTATCGTATATGGCATACAACTCTTGTACTTCTATATATATTGTCCGTTAGGCCTCTTCAATATACACACAATATTTATAACATAAATTATATGCCTGATCTTTTTCTTTTAGGGGTGACTTACTTTGGTTGTGCAATGTGCATGCGACTTTACATGGATAGTCCTTATTAATGATTGTCTTCCACTAATGGAGGTGTGAAAACTGAAAAGTACTGCTGAGTTAAAATGTCTCTCTACTTTGGTTGTGCAATGTGCATGCGACTTACTTTTTCTTTTAGGGGTGACTGACTTTGGTTGTGCAATGTGCATGCGACTTTACATGGATAGTCCTTATTAATGATTGTCTTCCACTAATGGAGGTGTGAAAACTGAAAAGTACTGCTGAGTTAAAATGCCTCTCTACCGAGCAATTCCATTTAACGATGGTCCTTCAGTGTTATAACTTGTATTAACTGCTGTTGTCCTCAGGTGGAGCGTTGCATGTTAGAGAATGAGTCTTGTTCATGCAGTATCAGTGTCTAATGTTACTAAGAAATAATTTATTGCCTTTTTTATCGTTCAAGCATTTAAATGTCTGGCACAATACTTGCCACACCTGGATTGTCATTCTAGGCTCTAGCAGCTTGCAGTGTTCTGGATTCTTTTTCAGTTTTTATGAGACTAACATCAAGAAGTCCAGGAAAATGTCACAGTGCCAAGTCTAATATGACCTGCACATATTTATCCCATTGATGTACTGGACTGAAAAATGTAGAAATCTAATAGAAATTCTGCACAGCATGAACCATTTACTGATGATGTAAACTGTTGAGGGGGGACTCATATCCTAACCTGCTAGGATTTGGATAGGTGTGCTCCAAAGATTCCTATAATCGTAGTAGGATAAAGATTACTACTTCTCTTTGGATGAGAACTAGGGTACACTACATAAAGTCATGAGGGGTGGTCGTAGAGAACCCAGATCACAAACCAACTCATCCAAAGCAAGAGGTGCACGAGAGGATTAGAGGTTAGGTTGTTCTTTAGCATTAGATCCTTGTATAGGGTAAGGATCCGAGAGTCCTAAAAATTTCGAGAGGGTTGTTAGATAGCGGTAATCCCTTGTACTCTTTTGAGGTCGTGTTTAAGGAATTTATGGTCGGCTTCGCCAAATCTTTCCTCTCTCGTCGTGATTATTTCGTCATCGTTATTTTGGTTCTCTCAAAGGAATTCATCTACTTCGTTCTTGATACCTGCACGTCGTGTCGTATCTCACAAACTCGATTCGATATGGGGTCATGCGCATAAGAAGGGGTATCGTAGTAGGGGCAAAAAGCTCGCGGCTCATGAGCGGCTCGAGCTTGTTGCAGCCGAGCGCTCGGCTCGAGCTCGGTTTTTTCGAGCGAGCGCTTCGAGCTCGGTGAAGATTCGAGCCGAGCTCGAGCCGCTCATGAGCAAACGAGCCAGCGCAACCCCATATAATCAAGATGATTGGATTTTGAATTGATGATAAATGACTCATATAATCATTTTATTCTACCTTTGTTTTTGGGCTTAGGAAACCCGGCTCGAACGAGCTTTTTCGAGCCGGCTCGAGTTTTTTCGAGCCGAGCCGAGCCGGTCTCGAGCTCGCTTTTCCAACGAGCGAGCCTCGACCGAGCCAGGCGAGTTTGGCTCGAGCCGGCTCGGCTCGTTCACTCTAGACGTAGTACAAGGTTATTAAAGCGCCGCTTAAGCGAAGGCGGTCGGGGTAGCTCATCACGCCGCACCATGCCAATCACGTGTATGGTGTCCACCTTACGGCCAAGGCGCGCCCAGCCGCCTCTGGCGGTGTTTGGCGCTGGGGACGGCTGAGGCGGACACCATTCAAAGGCTTGAGCTCAATCGGGACTGAGTATTAGAGTTAGAGACTGGGTCAGCGGGCAAAGAATCGAAGGATAGAACTAGGTTAGGATATGTGTATAGCGTTGCCTCGCCACGCTTAAGGGCTTTGGCGGTAGAAAGGTGGTGAGTCACCTCTCCTCGCCTCGCCTTATTGCTTTAATAACATTGTCAGAGTATAACAAAAACTGTAGTCTTCTATCTATGTTATTGAGTTGCTATATTTACATCTTTTATCGATCTGGCCCAACATGTAGATTTTTTGCACTGTGGCTTCCTCTTTACTCCTACTCCCCAAGCTATTATCAAGACAAACATATGGAACTCAAATTCTCTAACACTGTCCTCGTTACTTTATGTGATAATGAATTGGGCTGATACTACAAAACCCTCCATAAGTAACACTAGTGAAAACTGATACATGTTGCAGTAGACGTTAATGAAGTAAAGTAACTAGTCCCCTTGCTAAGGTTTACTGATCTGTGTTGTGAGTGGTTGTTGGAAAGATCAGGTATTTATTCGACTCCAATCTCTATATGCAAGTATGCAACTCAGCTGATTGAGGTTATGCCTCCTATTTTGTTGTGGACTTGTTGATATCACCATTGCACTGGTAGTTTATTTTTTGGGGTCGCAAATGTGGCATCCCGAATATCATGTGCTAGAATGTTGTTTGGGAGTAGAGGCTCACAACAAGCATAGACAAGTACAAACTACAAACGTAGCTTACTTGCTCTCAACTTATTTATTTTCATACTTGGATGTTGGAACAGAATGTTCCTCCTTTACACTTTGTGTTTTATAGAATATGAATAGCTGTTATTTCTATATAGGCGTCACCATGCATTCATCCTTCTTCAGGTTCGGCTTGGGTGATGCTTACTCATCAGTTTGTTGAATTCTGCCTATGGGGATGGGACAATCTGCCGAGGACCATCCTGATGTATTACTCCAACTTTCTCTCTTCACCAGAGGGTTACTTCCACACAGTCATCTGCAATGTTCCAGAGTTCCGTAACACCACAGTCAACCATGATCTACATTTCATATCTTGGGACAACCCACCAAAGCAACATCCTCACTTCCTAACAATCTATGACTATCATAGTATGGTTAATAGCAATGCTCCCTTCGCAAGGAAGTTTGCGAGAAATGCCCCGGTGCTAGACAGGATTGATGAGGAATTGTTGGCCCGTCGGGCGGATGGGTTTGTTCCTGGTGGATGGACTGACCTGTTAAATTCAACGGTCACTGACAGGCACTTCTCTGTGCAACGCGTGCAAGATCTCCGCCCTGGCCCTGGCGCAGAGAGGCTAAAGAATCTTATCACAGTGTTGCTCACTCAGGAAGGATTTGACGACAAGCATTGCCTGTGAAACTTCCAATAAGATGATTTTGGGGTTTGGCTATATTGTCAAATTGAGGGCATCGACTCATTTGCTAGTAATTGCTGCTAGCTGAAGAACCTGCAACACGACCAAACTAGCACGGATGGCATGATAAGATTGACTTTGTTATATATAGGCATTTCATGACAGGATAAGATGAGGGCCAGCGCAGCCCGAGATCACACGCCACTTATAGCTCATTAGGTGATATTAGATGATCTGTAATAGCGTCATCTTTAATAACTGCAGTATTATCGATCTTGGTGCTGACAGTTGTCACAGGTGCCCAATGCCCAATGCCCAATGATCCATTCAGAAAAAAGAAAGAGCTCCAGATTTATTAACCAGCAGGCAGCGCTTGAGATTTCTATGTATTGACAGGTGGATTCTTTTGGTGTAGCTTTCATGGCACAGGTCTGTAATATCTAGCTGTATTATTTCGTTTCACTTGTCAAGTATAACATAATAGCAAATTACGCCTATCAGTCTTTGTTTTTCCTTCCTTTTTAAATTAACAACCTACTGCAGTGTAAAGTTGGGTATCTGGAAGAGAAAAAGGGTTTCTGTTGTTTTGGTTTGAATAATGCCTTGTGTGTAAACTACGCCATGAATATTGTGTGTGTATATTCATATGTTCAATAGACTATATATATATATATATGGTGTACAAAGGGATATACTCTATACAGATAAGGAAATGCAAATGACAGATAAGGAATACAAAAGAGTCCTTATCTTTAATATACTTTAACACTCTTCAAATACAAGACATACAATAAAATTGTATTTGGAAAGAGTTACACTAAAATATAGAAAATCTAAAATTTGAGTCTTAATAATGTCGTCGTAGCATGCGGCTTTGGGAAAATCTTTCGACAAAAGATCTTCTCCCATCTGGTGTCGTGCGACAGCTCATAAAGCACAAGGTGCGGGAGTAAAATCGACCGCAATAATACGACGAAGAAGATGATAAAACCGATAAATATAGAGAAAACTATCAAATCAAGCTAAAGATGAATAGATAGAAGTATGGTGGCGCAGATTGTAGTTCAAGACGGCGGGACGCAGTGCACAAGAAGCGCAACAAAGGTATAGTGCAAAAGAAGCGCAGAGACGCGGTGGCACAATGCACAAGAAGCACAACGGGACGAGTGTGGAAGAAGTGCGGCGGCCTTAAAAGCTTGGGGCGGCGGATCTGCAGCGGTTCAAAGAAAAGAGCAACGGTTGCTGCCATGCGAAAGGGAAGGAGTGAGCTAGGAAGTAATCGACTAACTGACAAGGACTCTGTGGACTCGCATGACTTAGAAGAAAACCAAAGATAGAGTGTTGTAGACTTAGATGGACCCAACGAAAGCGAGGACTCAAAGAAACAAAAGACTCAAGGATAACTAGAAGCAACATATTAAATTTTTCAATGGACAGCTACACATGCGGTGTAACATGGCTTCACAAAAGCAGCAGCATGCACACACGGCAGGGCAGGTGGGTAGTGTTGCTCACGCTTTGCAAAAGCATCACGTAGATGCAAGACACGGCATCAATGTACACATGCGAACAATGTGTGCATGCAGCCCTGCATGTTGAGGTCGTGGCTTCTAAGCATGCGTGGACTCCCAACAAGAGCACAAGCAACAAAGCATGAGTGAAGAATCTAGACTGTCATTATGTGTTAATGGAGTATTTTAGTGATTAATGATAAATCTAAATATGCGGTGTTTGGCGCTGGGACGGTGAGGCGGACACCATTCAAAGGCTTGAGCTCAATCGGGACTGAGTATTAGAGTTAGAGACTGGGTCAGCGGGCAAAGAATCGAAGGATAGAACTAGGTTAGGATATGTGTATAGCGTTGCCTCGCCATCGCCTTAAGGGCTTTAGCGGTAGAAAGGTGGTGAGTCACCTCTCCTCGCCTCGCCTTATTGCTTTAATAACATTGTCAGAGTATAACAAAACTGTAGTCTTCTATCTATGTTATTGAGTTGCTATATTTACATCTTTTATCGATCTGGCCCAACATGTAGATTTTTGCACTGTGGCTTCCTCTTTACTCCTACTCCCAAGCTATTATCAAGACAAACATATGGAACTCAAATTCTCTAACACTGTCCTCGTTACTTTATGTGATAATGAATTGGGCTGATACTACAAAAACCCTCCATAAGTAACACTAGTGAAAACTGATACATGTTGCAGTAGACGTTAATGAAGTAAAGTAACTAGTCCCCCTTGCTAAGGTTTACTGATCTGTGTTGTGAGTGGTTGTTGGAAAGATCAGGTATTTATTCGACTCCAATCTCTATATGCAAGTATGCAACTCAGCTGATTGAGGTTATGCCTCCTATTTTGTTGTGGACTTGTTGATATCACCATTGCACTGGTAGTTTATTTTTTGGGGTCGCAAATGTGGCATCCCGAATATCATGTGCTAGAATGTTGTTTGGGAGTAGAGGCTCACAACAAGCATAGACAAGTACAAACTACAAACGTAGCTTACTTGCTCTCAACTTATTTATTTTCATACTTGGATGTTGGAACAGAATGTTCCTCCTTTACACTTTGTGTTTTATAGAATATGAATAGCTGTTATTTCTATATAGGCGTCACCATGCATTCATCCTTCTTCAGGTTCGGCTTGGGTGATGCTTACTCATCAGTTTGTTGAATTCTGCCTATGGGGATGGGACAATCTGCCGAGGACCATCCTGATGTATTACTCCAACTTTCTCTCTTCACCAGAGGGTTACTTCCACACAGTCATCTGCAATGTTCCAGAGTTCCGTAACACCACAGTCAACCATGATCTACATTTCATATCTTGGGACAACCCACCAAAGCAACATCCTCACTTCCTAACAATCTATGACTATCATAGTATGGTTAATAGCAATGCTCCTTCGCAAGGAAGTTTGCGAGAAATGCCCCGTGCTAGACAGGATTGATGAGGAATTGTTGGCCCGTCGGGCGGATGGGTTTGTTCCTGGTGGATGGACTGACCTGTTAAATTCAACGGTCACTGACAGGCACTTCTCTGTGCAACGCGTGCAAGATCTCCGCCCTGGCCCTGGCGCAGAGAGGCTAAAGAATCTTATCACAGTGTTGCTCACTCAGGAAGGATTTGACGACAAGCATTGCCTGTGAAACTTCCAATAAGATGATTTTGGGGTTTGGCTATATTGTCAAATTGAGGGCATCGACTCATTTGCTAGTAATTGCTGCTAGCTGAAGAACCTGCAACACGACCAAACTAGCACGGATGGCATGATAAGATTGACTTTGTTATATATAGGCATTTCATGACAGGATCAGATGAGGGCCAGCGCAGCCCGAGATCACACGCCACTTATAGCTCATTAGGTGATATTAGATGATCTGTAATAGCGTCATCTTTAATAACTGCAGTATTATCGATCTTGGTGCTGACAGTTGTCACAGGTGCCCAATGCCCAATGCCCAATGCCCAATGATCCATTCAGAAAAAAGAAAGAGCTCCAGATTTATTAACCAGCAGGCAGTGCTTGAGATTTCTATGTATTGACAGGTGGATTCTTTTGGTGTAGCTTTCATGGCACAGGTCTGTAATATCTAGCTGTATTATTTTGTTTCACTTGTCAAGTATAACATAATAGCAAATTACGCCTATCAGTCTTTGTTTTTCCTTCCTTTTTAAATTAACAACCTACTGCAGTGTAAAGTTGGGTATCTGGAAGAGAAAAAGGGTTTCTGTTGTTTTGGTTTGAATAATGCCTTGTGTGTAAACTACGCCATGAATATTGTGTGTGCATATTCATATGTCCAATAGACTATATATATATATATATATATATATATATATATATATATATATATATGGTGTACAAAGGGATATACTCTATACAGATAAGGAAATGCAAAAGACAGATAAGGAATACAAAAGAGTCCTTATCTTTAATATATCTTTAACACTCTTCAAATACAAGACATATACAATAAAATTGTATTTGGAAAGAGTTACACTAAAATATAGAAAATCTAAAATTTGAGTCTTAATAATGTCGTCGTAGCATGCGGCTTTGGGAAAATCTTTCGACAAAAGATCTTCTCCCATCTGGTGTCGTGCGACAGCTCATAAAGCACAAGGTGCGGGAGTAAAATCGACCGCAATAATACGACGAAGAAGATGATAAAACCGATAAATATAGAGAAAACTATCAAATCAAGCTAAAGATGAATAGATAGAAGTATGGTGGCGCAGATCGTAGTTCAAGACGGCGGGACGCAGTGCACAAGAAGCGCAACAAAGGTATAGTGCAAAAGAAGCGCAAGAGAGCGGTGCGCACAATGCACAAGAAGCACAACGGGGACGCAGTGGAAAGAAGCGGGCCTTAAAAGCTTGGGCGCGGATCTGCAGGCTCAAAGAAAAGAGCAACGGTTGCTGCCATGCGAAAGGGAAGGAGTGAGCTAGGAAGTAATCGACTAACTGACAAGGACTCTGTGGACTCGCATGACTTAGAAGAAAACCAAAGATAAAGTGTTGTAGACTTAGATGGACCCAACGAAAGCGAGGACTCAAAGAAACAAAAGACTCAAGGATAACTAGAAGCAACATATTAAATTTTTCAATGGACAGCTACACATGCGGTGTAACATGGCTTCACAAAAGCGAAGATGCACACACGCAGGCGGTGGGTAGTGTTGCTCACGCTTGCAAAAGCATCACGTAGATGCAAGACACGGCATCAATGTACACATGCAAACAATGTGTGCATGCACCGCATGTTGAGGTCGTGGCTTCTAAGCATGCGTGGACTCCCAACAAGAGCACAAGCAACAAAGATGAGTGAAGAATCTAGACTGTCATTATGTGTTAATAGAGTATTTTAGTGATTAATGATAAATCTAAATATGAGACTAACACCTTTCATTGATTAATGACAAATCTACTTGTGAGACTAACTCTCTTATCTAGTATGATTTTGTGTAATCTCATTTGGATATAAAAAAGGTGAAAACCATGGAGGTATGCATTCGACTTTATACTCTTATATATTGTTGCATTCCTCGAATCCAAAATATAGGTTGAACTCACCAAAAGTTTAACTTGAATATGTGCATCTGCTTTTATTACACATTTGTGTATGCACATATTTAGAGGAAGTTTACTCTATATTTTGTGGTTTCATTAGTATTGATCTATATTCCGTTCTCCACACATACTTGGGATCTCTACTTTGAAACATATTCTTAGAGTATGTATATAATTTGTGTAGTTCTTGTATACTTATGTTGCTCTATATTTATTTATCTATATTCAATTTATGTGTAATTGAAGTGGTTATCATCAATTACCAAAAAAGGAAATATTGAAGTATCTTGTCACACCATTATGAGTTAATAGTATGGTGTGGTAATTAATGATAATCATATTATGGAACTAACATTTTCCATGAGTTGGATGGTTAGGTTATGTTCCAAGATGATGAAGATTTTGGATGACATCATGTCAAGACTTGGGATGAAGGAAATCATCATGTGTTGATGATGTTCAAGACAAGATCCCGAAGTGAAGAAGATCATCATGTGTTGATGATATTGAAGTAAAGGAGATCATCATGTGTTGATGATAGACTATATATATATATATATATATATATATATATATATATATATATATATATGGTGTACAAAGGATATACTCTATCTGAGATAAGGAAATGCAAAAGACAGATAAGGAATACAAAAGAGTCCTTATCTTTAATATATCTTTAACACTCTTCAAATACAAGACATATACAATAAAATTGTATTTGGAAAGAGTTACACTAAAATATAGAAAATCTAAAATTTGAGTCTTAATAATGTCGTCGTAGCATGCGGCTTTGGGAAAATCTTTCGACAAAAGATCTTCTCCCATCTGGTGTCGTGCGACAGCTCATAAAGCACAAGGTGCGGGAGTAAAATCGACCGCAATAATACGACGAAGAAGATGATAAAACCGATAAATATAGAGAAAACTATCAAATCAAGCTAAAGATGAATAGATAGAAGTATGGTGGCGCAGATCGTAGTTCAAGACGGCGGGACGCAGTGCACAAGAAGCGCAACAAAGGTATAGTGCAAAAGAAGCGCAACAGAGACGCGGTGCGGCACAATGCACAAGAAGCACAACGGGGACGCAGTGTGAAGAAGTCGCGTGGCCTTAAAAGCAGGCGGCGGATCTGCGGCTCAAAGAAAAGAGCAACGGTTGCTGCCATGCGAAAGGGAAGGAGTGAGCTAGGAAGTAATCGACTAACTGACAAGGACTCTGTGGACTCGCATGACTTAGAAGAAAACCAAAGATAAAGTGTTGTAGACTTAGATGGACCCAACGAAAGCGAGGACTCAAAGAAACAAAAGACTCAAGGATAACTAGAAGCAACATATTAAATTTTTCAATGGGCTGACTACACATGCGGTGTAACATGGCTTCACAAAAGCGACATGCACACAGCGAGGCGGTGGGTAGTGTTGCTCACGCTTTGCAAAAGCATCACGTAGATGCAAGACACGGCATCAATGTACACATGCAAACAATGTGTGCATGCAGCCCTGCATGTTGAGGTCGTGGCTTCTAAGCATGCGTGGACTCCCAACAAGAGCACAAGCAACAGCATGAGTGAAGAATCTAGACCTGTCATTATGTGTTAATAGAGTATTTTAGTGATTAATGATAAATCTAAATATGAGACTAACACCTTTCATTGATTAATGACAAATCTACTTGTGAGACTAACTCTCTTATCTAGTATGATTTTGTGTAATCTCATTTGGATATAAAAAAGGTGAAAACCATGGAGGTATGCATTCGACTTTATACTCTTATATATTGTTGCATTCCTCGAATCCAAAATATAGGTTGAACTCCACCAAAAGTTTAACTTGAATATGTGCATCTGTTTTTATTACACATTTGTGTATGCACATATTTAGAGGAAGTTTACTCTATATTTTGTGGTTTCATTAGTATTGATCTATATTCCGTTCTCCACACATACTTAGGATCTCTACTTTGAAACATATTCTTGGAGTATGTATATAATTTGTGTAGTTCTTGTATACTCATGTTGCTCTATATTTATTTATCTATATTCAATTTATGTGTAATTGAAGTGGTTATCATCAATTACCAAAAAGGAAAATATTGAAGTATCTTGTCACACCATTATGAGTTAATAGTATGGTGTGGTAATTAATGATAATCATATTATGGAACTAACATTTTCCATGAGTTGGATGGTTAGGTTATGTTCCAAGATGATGAAGATTTTGGATGACATCATGTGTTGATCATCATCATGTCAAGACTTGGGATGAAGGAAATCATCATATGTTGATGATGTTCAAGACAAGATCCCGAAGTGAAGAAGATCATCATGTGTTGATGATATTGAAGTAAAGGAGATCATCATGTGTTGATGATTATCAAGTCAATGACCCGGACTTGAAGTGAAGATGTGGGTTATCAAGCTTCAAGAAGATGTTTAAGGCAAATGTATGACTAGCTAGGGCTAAGGATGTGTTCCTAGTCTTTTACCGGTCTTGGTGTTTGGTTGGTAGACCGGATTGCTAGTTTAGGCTGCCGTACTATTAAGAGGGGTCTTGACTAGTAGCTTGAGAGTGTCATGTGTTGATAGCTCGCCGTGCTTGCTCTAGCTCTCGTTAGCATGTTGTCAATATTTGCAAATGTGTTTTGCAAGTAGTTAAGGCTCATGCATAATCCTTATAGCATGTGACTTTAGTTTGCGAATGTGTTTTGCAAATAACGTAAGTTCATGTACCTTATTCCTTGTAGCATGATTCTAAAAGTTGGCAAACGTGTTTTACAACTAGTTGAGAATCTCGCCTTCAACCCTTGTTTGCATATTGCATCAATTGGCAAATATGTTTTGCAAATTGAGTTGAAGCAATTGCAAAATCAGTTTTTGTTTCCTGGACCGGACTGGCCACCATGTGTTGGTTGGTCTGACCGGGGTATCGGATCATCACTGCGGTCAGCTTTTTCCAGTACGCTCCTTTTTTGCATTTTCAATATCCGGACTGACCGCAAGTATTAGTTCGGACTGACCGGACCTCTGGACCGAGAGAACCGGTCAAATTTTTCCAGAGAAGGAAGTTTTTGTGATTTGGTTGAATATCTTGAAGCCGGATTAACCGCCGGCATATGTCCGGACTGACCGGACCTCCAGGTCGTCGACCCGACCAGCTTTTTCCAGAGAGTGTTTCTCTGATTTTAGTTAGAGCGGTATGACCGGCATGTGTTGACCGGACTGACCAGCTGGTCCATTCTGACCGCCCATTGGTTGGCGGTCAGACCGGATGTGTCCAACGACTAGTTTTATAGCCGTTGGAGCATGTGCGGTCTGACTGGCCATATGCCTGCGGTCTGACCGGGCTTCGCTAATTTTCAGCAGAATATCTCCCTAATGGCTGGTTTTTGTGTGTAGTCTATAAATACCCACCTTGGTTGGCCTTGAGAGAGGTGGCTGGTGGCTGGTTGCTGGTGCTATTACCCATTCCCTTGAGCAAAGAGCAAGCTCTTTCATCTCTTATGTGCATGTGTTGCACTTAGTGAGCTTAGAGAGCAAACCCTAAATGCATGTGTTGCATTAGGTAGTAGATTGTGTATCCATTGAGTTTAGACACTTGATTAGTTCAAGTGAAAGTCGTAGACTTGTTACTCTTGGTGTTTGCCGACACCTAGACGGCTCCATTATTGTCACAATAGAGATCCATTGGGCTCAAGGCACTCGGAACCACACCCAACTCAGCAATGAAATTCTTTATCCAAACACCTTCTTTCGCAGCTTCAGAAGCTGCAATGTACTCGGCCTCCGTCGTAGAATCAGCAACCATTTCTTGCTTGGAACTTTTCCAGCTCACTGCTCCTCCATTCAAAATGAATACAAAACCAGATTGCAAACGATAATCATCTTTGTCGGTTTGGAAGCCTGCATCGGTGTAACCCTTTACAACGAGTTCTTCATCACCGCCATAAACTATGAACACATCCTTAGTTCTTCTCAAGTACTTAAGAATGTTTTTCACAGCTGTCCAGTGACCTTCACCGAGATCAGCCTGGTATCTGCTCGTAACACTTAGAGCATATGATACATTTGGTTGGGTACAAATCATGGCATACATAATAGATCCAATGGCCGAAGTATGTGGAATACTATTCATACAATCTTGCTCATTAGAGGTCGAATGACACTGATTCTTGCTAAGACTTATGTCATGTGATATAGGCAATAACCCTTTCTTGGCATCATGCATGTTGAACTGATTCAACACCTTGTCAATATAAGTACTTTGGCATAATCCAATTAGCCTTCTTGATCCATCTCTATAGATCTTTATTCCTAAGATATATGCTGCCTCTCCTAGGTCTTTCATAGAAAAACTATTTTTCAATGATAACTTAACGGATTCCAGCATAGGAATGTCATCCCCAATCAATAATATGTCATCCATATATAATATTAAGATTACAAGTGCGCTCCCACTAACCTTCATGTAAACACAAGGTTCTTCTTTGTTTTTGATGAAACCAAACCTTTTGATTTTCTCATCAAAGCGCAAAATTCCAACTCCGAGATGCTTGTTTCAGCCCATAAATGGATTTATGAAGTTTGCACACTTTACTAGCATTCTTTGGATCAACAAAATCTTCAAGTTCTGTCATGTACGCATCCTCACTTAGGTTTCCATTAAGGAAAGCCGTTTTGACATCATATGCCATATCTCATAGTCGAAATATGCAACAATAGCTAGAATGATCCGAATAGATTTAAGCATCGCTACTGGTGGGAAAGTCTCATCGTAGTCAACTCCTTGAACTTGTCGAAACCCTTTTGCGACAAGTCGAGCTTTATGAATATGAACATTTCCATCCATATCAATCTTTTTCTTATAGATCCATTTGCACTCAATGGTTTTAATACTATCAAGTGGATTGACCAGGTTCCAAACCTGATTGACACTCATGGAGTCTATTTTGGACTTCATGGCTCCAAGCTATTTCTCAGAGTCTGTGTATATCATTGCTTCCTTATAAGTTTTAGGCTCATTATTATTCAACAATAATACGTCATGCCCATACCTTATAGGCAATTGACGTGGATTTTTAGATCTACGTGGGTGATGCCTCATCTCTGAGTTCAACAACACTTTGTTAGTCTGTAGAGGTTGATAGAGTGTTGAAACACTTTCGGATGTTTCCTAAACTTATTCAAGTTGCATCTTTCTCCTACTAACTCCTTTTGAAAGAAACTCTTTCTCCAAAAAGATATCATTTCGGGCAACAAAAACTTTGCCCTCCTCTTGATTGTAGAAATAATATCTTTTGGTTTCCCTAGGATATCCTATGAATAAAACATCCGGTACTTATCGATAGTAACTCCGATTCGATCAACCACATTGATCTTCGCGTGCTCTAATAGATTTACGATCACTGTCTGCCCCGATGGCGGAAACCGACCGGTAGAGGCAAGTCGTGATACGACTATGCAAGCACGATCACAGAATAATGAATAAAAAACCCATCTTACCACCAATGCACATGGACTATCAAAGCGACCACCGCCAAAACAGAGATAGATCACATTTATAAATTCCACATATCACAATATGTGACCAATCCGAATCTAAAACTAGATGGCATGGCTCTAATACCACTGAATGGATCACGACAATGCCACGATAGCACAAACAAACAAAAATACCGCGCAACCAAGGAACCTCCGCTAGTAATAGATCACGAGATTACCGCTAGACGCGCCGACTCGTAGCGGAAGTAGAGTCATTGTAGTGATGATGCAATCGTAGTCGTACTCACGACGCGTCTCCTCCTTTGAGTAGTCGTACTCGCCGCGCGTCTGCTCGTCCGAGTGGTCGTACTCGCCGCGTGACTTCTCCTCCGACTCCGGTGATCGTCACGATTTGCGGATTTTCCTAGTGTTGATGCTTCGCAACAACACCTCCGAGGTATCCACACGTACGTGGCAAGATCACCACGCGCTGGAGTGCTAGCAACGGCAGCGTGGTTGAGAAGGTGTGGCTATTAGGGTTTCGGGAGTTTTTCCAAAGATCATCCTCTGCCTCACCCCATGCCACCGCCCCTCTTTATATAGACATCCATGATGGGTCTCGAACTTGAGGCCCATTAGGACCTCTCATACGCCAACTAATCCATCCCAAGTGTTCATGAAGTGTTCAAATCTTATGGTAACTTGTGCCTGATTATCCCCAATGAATTTCATTCGAAACAACATGTTTTTTTCACTTGCAGTTGTAATTCTTTTTACAGAACACAACATGTCGGTTCTGGCTGTGGGTTGATGAAGCTGTGCCAGAGGTTCGAGACATTGCAATGCAAATTGATACCATGCAAGAAGACACCCGTGGTGTTGTTGCATTTCACCAAGTGCCTCAACCCTCTGATCAACCAATGGAAAATAAAGATAATGTGCTTAAAGGACTGGACGAAAGGATGGAAAGGGTGGAGAAAATGCTTCAGAAATCAGTTAATATAGCTAGTTTTGTAGTTTTTCTTCTATTATTTCTTGTTCTTTCCAAGTAGAAGTTCAGTTCTAATAAGATTGTAATATCCATTCTTTATCTACGCATCCCTACACTACGTGATGTATGCCTTTGCAATATTGTTGTACTCCTTTGTATCATGTATGCCTCTGTCTAATTCCGTTATGAATACTTGGTGTGCGAATTCATCAAACCCTAATTTCCAAAACCTACATTCCAAATTATGGAGACCTAAATCTGTAATGTTGCAGACAATTTCAGAATACTTAGTTTTCGCAATGACAAGACCACATGACTTATCTTGCAAAGCAGAACGTGTCCACCATTTGCAAAATAAGACGTGATAACACTCTGCCTCGCAAGCTTTTCAGACCGAAATGACAGCACTCTGCAAAATAGGACATGACTTCTCTGTGCAAAGCAGGAAGTGAGCACCATCTGCAAAGTAAGACGCTACAACACTCTACCTCGCCAGCTTTCAGACTGAAAGGACATCACTCTGCAAAGTAGGACATAACTTCTCCCTGTAAAGCAGGACGAGACAAGACTCTGCAAAGCAACACGTGATAACACTCTGCCTCGTCAGCTTTTCAGACCGAAAGGACATCACTTTGCAAAGTAGGACATGACTTCTCTCTGCGAAGCAGGACGAGATAAGACTTTACAAAGCAAGGCGTGTGACACTCGCCTTCGCGACTTTTCAGACCGAAAGGACAGGACAACACTCTGCAAAGTAGGACATGACTTCTCTGCGAAGCAGGACGAGACAGGACTCTGCAAAGCAAGACGTGACAACACTCGCCTCGCCACTTTTGGCCAGAAAGAACGGCCTCCGAAAAGTAGGACATGACTTCTCTCTGCAAAGCAAGACGTGACAGGACTCTGCAAAGCAAGACGTGACAACACTCTGCCTCTGCAGCTTTTCACAACGAAAGGACAACACTCTGCAAGTAGGACGTGACTTCTCTCGCAAAGCGAGCGAGGCAGGCTCGCAAAGTAAGACGTGACAACACTCTGCCTCGTTAGCTTTTTAGACCGAAAGGATATCACTCCGAAAAATAGGACATGGCTTCTCTCTGCAAAAAGATAAGATAACACTCTGCCACGCTGGCTACTCACGTGAATTTAACCACACAATGGCAACCATGTGGCTTATAAAAGGAGGTGAAAGACATCTAGGAGAGAAAATCACACAACCAAACCCAACGCTACACCAGAGCTTGCTTCACCACGCTAGGATGGACAACATTAACAGGCAATGGGACGAGATCCGCGATCTAACAAGGGCTTCTACAGCACGGGGCGAACAAGGTAGGGCTGCTGCATCCCCGTTCCTGCAAAAGCAGCTTGCTAGGATGGCAGCTCTCCGCAATGAAGCCCCGTAGCGACAACCCTGCGAGCGTTCCAATCGAGCCTTCGCCGCAACACCCGCCAGAGAGGGAGACGCCTCCCCTCTGTTGGTGCAGGGACACATGAAAGTTCTTCAAATCCAAGCACCGGCTCAGCCTCGGCATGCGTTACTGGGGTTGTCCCAACTACTCCTCTGACTATCCCGACCGTCGTTGGGATACGAGCAGGTATCGGCCGGTAAAGACTACTTACAATAAGTTCCCCTACCAATTCTCTTTCGAAGTACGCACTAACAATCTCTCCCGTCTACCCGTAGTCCCCGGAGCCGCTATGTGGCCACCGCAAGTGGATCGACCTAGAGATCCACCCATGCGACCAGTGGCGAATCGACTTCGAGGAGTGGAATGTCGAAAGGGCATGCGAGCTCCAGGAGGAGGAGCGTCGAACTGAAGAGTACAACCAGCGTATCCGGCAAGAGACACATGCCCATCTCGAGGCGTGCAGGCGCAGGGAGCGCGAGGCATGCGAGAGGGAGCGCGAGAAAAAGCGGAACATGGCGGGCGAGGCCAGGGTGACCGACGAGGAGTACAACGCCGAGCTCGGAAGGAAGGGCAAATGGCCCCGGTCCACGCAGTAGGTCGGGCCATTCCGTAGTAGTCCCCCTTTCTACTCGTCATGTTTTTTACCATCCCCTAAAGGCATGCGTACTTACATTGTCCGGAGGCTTGTATCGCAATGTACCGTAGTAGTAGCGTGCACGACTAAAGCAATTAGCCGAACCATCATGCCATGTGACCACATGTAACGTGCTTCTATCCGCGGACTGTAATGTAGTTCTGGTTCTGTGCCTTCGCTGAGCCATCAAAGCAATACTATATTGCAAGTATGCCTTTTCTGGTGGAATCCCAGAAATAACCATTCACATTGACATCGATTCTTCTATGTTTTAGAGCATATTCGTAATCACAATATTCTCAGTCCCTTCAGTTAAATTCTGTACTTTGCTTTAACTCCACCATACAGAACAAATGTGATTAAGAACCACAACGACCAATTGTAGTCATGTAGTACTAAACTTCATACATTTCAAGTCACATTAAATCATGAAACCCTAATTTTTGAAACATTTCGTCCTAATTTTTGAGAAATAACCATTGTGTAAGGAGTCTGAAAAAAATATATAAAAATTGCACAATCAAGTCCACTGTGTAAGGAGTCTGTAAATTTTTTTTCATAATTTTTGAACCTCATTTTCTATATTACAAAATCCCTACAAATATTATACATAAATTAATTTTGCAGAAAAAACAACAATGGATAAAATTTTTAAAAAATTATACAAGCAAGCACACTATGCCGGGAGGCTCTACAAAAAATTTCATAATTTTTTAAGCCCATTTTGTATTTTTAAAAATTCCTCCAACAAATATTATTAAATACATTTTTTTTAAAAAAAATGTGCTTTGCTACAGTACTCTAACATGCTGCCGTTCCCGATGGTAGGAACTCGGTTGCTGCTGTACGGTATGGCAACAACTAGGTCTTCATGATCCCAAGACTGGCAAAGAACTCCCTACAAGTAGAATGTCTTGTCGGGGCTAATTTTGGAATTTCGCAGTTATATGGGCAAATTTTGGAATTTCCATGCGCTACAGGGCTAATTCGGTCCTCACTTACAAATTTAAAGAACAAATAAATTAATTTTCGAGTTTATGACTTGTACCGGATGATTTCAGACCAACCAAGTATACAATACAACGTTCAACTGAAAGAAAGACTTTTGTTTGGTCCGTTATGGATTTCATAGAACACATTTAGGGTGCATTTGGTTGATAGGATGGAGTTGAATGATATAAGATGGTCTTGTAATATGTGGTTCTATTATTTTTAACGAATAAGATGATTCAGCGTCTAGATGGAGTATTCCACATATTTGTATCCCATCATCTAAGATGAGATGTTCCATTCAAGCAACCAAACACATATTTTTTTTCTTAAACAAAAACACCCGCGTTTGAATGGACAAGCTGTATAAATGGCGGGCAAGGCGAGGCCATCTCGATGCACAAAAGATCATGCAGAGAACGGACACTTGGTCTCGGTTTCTCAATCCGTCGGGAGGGCGTCGTTATCGGAGAGAGCGATCGAGCGTTTCTATGCGTGAAGCGCCGGAGTCGAACCCGAGCCTTGAAACGCCCTACGGGCGAGAGGATCTCCTTGCATATTCTCATGCGAATCGTCCGAATGTGCTCTGGGCTAAAGCCGAAAGCTTCATTCATGTGCAACGTAACACGGGCGAATCTCTGGGTAGGCTTCATCAGTGAAGCCTACCCCCCCACCTCGGCGGCGCCAACCCAAGTCCAACCTCGTGGCTGCGACCATGGAATGGAAAGAAGTAGTGAAACTTTGAAGAAGAAAGCCGATTATAGTTGGGCCGTTTGGACCATATTTTTCTCTCCATAAACCAATGTATATAGGCCCATTTTCGCACTTGGTTTAGTTGCACTAGACCATGTACGAACAACAATCCCCAATTCCCCATTCCGGCATTCCCCACTCGAATCCCTAATTCAATCCCCATTCAATCACAAAGACAACTCGGTGACTCACCTAGGCTCGGCTACTCGCCAACCTCGGCGTCCTACCGCCTAGACCTAGGCGATTGGGGCTTGGCGCTTAGGGCGGCCGGGGTGGCGGCTGCGGGCCGGTGGTTCGGCCAGGTGTGACCGGCCACGGCCGCGTGGTTTGCGCGCGACCGGCGACGCTTGGGACTGGCCGGCTGGGGTCTGGGGGTGAGCGGTAGCACCACTGCGGCAGCACGCCAGGATGCAGGAGGCAGGGCGCCAAGACCGCAAGAGCTGAGCTGCTGAGGAGCTTTGGCCTTCCGGACTTGAGGTGAGTCCGTGAGTGGAGTTAGTACTAAGTAGTATGTAGTAAACCAGTAACCGAGTAACAATTTAGCTTTTGAGGCCTTGAGGCAGTGGCGGACCTAGGATTTTACCACAGGGTATGCCAAAAAAAATTTCTTATACAATTCGGTAAAACCATATTCTAATTCGATAAAACCAAATACATTAAAGAACATGATAAGCCTTAAATTCAAAAATTAAGCTAGAAACGACGACAAATCTTGATATAAATTGTTCAAATGAAATACAAATAATTCGAAATATAGCCATAGAAAAGACTTACAATATTACTTATTTATCTGCCGCTTTCTGAATGACATGAATGTCTCAATTATATCATCTTCATCAACTTGGAAGAAAATATCCCGCTCAATGAATGTGACTAGACAATCATCTAAAACACTATCACCTAGCTTATTCCTTGACTTTGTTTTCACTATAACCAATGCGGAAAAACCCTTTCAACACTAGCGATTGCCATAGGTAAAAGCAATATCAATTTGAGAAGCAAATAAACCATATCATACACTTTATGCCTCGTGTTTCAACAAGCTTAAGCGAGAGATCAACAATATTGTCTAGACCTTGGAAGCGATCATCTCGTTTCATGTCTGTAACATCCCAAATTGGGTTTATGTTTCAAATGTAATAAAAATGAGGATAAATTAAAACTTTTCTTTGCCTCATGTGTTATTCTGATGTTTGAAACCTCTTTCCTTTAATTGGTGGAAATTAAAACTCAAAATTTCCCCAATTAAATTCAAGTCATAAATCTCCTCAATGGAAACCTGGTGCCCAACCCCTCAAAATAATTTTCATTGGACCTAGGAGAGATGTTTAACACCTCGAATTATTTCATAATTTTGAAATTATTTGATAATTTTGAGGCAAGTCAAACATTAGTCAAACTCCTAAAATAGCCTTCGGAATTTTTAGAGAAAAATGCAGTGCATAAAAGTCTCTGAAAATTTTATATAAGGTTCTTCCACATTAGCAATCTCGGTTAAAATTTCATAAATTTTGGAGTTTGTTTGCTACCCCAAATAATTCCTCAAAGATCGGTTATTCAATTTCAAACCCTAACGGTTTTCCTTTGTTCCTCGGGTTGGATCGGACTCGGGCTCGAGCCACTTGATTTAGTTCGATCAACTAAGCGCATCGGCTCGATCGTTTGGCGCGGCGTTGTGCGTCGTTGGATCGGCATCGAGCGGCTCACGATCGCGTGAGCGTTGGACCGTCCGAGCGCCTCGCGCAGCGTGAGCCGTAGGATCCAAATCAGCGGCGCGATGGAAGGGATGTTCGGACCGTCAGAAGTGCGGTGATAACCAACGTTGGATCTTGATCGTGAGTCGACAAGCGATGGAGCGGTCGGGCCACCAAACTCAATAGCCGAGCGTTTGAGCGCGATAGCGCGCGATTGGAATCTATGCAATCTAACGGCCGTCCTCTTTTCGTGTTTCTCTCGCGCTCGCGCTCGGCGAAGTCAACGATGAGTGGTTGAAAATCGCGAGCATGGGGGCGTCGGGTCATCTCAAGCTTGACCAGCGTCTTTGAGCATTGAGTGCTAGTGCTACCGACCCCTCTAGTCGTCTTCTACCTCTGTACTGCCCCATCCCTTGGCCGGTTTGACTGACAAGCTTTTGACCGAAAGTTGCATTGCTTCCTCCTTTGTTCTCTCGGCCTATATAAGCTTCTTCATTGCTTCCTTAGCCTCCTTTGAGCACCAGAGCTTTAGCATCATCTTTGGAGGTCCATTTGAGCTTTATCGCCTCGGTTCTTTGTGCATCGCCATTGCGCCATTCTTAGAGTTTCAAGCTTTTCGGTGAAGGCGGTACCATTGGGCTTCATCCCTTTCATTCTTGCTCCCTCGATTCCTCTCACCTCGGTGATCGGTAACCCTTAATCAATTTGGGTTTCTCCATGAGAATCTTATCAATTTGGTTTTCCCTCTTTGGTAGAAAAATTGGTTATTGTCTTCTCGACTCGGTAAGTCCATCTCGCCCAATTCCTTGCTTGATGGGTACTCCATGCTATTGCGATCATCGTAGTAGTTTTAGATTTCGCTATTTTTTTTCTTGAGTCGCGGCGCATCGTCGGGCTTTGCCTCTGTTCCTTTGTCGATCTTCGTTGTCGGACGAAAAGCGAGAGAGTTTTGGTTATCGTTGAGTTTGGCCGTAGGATTTTAGATCAATCGCTCGGATTCTTGTGGCGTGATCGGACCTTGCGGCGCTAGGTCATCGCGGCGTGGCCGTCCGATTTTCGATCAACGATCGGATCACGGAGAGCGTTCGGACCGTCGAGCGGTTCAATCGCGTGGACCGTTGGATCCAAGATCAGCGGTTCGCGTGCGTGTGAGCGTTCGGACCGCCGAACATCCTTGGCATCTGAGTGCGTTCATCTTTCATCAGCGGTCGATGCTTAGGGTTGGCGCGTTAAGCTCTGTTGCTGCTGGCGTGTGGGCTGTTGGATCAATGATCTTGACCCATGTTCTTCCACGTCGTTTATCGAGTTATATTTCTCGGGTAGAGTTATTTATCAAGCGAAAAATAGTTTTATCTTCCAAAATTCATAAGTAATTTTACGTAACTTCAAAAATGATAAAACCGGTGCCATTATTTTTCATTCTTAGTAAACTTATTTCAGTATAGGTTGCTCATTTATCGCGATGTGAGAAAAGATTTATTTTAAAAGTAAGCTTTAAGCGATTATCTTTACAACGAGAAAAATAGTGGATCTTAGAAAACTCATAACTAATTATTGCAAGCTCCAAATGAGATGAATCCAGTGGGGCTGTTCATCTTATGAGTGCTTGATTTATCATAAAAATTTCAGTAGCCGTGTCATTCTAGAAAATTTCACTAAAATCATTGCTTAGGTGAATAGTGATGTTTTCCTTTTACGGCCATTGAAATTGTTTTGGCCATAACTTTTGCATTGAGAATCCAAATCAATTGGTTCTTGTTGCTTTAGTTCATAAAAATTATGTTCTTTCTACTGTAAAAATTTGAGAACTTTTGCTGAGTTTTGCTGTTGCATCTTTTGATATTTCTCGCCTTTTTGGTTCTTGTTGGTTCTTTCGATAGGTTGCGACAATATTGATCATATCGAGTGATCCTCTGCAGCAAAACAGCGAGCTTGACAAGGCAAGATATTTGACCATAAATGTCCCATTACTTTCAAAGTCTAATATCTTGTTTACAAACTATATGTATGCATTGCTTTTGTGTCCAATTATTTTTGCCTGTTTAGAGGTAGCTATTCCTAATGCATTGTTGCCATTAAAATGTTATCCCTGCCACAACCATAAGTTATTATCATCATTTGGTGAATTAGAGCCGGTGATTTAATTATGCTCTTTTCTTGTCTTTTGCGATGTCATGCTTAGAAATGCTTAGCTACAGGTAGAATTGGCGGTTATCGACCTAGTCGATGACCTTGATCACACAAATCATTTTGTTTATTTTGGTTCAGCACCTTATGCTTTTGTTTTGTAAAACCGAAAATGAAACAAAATGGTTTGACTTAGGCACAATGGCATGTTGGTGTGATTGTTGGGTGTGACAAGGAAAGGTGCCCGGTCCCTAAGGACCAGAGTTACTTGTGTCACTAAGCCAAGCGCTTTGCGTACTAACCACATGAGGTTATATGGGACCCCTCTTGACCTAGTACTTTGGAGTGTGTTATCTCAGTCGCGGGAGGAGGCGTTGTGTGTGTTGTGTGAAAAGGAATTGTGTTCTTGTGTTTGGGTGTGCGGTGGTGGAGTTTAGGGATGGACTCTCCACCTCGAGAGCGTCATGATTGTCAGAGGCTTTACAGTGAGGGGTAGTTGTCAGTGGGCCACGACCCGACACAGCGTATGGGTTTCTATCCATATGGGCGACTCGAAGTTAATACATAAGATTGGAAGCGTCTCGTAGGACTTAGCCGTCTTGGCATACCAAAGGTAGTGTGCTTAATCATGTGGCAAAAGGCGATCGGCATGTGGGTAAGTTGGTACACCTGCGAGGATAAAACTATTGAATAGCCTCGTCCTAGGTTATGGACATGCTTGGTAAGTCGTGCAAGAACTAGACTACAACCTTTTAAATTAAAATTTGACATGGTTGGCATGAATGGGTAATTCATGCTATTGTTGTAGTGACTAATGGTTTAGTCACTACGAGATTATTTCTTGTTGTTGATACTTGTTTACTCTGTTTTTGTCAAATAAAATCAGATTGCAAAATTGCCTTCAATCTATTACATTATTGCAAATAAAACTTGCTTTATGCTTGCAAACTTGAGTCCTAACTGCTCCACTTAAATCGCTTGCATATTGTTATCGTATAGATCTGTTATCATTCTTATATATCTTGCGAGTACATTCAAAGTACTCACCCGACTTTTCTTTGAAATTTGCTTTTGTTCTGAGAGGAAGAAGGTGAGCCCAGGGCTTCATACGTGAGATGTCTTTTGAGTTCGACGGCTATTGCGGCACAGTCGGTTGCCTTGTGGGTAAAAGGCACACCGTTGGGCTCTTTGTTTATCGCCATCTTATGGCACTTTTGCTTCATTGTTACGTAATATTTATCATTGGCGGTTGGCCTCTTTATTATAATTACTCTTGAATATTATTATGTATGTCTTTATTTTGTTACGTGCTTTCGGTTCTATGTGATTGAGTGGAATTGATGCATGAACTTTTGTGAAGGGTGTATCTTGCACTCTGGGAAGTATACATTCCTCGGCGTCCTGAGTTATTATGCTTATGATGATAGGGTCAAGTGGTGGTGATCATTATAAGCTTAATAATCCGGGCGTCACAAGAGGTTGGTATCGAGCCATCTTGACCATAGAAGCCGCTAAGCAGTCGTCTTTAGGATGTTTGGAAAAACCCTATTTTGAAGTATGAAGCGATTTGTGAAAGCTTAAGGAGTTCTCAGTTTTACTCCTTACCTATCTTAGCTTTCTCATCTCATCTTGCTCTAATTTGAGTTTTAAAAGTTGTTTTCCTCTCATCTCCTCTTCAAAGGTAGTGTTATCGATTAAATGGGTTTGGGAACCTTGAGTTTGGCAAATTGAAGTGTGCAGATTTTGAAGTTTCTAGAATAGAAGACTTATTTGGAAGCTTGGATGCAAAATCGCTCTGACAACCTCAATTTCGGACAGCAAGCTCGATGGTTTCTAGTGGGGTAGAAAATGAGAGTTTAATCAACAAAAATTTGTGGGGCTAAAAGGGTAGAAGTGATATCCTATGTCTTGTGGCTAATGCCTCTCTAAGTTGGTCTTTACCCGATTTTCCATGCAATAAGCTTTTGGTAGTGTTCGAAACTTTCTTCTCAAAGCGACTACTTGTTCATTCAATACAAGTTAGTCGCATCGAGAAGTTGGATCTTGTGTCTTATGAGTTTTGCATGGATCTTATGCCTCTTTGCAACTAGTTGGAGTTCGTTTTATTGCGAGTTATGTGTTCTGATAGGCTTAGGGTTGTAGGCACTAATCCTAGTGGATAGCTTATCTTTTGCTATCCCTTCGTTATAGCTCTCAGTTTACATTTCTAACTCGCCTTGATGCAGCAGGATGGTGGTCGTACTCGTAGCGGCCGGGGGCAGCAGAGGATCGGGATGAGGACTTCCACCTCCTCAGACCATGGTGAGGTTCTCGCTCGGTCGGCGGAACCGTATGGACGGAACACGGATCACGGAGGTGATTGCGGAACACCTCCAACATCTCGGTGCCTCTGGATCGGGGAGGAGGTGGCCACCCGCGAGAGGAGGACTCTCGGAGTTCCTTCGCACTCGACCACCCACCTTCTCGGTCAGAGGACCCACTCGGCGGATGGTGGCTGCGTCTCGTTGGTGAGCTCAACATCGCTCGATGCCGAGGATCACGAGAAGGCCTTTGTTCGCCTCCCATCGGTGGAGGCGGCACTCTCATGGTGGGAGAACTTCCTTGCCATGCGGCCACGAGGCGGGCTATCACTTGGCGGAGTTCGCGCCGCTTTCGGAGGGCTCATGTCCCATTGGATTGATGAAGTTGAAGAAGAAGGAATTTACGGCGCTCAGCGGGCGCCGTCGATTCTGAGTACCTCCATGAGTTCAACCATCTTTCTCGGTATGCTCACGAGGATGTGCCTACAGATGAGGCAAGCGGGAGAAGTTCATGGATGGCTTATGCGAGGAGCTTGAGGACAAGCTATCTATTGTTGACTTCCCGACTTCGGACCTTGGTCGACAAGGCCATCATCGCCGAGCATAAGGCGAGGGCATGGCGACTCGCATAGCGTAAGTGGGAGGCCGAAGGCATCGGGCCGTTGCTCCTCGTCCGTATGGCGGACCGGCTCGGTCGTCCCTCCCATTGCGGCACCACCGAGGCACGGCGTTCGTTCCACGCCCACCGCGAGCGTGCCCGATCCGTGCACTGCGGGACGGCGAGGCATCCGCAACCCGCGCGGATGTCGTATGTTTCTTACGCCACGACAAGGGCATTATGCTAATAATTGCCCTAAGAAAGCTGAGCGGCCCCTCGTCCTAATGGAGGGCGGGCAAGGAGTGGTCGTGATCGAAGGCCCCAAATGTGGGAAGCGGCGAGTCAACCTTATCTCGGCGAGGAAGCTCGAGATGCACCGGCGTCGTGTTGGGTACACTTTTCGTTAACTCTCGGCCGGCTCTGATTTTATTTGATTCGGGGCTTCTCACTCGTTTATATCGAGTCTTTTCTGCACTTAGTGATCTTTGGTGATCCCTGCATGTTCCTTTGATTATTCATTCTCGGAATTCGGTAATGAGTGAAAATGAATCTTGGGTGTTTTGATTGAGATTGGAGGAGTGAGATTTTTGGCAAATCTTATTCTCCTCAATCTTTGTAAAGTTGGATGTGATACTTGGCATGGATTGGTTGTCTCAACATAGGGGACAAATCGATTGCGCGGAAGGTTCATTTCCCTCACGAGCCGTCGGCGGTCAAGTGGGAATTTTACGAAGTTGCAAGAACCACACCTATATGCACTTGAAGCCAAGCCAACCATGGAGATTCATGAAGTCCCGTGGTGTGTGAGTTCGCGATGTGTTTCGAAGATCTGCGGGATGCCTCCGTGAGAGACATCGAATTCGTCATTGAGTTGCTTCCGTACCGCCCTATTTCAAAGAGGCCGTGTCGAATGCCTCCAAATGAATTGGAGGAGTGAAGAAGCGACTTAGCGAGCTTCAAGAGAAGGGTTTTATTCGCGAGCTCATCACCGTGGGGTTGTCTGTTATCTTTGTGAAGAAGAAAGACAAGACTCTGCGGATGTGTGTTGATTACCGTCAGTTGAATCTGTGACGGTGAAGAACAAGTATCCCTGCCTCGGATTGATGACCTCTTGATCAATTGACCGGTGCTCGGGTATTCTCAAGATTGATCGAGGTTGGGCTATCATCAAGTCGAATCGGATCGGAAGACATTCGAAGGCGGCTTTCTCTACTCGTTATGGATTATCACGAGTATCCGTTATATCCCGGTTTGACCAATGCTCTGCTCTTTTCATGAATCTTATGAACATGGTATTCATGGAGTATTTGGACAAGTTAGTGGTTGTCTTTATCGATGATATCCTCATCTATTCGAGGATGTTGAGGAGCATCTTGAACATCTGAAGCTAGTGTTGGGAAACCGCGAGCATCAACTTTATCGAAGTTCGGCAAGTCTGAGTTTTGGTTGAAGGAAGTGGCATTCTTGGGTCATGTTCTTTCGGCATCCGGTGTCATTATTGATCCTAGCAAGGTCAATGATGTGCTATCGTGGGTCGGTAGAAGTCGATCCAACGAAGTGAGGAGTTTTCTCGGTTTAGCGGGATACTATCGTCGCTTTATTGAGAACTTCTCCAAAATTGCCAAGCCAATGACCGAGTTACTCGGAAGGGCGGGGCGTATGTGTGGTCTCGATTGCGAGAAGAGCTTTCAAGAACTCAAGAGGAGGTTGACCACGGCTCAGTTCTTGTTCTTCCGATGTCCACGAAGCCGATGTCTATTGCGGCGCTTCGCGCGAGGCTCGGTTGTGTTCTTATGCAAGAGGGCGGTGGTGGCTTATGCATCGAGCGATTGCGGCCTCATGAGCTTAATTATCCGACCCATGACTTGGAGTTAGCTGCGATGATCCATGCACTAAAGATTTGGCGGCATTACCTCGCCGGTGTCGTTGCGAAGTATATTCGGATCACAAGAGTCGAAGTACTTGTTCACCCAACAGATCTGAACCTTAGGCAAAGAAGGTGGTTGGAATTGATCAAGGATTATGATATGGGTCTTCAATATCATCGGGAAAGGCAAATGTTGTGGCGATGCTCTCGATCGCAAGGTTCATTGCAATTCCTTAATGGTCTTGGAAGCGTGACCGACCCTTCATGAAGAATTTCAGCGGCTCAACTTGGGAGTGGTTGGCGGGGTTCTCTCATTGCTTTGGTTGTGCAACCAACCTTGGAGGACCAAATCAAGGCTGCTGTGATCGGATGTCGGTGTGAGTCACATCAAGGAAAATATCGAGAGTGGCTCGCTAAGTGCTTTTACGAGGGCGACCATGGGGTCATTTGGTTCGGATCACGCTGGTTGTTAGAAGATCGTGGAATGCGGAACTTGATTCTCATGAAGCTCATGACTCTCCGTTGTCTATTCATCACAGGGCCACGAAGATGTATCAAGACCTCGGCAAAGATTACGGTGGACCGAATGAAGCGAAATCGCAAGGTTCGTTCTTGCGAGTCGGCGTATGTCGTCGTGTCAAAGCGAGCATCGGCGTCAGCGGGCTGCTTGACCTTTGCCTATTCACGAATGGAAGTGGGATTCGATCGGGATGGATTTTATCACGATGCGCCTCGCACATCAAGGGCAATGATGCCATCAGGTTGTCATTGATCGGCTAACCAAGGTGGCGCACTTCCTTCGTCAAGGCGGATCTCCGTGTAGGTCTTTTGGCGGATCTCTACATTGCCGCATCGTGAGCTTACATGGTGTACCCAAGACAATTGTCTCGGATCGGGGTTCTCTTTTCACCTCTCGCTTTTGGCAAAGTGTGCAGAGAGCGATGGGAACCCATCTCACCTTGACACGCATATCATCCCCAAGCGATGGCGGTGAAAGAGTCAACCAAGTATTGGAAGACATGCTCCGTGCTTGTGTTCTCTCCTATGGAAAGCATTGGGAGAAATGTTTGCCATTCGCGAGTTCTCCTACAATAATGATTTCAAGCTAGTCTTGGAATGGCACCTTCGAGGCTTTGTATGGCGAAAATCGAGAACTGCATTGAATTGGCGGCGGTGAAAGACCATTCTTTGGCGAGACTCAATCAATGAAGCGAGAGCGAGTTGATTGATTCGAGATCGGTTGCGCCTGGCTCGATCCGAGCAAAGAGCTATGCGGATCGTCGTCGTCGTGAGTTGAGCTTTGGTAGAATGACTTTGTTTATCTCAAAGTCTCTCCTTTGAGGGTCATCGCGATTGGCGTCAAGGGCAAGTTGGCTCCTCGATATGTCGGTCCATCAGAGTCATCGAGAAGAAGGAGGCTATCGCCTACAAGTTGGAGTTACTGCTTTGCACTTGAGGGTGCATGATGTGTTCCATGTATCCCGGCTCAAGAAGTGCCTCAGCGTTCAAGCGAGGAAGCTCAGTTGGAAACTCTTGATGTGCGGGAAGATTTGACCTACAAGGAGCACCTGCTCGCATCCTTGAAGAGGTGAGCGAAGAGCGAGGAATCGTGCCATCAAGTTCCTCAAAGTTCGATGGTCGAACCATTACGAAGATGAAGCCACTTGGGAAAGGGAAGATCGTCTGCGTGCGAGACTACCCTCTTTCTTTCTTGAGTGAGTCAAATCTCGGCGAGATTTACGTAAGGGGAGGTTTTGTAACATCCCAAATTGGGTTTATGTTTCAAATGTAATAAAAATGAGGATAAATTAAAACTTTTCTTTGCCTCATGTGTTATTCTGATGTTTGAAACCTCTTTCCTTTAATTGGTGGAAATTAAAACTCAAAATTTCCCCAATTAAATTCAAGTCATAAATCTCCTCAATGGAAACACAGTGCCCAACCCCTCAAAATAATTTTCATTGGACCTAGGAGAGATGTTTAACACCTCGAATTATTTCATAATTTTGAAATTATTTGATAATTTTGAGGCAAGTCAAACATTAGTCAAACTCTAAAATAGCCTTCGGAATTTTTAGAGAAAAATGCAGTGCATAAAGTCTCTGAAAATTTTATATAAGGTTCTTCCACATTAGCAATCTCGATTAAAATTTCATAAATTTTGGAGTTTGTTTGCTACCCCAAATAATTCCTCAAAGATCGGTTATTCAATTTCAAACCCTAACGGTTTTCACTTTGTTCCTCGGGTTGGATCGGACTCGGGCTCGAGCCACTTGATTTAGTTCGATCAACTAAGCGCATCGGCTCGATCGTTTGGCGCGGCGTTGTGCGTCGTTGGATCGGCATCGAGCGGCTCACGATCGCGTGAGCGTTGGGCCGTCCGAGCGCCTCGCGCAGCGTGAGCCGTAGGATCCAAATCAGCGGCGCGATGGAAGGGATGTTCGGACCGTCAGAAGTGCGGTGATAACCAACGTTGGATCTTGATCGTGAGTCGACAAGCGATGGAGCGGTCGGGCCACCAAACTCAATAGCGAGCGTTTGAGCGCGATAGCGCGCGATTGGAATCTATGCAATCTAACGGCCGTCCTCTTTTCGTGTTTCTCTCGCGCTCGCGCTCGGCGAAGTCAACGATGAGTGGTTGAAAATCGCGAGCATGGGGGCGTCGGGTCATCTCAAGCTTGACCAGCGTCTTTGAGCATTGAGTGCTAGTGCTACAGACCCCTCTAGTCGTCTTCTACCTCTGTGCACTGCCCCATCCCTTGGCCGGTTTAATGACAAGCTTTTGACCGAAAGTTGCATTGCTTCCTCCTTTGTTCTCTCGGCCTATATAAGCTTCTTCATTGCTTCCTTAGCCTCCTTTGAGCACCTTGAGCTTTAGCATCATGTCTTGGAGGTCCATTTGAGCTTTATCGCCTCAGTTCTTTATGCATCGCCATTGCGCCATTCTTAGGAGTTTCAAGCTTTTCGGTGAAGGCGGTACCATTGGGCTTCATCCCTTTCATTCTTGCTCCCTCGATTCCTCTCACCTCGGTGATCGGTAACCCTTAATCAATTTGGGTTTCTCCATGAGAATCTTATCAATTTGGTTTTCCCTCTTTGGTAGAAAAATTGGTTATTGTCTTCTCGACTCGGTAAGTCCATCTCGCCCAATTCCTTGCTTGATGGGTACTCCATGCTATTGCGATCATCGTAGTAGTTTTAGATTTCGCTATTTTTTTTCTTGAGTCGCGGCGCATCGTCGGGCTTTGCCTCTGTTCCTTTGTCGATCTTCGTTGTCGGACGAAAAGAGAGAGTTTTGGTTATCGTTGAGTTTGGTAGTAGGATTTTAGATCAATCGCTCGGATTCTTGTGGCGTGATCGGACCTTGTGGCGCTAGGTCATCGCGGCGTGGCGTCCGATTTTCGATCAACGATCGGATCGGAGAGCGTTCGGACCGTCGAGCGGTTCAATCGCGTGGACCGTTGGATCCAAGATCAGCGGTTCGCGTGCGTGTGAGCGTTCGGACCGCCGAACATCCTTGGCATCTGAGTGCGTTCATCTTTCATCAGCGGTCGATGCTTAGGGTTGGCGCGTTAAGCTCTGTTGCTGCTTGCGTGTGGGCTGTTGGATCAATGATCTTGACCCATGTTCTTCCCGTCGTTTATCGAGTTATATTTCTCGGGTAGAGTTATTTATCAAGCGAAAAATAGTTTTATCTTCCAAAATTCATAAGTAATTTTACGTAACTTCAAAAATGATAAAACCGGTGCCATTATTTTCATTCTTAGTAAACTTATTTCAGTATAGGTTGCTCATTTGTCGCGATGCGAGAAAAGATTTATTTTAAAAGTAAGCTTTAAGCGATTATCTTTACAACGAGAAAAATAGTGGATCTTAGAAAACTCATAACTAATTATTGCAAGCTCCAAATGAGATGAATCCAGTGGGGCTGTTCATCTTATGAGGTGCTTGATTTATCATAAAAATTTCAGTAGCCGTGTCATTCTAGAAAATTTCACTAAAATCATTGCTTAGGTGAATAGTGATGTTTTTCCTTTTACGGCCATTGAAATTGTTTTGGCCATAACTTTTGCATTGAGAATCCAAATCAATTGGTTCTTGTTGCTTTAGTTCATAAAAATTATGTTCTTTCTACTGTAAAAATTTGAGAACTTTTGCTGAGTTTTGCTGTTGCATCTTTTGATATTTCGCCTTTTTGGTTCTTGTTGGTTCTTTCGATGAGGTTGCGACAATATTGATCATATCGAGTGATCCTCTGCGACAAAACAGCGAGCTTGACAAGGCAAGATATTTGACCATAAATGTCCCATTACTTTCAAAGTCTAATATCTTGTTTACAAACTATATGTATGCATTGCTTTTGTGTCCAATTATTTTTGCCTGTTTAGAGGTAGCTATTCCTAATGCATTGTTGCCATTAAAATGTTATCCCTGCCACAACCATAAGTTATTATCATCATTTGGTGAATTAGAGCCGGTGATTTAATTATGCTCTTTTCTTGTCTTTGCGATGTCATGCTTAGAAATGCTTAGCTACAGGTAGAATTGGCGGTTATCGACCTAGTCGATGACCTTGATCACACAAATCATTTTGTTTATTTTGGTTCAGCACCTTATGCTTTTGTTTTGTAAAACCGAAAATGAAACAAAATGGTTTGACTTAGGCACAATGGCATGTTGGTGTGATTGTTGGGTGTGACAAGGAAAGGTGCCGGGTCCCTAAGGCCAGAGTTACTTGTGTCACTAAGCCAAGCGCTTTGCGTACTAACCACATGAGGTTATATGGGACCCCTCTTGACCTAGTACTTTGGAGTGTGTTATCTCAGTCGCGGGAGGGCGTTGTGTGTGTTGTGTGAAAAGGAATTGTGTTCTTGTGTTTGGGTGTGCGGTGGTGGAGTTTAGGGATGGACTCTCCACCTCGAGCGTCATGATTGTCAGAGGCTTTACAGTGAGGAGTAGTTGTCAGAGGTGGGCCACGACCCGACACAGCGTATGGGTTTCTATCCATATGGGCGACTCGAAGTTAATACATAAGATTGGAAGCGTCTCGTAGGACTTAGCCGTCTTAGGCATACCAAAGGTAGTGTGCTTAATCATGTGGCAAAAGGCGATCGGCATGTGGGTAAGTTGGTACACCTGCGAGGATAAAACTATTGAATAGCCTCGTCTAGGTTATGGACATGCTTGGTAGGTCGTGCAAGAACTAGACTACAACCTTTTAAATTAAAATTTGACATGGTTGGCATGAATGGGTAATTCATGCTATTGTTGTAGTGACTAATGGTTTAGTCACTACGGATTATTTCTTGTTGTTGATACTTGTTTACTCTTGTTTTTGTCAAATAAAATCAGATTGCAAAATTGCCTTCAATCTATTACATTATTGCAAATAAAACTTGCTTTATGCTTGCAAACTTGATCCTAACTGCTCCACTTAAATCGCTTGCATATTGTTATCGTATAGATCTGTTATCATTCTTATATATCTTGCAGTACATTCAAAGTACTCACCCGACTTTTCTTTTGAAATTTGCTTTTGTTCTGAGAGGAAGAAGGTGAGCCCCAAGGGCTTCATACGTGAGATGTCTTCTTGAGTTCGACGGCTAGGCTGCGGCACAGTCGGTTGCCTTGTGGGTAAAAGGCACACCGTTGGGCTCTTTGTTTATCGCCATCTTATGGCACTTTTGCTTCATTTGTTACGTAATATTTATCATTGGCGGTTGGCCTCTTTATTATAATTACTCTTGAATATTATTATGTATGTCTTTATTTTGTTACGTGCTTTCGGTTCTATGTGATTGAGTGGAATTGATGCATGAACTTTTGTGAAGGGTGTATCTTGCACTCTGGGAAGTATACATTCCTCGGCGTCCTGAGTTATTATGCTTATGATGATAGGGTCAAGTGGTGGTGATCATTATAAGCTTAATAATCGAGGCGTCACAGAATGAATTTTCCTTGTGAAAGTAGTGATTCAAGCTAGCGCAATAGTGGTATGGTTCTTTTATTTTGAATGTTCATGATCATTTAAGTACAATTTGCTACTGTATCACTAATTTTTCTAATATTGATGTACACGTTGTTACCCACTAGAACCATATTGACATGTTTTGGGGATGCACTTTCCATTAGCGGGATACCTTCATTGTATTTATCTTTTTTTTTGCTTTACTTTTATTCATGTATGAATTTAATTGCACAATAATACAAGACTATGTTTGTTATAAATTAATTTAGTCATTCGAGGCTTTTAGCCCATCCTCTTTTTTCATCCTGGATTCGCCACTGGCGTAACAAGTTTCTTGTCTCCGGCCTGAAATGTGGACTAGTTCAAGTGTGGTATATTAGCTTCTGCGTGTCAGTGAATAATGGCTTTAGAAAGCATATGCTGCATACATTAACACAAAGAAATCGCCACAGCAGCCTAGTCAGGTTCTGATTTTGCAATTTGCATCCACCAACCTCGGTACCATCGAGTCATCGACTCAGCTTCTTCACGGAAGATTTTCGTTCCACTACTTTAGTTTGCTCTCTTATCTTGGAAATGGTTCCTCTTATTTTCCATCGCTAAACCTTTTTCGCCACCTCCGAAATTTCCAGACGGTGATGGTAGCGTTCCCGATGGTATTTGTAACTCCATTTTGCTGAATGGTACAGAGCAAATTTGCTCAAATGAAAAGAGGCAGAGAGAAGCACATGGTTGGCCGAACCAAGCCACATGTCCACATGCAAAATTAATAAGGCCCACCTCGAAAGGCCCTTCCTACTCCCATTTCTCACGCCCATCACAAACGAGCTCAGCCTGTGCCGGGCCGTGCTTTTCCTCGCCGCGCCGCGCCGTCCTTCTCGCTTGCCTCCGCCGCCGCCAGCCCGCCACCTCCTCGTGCTCCGGGACCGCGAGGCGCTGCTACGGCAAGACTTCTCCGATAGGTAGCGACGTTATTGCCCAGTAAGTTCGTGGTCGCCTCCTTCGCGTTGAATCGTAGCCGTCGAGGGTGTTTCGTGGTGTCTATTCTGTTCCTCGGAGCGAGGTGAGGTGTGGGGTTGGGGATTCCGATCTGATCTCAGGTGGGATTCGTGGAGAGCGCTGTAAGTTGCGATCGTTTGAGGTTCTGTGGGATGGGACGGGAACTCGTGCTACTAGGGAATTTTTCGGGGACAAAATCCAATTGGAACGAAGCCACTGCGTGCAAGTGTTTCGAAGCCTTACCTGTGTAGACGTGATTCGGGATTTCTTCCGGAAATTCGAGCAATTCTGACTGGAGGAAGATCTGACCATTGCTTCTTTAGATAGCACCTAATCGTGTTCGGCTTTCTACTGCTACTGATTTTAATTGAATTGAACATGAGATGAGTGGAGTGCCGGGTCACTATTACTAATTTAATATCCAGTTTGCACGTACAAATGATGTTTAGCTAGTTTACGCAGAAAACTACTGTCAAGCAAACCTGGAGTGTCTGTTATTATCAGTAGTAGATACTTCTATTTGAATTAATGTTGGTCGGGCATAGTGCTGATAGTCTTATTGGATGCCATAGTGTAATGATCATGAGATTTTGGAAACTTGCACTGATATTTTTCTGCAATATAGGACAATTATGTATTATTCTGGGCGTTTTTAAGGTAGCGTCATCAATCATTTGGATGGTATTGGTTACTAGAAAGTAATTAAAAATATTAGGGTACTAGGATACTAGGAAAAATTGGGAAACTGGAGAAGATTTTGTTGGCTTCTTGTTTATAAGATTCTGGGCAAATTCTATGTAATTTAAGTGGCTTCATGGAAATCCATATTCTGCTGGGTATGGCATGGAAGTATCGGCCAAAATTTATGGTTTGATGAACTTTGTCAAAATAAGACATTCATAAGGTGCATTCTTGCAAGCTCGATAATCTCCCTTCCAAACATTAATCAGGGAAAACATACTATTTGGCATCTTTTCTCCAGGATTTATCAATGTTCTAGTTATTCATAAAAAAATAGGTTGGTTAAGATGCATGTAGCCTTTTCAAGGTTCAAGTTTACAGTATGTGAGCTGACCCCCTCCCCCTCTTTCTGTGCAGTTTTCTTCCCCCCTCCACTGAATGGGACAAGGGGAGAATGATTCAGCTGATAACTTGCTTGCTCCATCTGATAATAGTAACGAGTTAGAAGGTAATTGCAATAATTTTTCTTCACAGAGAATGCATTTATTCCTGATATTTGTTACTTTTACAGATTTACGTGTGAAGGAAAGATGCATTGAGCAGAGAGAAGCTCTTCCTGGGGAGCCTCGCTGTGTTATATGTGGTCGATATGGTGAATATATATGTGATCAGACTGATGATGACATCTGCAGTGTAGAATGCAAGACAGCTCTTCTTGCTAGGCTTGCTGCTACAACAAAGCTGGCAGTAAAGGCTGCAAAGCGTGTAAATCTTCCTTTTGGTGATGAGAGCTTCTGTGTTAGAGACAGTAATTTTCCTGAAATACCAAGTTTGCGCACCGGCCAGATCGCTTCACTAAAGTAAACTTGACATTTGTGTCAAGGGTGAATCTGTTCCTGATCCAATCATGTGTTTCTCTTCTTGTGGTCTCCCTGAGAAGCTTGTGCACAATCTTGAGACTGCAGGATATATTATGCCTACTCCAGTGCAGATGCAAGTCATCCCTGCATCAATAAGTTATAGAAGCTTACTTGTGTCCGCAGATACTGGTTCTGGGAAAACAGTTTCTTTTCTAGTTCCTATAATTGCACATTGTTCACGAGTACGGTCGCAGCAATGTACAAGCAAGCGAGGGCCATTGGCTATAGTTCTTGCTCCAACTAGAGAACTATGCCTGCAGGTGGAAGAGCAAGCAAAAGTGCTTGGAAAGGGTTTACCTTTTAAAACTGCTCTAGTTGTTGGTGGCGATCCCTTGGCTCAGCAAATCTACAGAATTGAAAATGGCATCGAGTTAATTGTTGGCACCCCCGGGAGGCTAATTGATATTCTCATGAAACACAATGTTGACCTTAACGATGTTTCTGTTTTTGTTTTGGACGAGGTGGACTGCTTGCTAGAGAGGGGATTCAGGGATCAGGCCATGCAAATCTTTCGGGCACTTTCACATCCATGAGTTTTAATGTTTTCAGCAACAGTACATTCAGAAGTTGAGAAGATGTCAAACTCACTGGCTAGCAATGTGATACATATTTCTTGTGGGAACCCAAGCAGGCCAAACAAATCAGTTAAACAAGTGGTCATTTGGGTGGAGTCTAAGCAGAAGAAGCAGAAGATTTTGAGATAATGACAAGTAAGCAGCACTTTAAACCTCCCGCCGTTGTGTTTGTGAGTTCCAGAGTCGGTGCTGATCTCTTGTCTGAAGCAATTACTGTTGCTACTGGATTGGAGGTTATTTCTATTCATGGTGAGAAGCCAATGAATGAGAGAAGAGAAAGTTTGAGAAGGTTTCTCACAGGAGAAGTATCCGTTGCTGTTTGTACAGGGGTGTTGGGGCGTGGAATTGATCTCCTGAAAGTATGTCAAGTGATATTGTTTGACATGCCAAATTCCATTGATGAATATGTTCACCAAGTTGGACGAGCATCTCGAATGGGCGAGGAGGGCACGGCTATTGTCTTTGTGAATGAGGAGGATAAGAAACTTTTCAGAGAGCTTGCCCAGGTTCTGAAGACTACAGGAGCTCAATTCCCGGGAGCTTGCAAATTCAAAATACACAAGCGGTTTATCTCTTGGCAGTGGCAGGAAGAGAAAATTGAGTTCTATGGCCCGTTCTTGATCAGGATGCATAACAGAGTGGTGGCTAGTCTTTCTTAAAGATGACACAATTGTATGCCTATCAGGAATATGGCATTGCTGTTCAATAGTCAAGGTTAAACCTTTGTGGAAAGCAGTGTATCTGAGTGATCCATCCTCCAGAGGATAAGTCGGATATCCCTGGAATTCATACTTGTGGAATTTTCAGGCACTTCCGAGCAAGATTATTTCTCGGCACATGTCTGCTATCAATTCATGTGGGAAATGTAAAGAAGCTACGATATATGTAAATGTCAACAAAATGTAAGTCAAAACACACATCGTACAATTGACTTACAATTGATGTAATGTGCATTTCCTTGGTTCCTTCATCTTACATTAATGGTTTCTTGGCTCTAGTTTGTTTTCTTTTGTTATTATTTATTTCTTCCTTGATTCATTCATTACAGGCCATTATTAGTGTAAATGTTGGTTTTGTAAACTTATCTGCTCCTACAATATTAGTTCTCAGAACCTTTTTCAAGTTTTTCTGCTGCGGTCTCACTGTTTTTATATGTTCCCTAGTTTTCGTTCTTCAATAAATCTTTAGTAGGAATTTAGTATGAACATCAATTAGCTTTGGCGTCTCCTTCCTCGTAGCCTACCCCGACTCCTGTTTTACCTCCGATAGAATTGCTCTGATACGAATTGGCTTGAGGTGTTGATCGAGCGATGGAAGACGGGAACGAGAATTAGGGTTTGAGCGAAGTGGGTAGGAGAGCGGTGGAGTTAAGCCCTTGTGCGCAAGACGGGACTTGTTCCTAGCCAGCTCGTCGAGGCTCTGAACTGCCGACGTTTAGGGGAGGAACTAATATGCTATTGCTTGAAGAATCGAGTACAATGGGGTGTCCTTTTATTGAGGATGAACTATTGTCTGTATTCGGCAAGGATGCTACGTATCCTGAAAGGATACCACACAACTCAAGTACTTGCAATGGATGCTACCTAAACTATCTCAATTATCCATAAGGGATTAACCTAATACCGAAACCTAATCCTATCTCTTCCCCCCTCCTTGCGTCAAGCTCCCTGGCTTGCCACGCACTGGATTGCTCACGGCAATCCTACCGTTGTCGCCTTCCGACGACGCTGATACGTCTTGCCAAAGAACGAGTCCGTAACATTTCTGCCACCCTGAAGAAACAGCTCGTCCTCGAGCTACATAGAAGGATAACACTGGCGAAACTCTGAAATTGGCATCCAGGATGTTTCGGTAGCTGGTCGGTCCTCCCAACGAATCAAACTTCCCAACCTTGAGACGCAAAGCGACCTCGTAGTACTTGCGCCAGTTTAAGGACAACACGACCATGATGAATATCGAGCAACAGTACAATCATGATAGGCGGCTTCCCATGGAAAGGTTTCAATAGGGCAACATGAAAAACATCGTGGAGACGAGCACGAGCAGCGACTCAAGCGGTATGCGATCGATCCAACACATTGTAGGATTTTGTAAGGCCCAAAAAAACGAGGAGAAAATTTGCCCATTGCCGGTTGGCCAAGTGACGCTGCTGCACAATGATGAAGTCTCTACTAAACCCACTGACCCACAGAAAACTTAATGAGATGAGAAGTTTTATCACAATGTTCCTTCATAGAAGTCTGAGCTTGAAGCAAACATTCCCGAATTTCAGCAAGAAACTCATCACAATCCACAAGTTGACAATTGTGGCAAGACGAGAGACACCAGGGTCATACGTGACCAAAACCGAAGGATCACGCCCATAAACGACTTTAAATGGAGTAGCGCGGAGGGTTGTTTGAAAGGAGGAATTATAACAAAATTCCGCCCAAGGAAGCCAGCGAAGCCATTCCTTCGGCTGATCTCCAGAAAGACAACGAAGATACATTCTAATGATGCGGTTGAGGACTTTCGTTTGACCATCAAATTGTGGATGAAAGTCGGAACTGAGGTGCAATTTAGAACCAGCTAGACGAAAGAGTTCAGACCAAAAAGAACTAGTAAAGACAAGATCATAATCACTCACAATTGACGATGGAATGCCATGAAGCCGAACGATATTATCAAAGAATATACGTGTAACCGAACTTGCTGTTTATAGATGACCCAATGTCGAGTGTACTTTGAAAAGCGGTCTACCATGGTAAGCACAACAGATTTGCCTTGTACCTTGGGAAATCCTTCCACGAAGTCCATTGAAATATCATCCCAAACTTTGTGTGGCACCTGTAAAGGCTGAAGAAGACTAGAGTGATGCAAATGCTCGGACTTGTTGCGTTGACAGGTCGCACAACCACGAACAAATTCTGGACCAATTTAGCATCTGGGCACATAAAAGCGAGGCGAAGATGATGAAGTGTTTTATGAGAACAACCGTGGCCCGAATTGTGAGCATCGACCACAAGAGTTGCCTATACTTCAGAATCAGCCGGAACAAAAACACGCCTGTGGAAAAGAAGTAGATCATCCACAGCGGTCCAATCAGACGTAGTGTCATCGGCCAAAAGCGCCGCACGTTGCTGTACCAAGTCGGGTTGGGAGGTGAGATCTTGACGAAGCGATAAAAATATCAAAACGAGGCGAGAGACCACATGTAGTGCGGCGGTTCTTCTGTCCGAACATGAAAGAGCATCGGTCATTGCATTTTGACGACGGCGATATTCCACCGTGAAGGTATAGCCAAAAGCTTACTCGCTAGCGATGTTATGGGATAGTAGACAACCATTGGTCAGGAGAAATTTGGACTATAGTAATTAGTACGAACTCGACAAGATCGTCCGACAAATCGGACGCCAATGCCGAATAGCTTCACCAACCCAATAAGCTCACATTCATATCGGCTAGCTTGGCATATTGTGGCACGACGACACGACTAAAGAATGCGAGGCCGATCTCACGATGAAGAACGACACCAAACCCTATTCGGACGCATCACAATTCATAGTAAATTGGACATTAAAATCGGGTAATTGTAGTGCCGGTGCAAAAGTGAACCGTTTTGAGAGAGCAAAGGCATGGCGACCTTGTCCTCCATACAAATGCCTCTTTCTTCGTCAACTTGGTGAGAGGCGACAATGACACCATAATCTTGAATGAATTTACGATAATAACCGATCAAACCAAGAAATGTCCATGAGCGCGTCTCGAACCGAGGCGAGTCAATCGCCGCCAGAAACTTTATCAAGATCCATGGCCATACCCTGTCCAGAAATAATGTGACCCAAGTATGCAACTGAATCGGTGCCAAAGGAACATTTGGAGTGCTTGAGAAACAAGTGATGTTCTGACAACAACTGCATCACGGTGCGGACTCACCGAAATGTTCGGACCATGACTAGCGCAAATCAAAATATTGTCAAAAAGCACAAGGGCGAAGCGGCGAAGAAAAGACTTGAGCGTCGTTCATAAGAGCCTGAAAAGTAGTCGGTACATTCGTTAGTCCAAATGACATAACGAGGAACTCAAAGTGGCCTAGGTGCGTGCAGAAAGTCGTCTTCTCAATGTCAGAAGGATACATCCGGACTTGATGATAACCACTACGAAGGTCCAATTTGGTTAAGACACACGCCTTTTAATTCATCCAGGAGCTCATCGATGAGTGGAATTGGAGATTTGTCCTTGGCCGCTTTATCATTCGGCGTGATAATCACGCAAAGCGCCCGAGTAGCATCGTGCTTTTAGCCAAGATCCTTTGGAGAAGAGAAAGCGACGCGTACTTTCGAATAATCCCTTGTTGAAGCATGTCATCACATTGTCGCTCAATCTCATCTTTCAAAAGCTGTGGGTAGCGACAGGGACAGACAACGACGGGAGTTGTCCCTAGCAGAAGGTGTATATGATGGTCATGACGCCGGATCAATGGAAGACCGTGCGGCACCTCAAATATGGGCATGAATTCCTGGAGCAAGTCTTCCATCATGTCTTCCTGAGTGCATGCATGGATGCGTGGGTGCCAAAGTCGGCGATCAATCCTTGCCATGTCACTTGATGATCATGCTACCAAAAGGACATTGTTAGAAGGTCGAAATCCCAGACAATCGGTCCTAGGGCGCGCAACCATTGCACACCCAATACCACGTCGAAGCCCTCCAGTGGTAAGACGTAGCAGTCGATGTGGAAGAGCTCGTTGTTGATGATCATGCCCAGTGCGGTGGACTCGAGCTAGAGACACAATCACCATTATCTCCGTGACCTTCATCTCTGAAGCGGTGTAAGAAATGCGCCAAGATGTTCGTGGCACCCTTGGCCAAAAAATTATGGGTTGAGTCTGAGTCGACCAAAGCCATGAGGCGATGCTGGATGGATACATGAAGCTTCATGGTACGGTTGAGTGCGATTCTCGTGATTGCATGTAAAGAAATATGGGCGTCGCGTCGTGGGTTCCTCACTGGAGTCTTCGTCGAGTTTGAGAAGATATATGCCTTTGAAAGAACATGCATGATCTCGGGTAAATTTGGCCAGACAATTATAGCAAAGGCCCTTGAGACGGTGGTCATTCATCTCCTCGGCGTAAGGCGTCGAAGCCGTGAATTCATCCCCTTGGTGGCGAACCTAGAGCGGTAGCGGCGCCAAGAACATCATGCGTGGCGTGGTCGACTGTTGGGATCGGGAGCAGAAAAACGCGGCGTAGATGACCCGCGGACTGGTGGAAGGCTATCATTCGAATCATCCTCACCGCGATGCTCGTATGCACGGGCGAGGCTCATCACCGTTTGCAAATTGGACGGGTTTTGGAGCTCCATGTCGGTCTTCAGCGGGTTACGTAGGTCGGCTGTAAACAATTGTACCTGCTTAGCCGAAAGTTGTTCGGTGCGGCAAAGTAGTGCCAAGAACTACTGTTGATACTCCTGGATTGCCCCGGTCCGTCGGAGGTGAGCCAATTCGTCGAGCGGATTGCTACGCAAAGGCGGCCGGCAGCATGTTCACAAAGTCGACGAAGTGAGGCCAAGACAATATGCCCTCGTCACGTTTGAGCTGATAGTACCAAAGTTGAGCGTTGCTGATGAGATGGTATGCGGCAAGCCAAACGTTCTCGTCCATGGTACGCTGCCCTTGAAAAAAATGTTCACATCGATTGAGCAATGGCAAGGTGTCGTCGCCTCCATCGTACGTGGGAAATTCCAATTTGTGGAATCGCGGTACGCCGAAGGGCTCCTCGCCCAACCTGCCACCTCCGGCCGTCGTCTCGGTATTTGGCGGAGTGCGATTCGGCGCCATAAATTCTTTGCTCGGCCTTGATGCGGAACTTTCGGCGCGCGAAATAAGCAGGTCATGACTAACCAATCGACGGTTCAGTGTGGAGAGTTGAGCGATGATTTGATCAAGCTTTACCAAATTGTCTCGGGCATTGGCGGCCACCGCCACCTGGGCTTCAGGGTCGTCGTTGGTAGGGGTGAAAACGGATCGGATACGGACGGATAATGACTTTGCCATATTTGTTTTCATATTTTTTCCAGATCCGGATACGAACACAAATACCCCGGATACAAATACAGATACGAATAATATCGAATACGAATACGAAGCGAATACAAATCGAAATGAATACTGTCGCGGATATTTTTTGGAACATGAAAACCCTTTAAATTGTATGCCAGAAATTAACAAAAAATATATAACTAGTTTATTTGATACAAATATTCATGAATTGTTCATATTTTAAGCAACCACACATAACATTGGAACTAGCAAGCTGCATTAACTAGTTCATCACAAACATAACACTTAATTTACGATATTTAGCTCATAAGTTATAACTCACAAAATCACAAATCATCACACATTCACGCTTAGTTCATCACATACATAAAACTTAGTTCACGATAACATCGATCAATTTGGATGGTTAATCTATACGCAAATGACTATAACATCCCAAAGTATGTTACCAAAAATAAAATTAAGAAAGTTATTATTTTATTGGCTTTTCTGAGATTTAAAAGAGTTTTCTTGGTTAAAAAGAAAAGAAAATAAAATAAAGTAAATTATTTAATTTCCTAGTTTTTTATGTCAAAAAAATTATTGAGTTTTCTTGGATTTTATTGATTTAAAGTCAAAAAGAAAATTTTAATTAATTTCTTGAATTTTCTGGATTTTAAAAGGTTTTTCCTATTTTCAGAAATTTAAAATAATTTATTTGCAAAAATTTAAAATAATTCAAGTAATTTCTATGTTTTTTTTCTAGAATTTTTGAACTCTTTGCTATTTTCTAAAAGGCTATTTGATTTGTTGCATTTTCTGAAATTCAGAAATCAATTAAAATATCCTTTTCTCTTTTGGGCCGAAATTCGGATAATTCATATTCGTATATGTATTCAACGGATAACGAGACTCTAGTGATCCGTATTCGTTTTCAACAAAAAATCGTATTCATTTACGATCAGAGAATTATCAGAAAAATCCGATCAGAAAATGCAATACATTTACATAGGATCGGTCGGAAACTATCCGATCTGGATCGGGTCGCCGCCAACCCGCTTGGATACTACGCCGCCTCAGCTCCTTGACGCGCCCCTGAGCGTCCCATTTCCACCATGCTTCGGTGTCTTCATCGCCTCGCGAAGTCGAGCGATATCATCTTTTGAAGCCATCGAACCTTTTTTAAGACAGCCTTCGTGGAAGTGTCTTTGAAGCCATAGCAGAGGCTTTAACTTGGCTTAGGCGACGCTCTTCTTTGAAGTCACCGCTCTGGCTTCTCTGTCTTGATCTAGTCATGTCATCCCTGATGGCTTCTACCGGTGGCTCCTTCGCCATCTCGCTCCCCCCAGTTCGGTTCGACGGGACGAACTTCTGGGAGTGGGCTGTGCACCTGATGATTCATCTCAACAGCCAGCGTCTCTAGGGCCATCTCACTGGCGAGCACCCCTGTCCGCCTCGCCCTACACCGCCAGTTCTGCCCACTCTTCCTACTGGTGTGGATCAGGCGGCTTAGGAGCAATGTTGCACTGGAGGAGGCCCTAGAGCTCTACCAGTCTGAGCTGCACGCCTACGAGCGATGGCAGGATGCTGAGGCTCGTGCTACCACCATCCTGGTGGGTAGAATGCCTATGACCATCTCCATGGATGTAGCGGAGCTACTGACGACACAACTTATGTGGGAGTGTCTCCGAGCTTACTATCAGCCGACCAGTGATGCTATGAACCTCTTAGTTGTGCACTAGGCGCATTCTCTTTGGCAGCTCGATGCCACCGTGGATGACTTCTACCAGAAGTTATCTGAGGTATGGCGTTGGCTTGACTCTCTAGGGCCAGATGTCTGTCAGACCTGTCACTACTGTGTGCGTTTCCGCGCTAACCAGGAGACTTACCATCTCTACAACTTCCTGACGCTTTTCCGATGTGAGTTCGAGACTGTGCGTACTCAACTCCTGACTCGCCACCAGCGCCGAGCTTGGTGGAGGCCTCACGGGTGTGTGTGCTAAGCAAACTCGTCACCGTGGCGCGGCTCAGATGTAGTTTGTCTTATGCCTTGGCGCCTACTCTTTTGTCGGTTTCTTGGCCGACCGTGACTCGCCCCCGGCTCCCGGTGGTTCTTTGCTTCTCTGCAGTCTCCACCGCAACTCTTTGTTAGCGTGACGGTCACAGGTATCTGGATTGCTACAAGCAGAGGAGGGACCTGGGTCGTCGGGGTGGACATCCCCCGAAGTGCTTTGGAGGTTCCTCTCACTTTGGAGATGGTGCCTCTCGCTGGGGCTCCTTCGGTGACGCCACACAGTAGCTCCTCTCACTACTTCAGTGTCTCGGTGTCGGCTCGTCCTCAGACTCTCGGGTTCTGATCGTTTGGCTCTTACTTCTCAGCAGTCTTCCTCGGCTCTGCCTCCTCACTCGTTAGGTATCTTATCTTTGTGGATCTTGGACTCTGGTGCTTCTTTTCACATGACACTAGATTCTACCCACCTCACTTCCGTGCGTTCCACAGATTTTCCTTCCACTGTTCTGACTGCAGATGGTACCTCTCTTCCTATTGCAGGCCGAGACGCCCTTTCCACTTCTTTTCATGTTCATACAGTCTCTCATGTTCCTCAGTTTACTATGCAGCTTATGTCGGTTGGTCAGATCACTGATCACGACTGTCGTGTTCTTGAGTCTGACTCTTGTTATGTTCAGGACCGCCGCACAGGAACTGCTTGGTACTGGCCCTTGGTGCCGTGATTCATAGCGTCTTTGGGAGCTCGACTAACTTTATCTTCCTTACGCTGTCTCCACCAGCCAGTCAGTCACAACCACTACCATTACCTCTGGTCTTGCCACGTCCTCCACTACCTCCTTCGCTCAGTGGCACCATCGTCTCGGTCGTCTCAGTGGCTCGCATCTATCGCCTTTAGTTGGTCGTGGTGTTTTTGGGTCTGTTTCTATATACACCTCTTTGCATTGTATGTATTGCAAGCCTGGTAAGCAGCTGCAGCTCCCCTATCCCCCTAGTGATTCTATTTCTACTTGTCCTTTTGATCTTATTCATTCTGATGTTTAGGGTTCGGCTTCCTTCGTTTGGAAAGGGGGCCATCGATACTATGTGATCTTTATTGATGATTACTCTCGTCTTACTTGGATCTACTTCATGTCCTCTCATGATTAGGTTCTCTCTATTTATCGATGTTTGCCACCTTGGTTAGCACTTAGTTTGATTCGGCCATTTGTGTGTTTCGTGCGACTCTGCTTTGGTAGTATCTCTCTCTTGCTTGCGTCGTTTTCGTTGAGCGGGGCATTCTTCCCGTACTCTTGTCCTAGTGCTCACGCTCGAGCGGTGTCTCGGCGTAAGCATCGTCACTTGCTTAAGACCTTCGTGCTCTCATGCTTGCCTCTTCTGTTCCCCCTCACTTCTGGGCTGAGGTTGTATCTACCGCTGCTTTTCTTATCAATATGCAGTCTTCCACTGCTCTTCATGGTCTACTCCTGTCGAGCGTCTCTTTGGTCGAGCTCCAGAGTACAATCACCTTCGCAGCTTCGACTATGTTTGTTTTGTCCTCCTTCCACCTCGTGAGCGCACCAAACTAACTGCTCAGTCAGTTGAGTGTTTTCCTTGGCTACAATCTTGAGTATAAGTGTTATCATTGCTATGACCCTGTTGCTCGCAGGATGAGGATTTCTTAGGATGTCACTTTTGACGAGTCTCGATCTTACTACCCTCGTTCTCCCACTATCAGCCCAGATTCTCTTGTTGAGTCGATTTCCTTTATGATTTTTCCTGACTCTCAGCTGTCCACCACTGTTTTGCCTCATCATCCATCTTCTTCGCCTCCGGCTCCACCTGTTCCCCTTCCGCCGGAGTTTCCTTCCTGCTCTGTTGTTGAGATTCCACCTTTTCTCCTTGCACTACTCTCGCCGTCCTCGGTCTACTCCTTCCCTTGTTGAGTCTCCGTCTTTGCTGTGCTCTGTACCCAGTTCTCCTTCTCCGTCCTTGTTGGGTCCTGCTCCGCCTTCTCCCAGATACGATCTTCGTGATTGTAACACTGTTAGGCCGCCTGAGCGCTACGGCTTTGTAGCCGTTGCTCTTTCTGAGTCTACGACCTACAGTGAGGTTGCTGCTCACCCTAACTGGCAGTTCGCGATGTCTGAGGAGATAGCTGCTTTGGAGTGTACTGGCACTTGGGATCTTGTGCCCTTATCTCCGCAAGTCACTCCCATCACGTGCAAGTGGGTGTACAAGATTAAGACCAGCTCGGATGGTTCCCTTGAGCGCTATAAGGCTCGTCTCGTGGCGCGTGGTTTTCAGCAGGAGCATGGTCGTGACTACGATGAGACTTTCGCTCGTATTGCTCACATGACCTCTGTTCGCACTCACCTTGTTGTGGCCTCTGTTCGACAGTGACCCATCTCTCAGTTGGACGTTAATAATGTATTTCTCAATAACGAGCTGCGTGAGGTCTACATGCAGCCGCCTCTGGGTATTCTGTCCTTGATGGCATGGTGTGTCGCATTCGTCGCTCTCTATGGGCTCAAATAAGCCCCTCATGGTTTGACCGCTTCTCCTTTGTTGTCACCGCTGTTGGCTTCTCCGTAGTGATCACGACACTGTCCTCTTCGTCCACACCTCTCCTCGGGGTTGGACACTCCCTCTCTATGCGGATGATATGATCATTACTGGAGATGACTCTCAGCATGTTGCCTTTGTGAAAGAGCGTCTCAGTGAGCAGTTCTTGATGTCCGATTTGGATACTCTCGTAACTTCTTTGGGATAGAGATCACTTCTACGTTCGAGGGCTACTATCTCTCTCAGGAGAAGTACATTTAGGATATCCTTACTCGCGCTTGTCTCACTGATCAGCTTGTGGTGGATACTCCAATGGAGCTTGGTGTTCACCTTCGGCCTACTGATGGTGAGTCTCTTAAGGATCCCACTCGCTACCGCCATCTTGTCGGGGGCCTTGTCTACCTTAGGATCACTCGCGCTAACATCTCCCTAATTCATATCCTGAGTCAGTTCATCTCTGCACCCACTCAGCTTCACTACACTCATCTTCGTGTTCTGCGTTATCTTCGCGAGACTATAACTTGTCACCTTTTCTTTCCTCACTCCAGTTCTTTGCAGCTTCAGGCATACTCTGATGCGACCTGGGTTAGCGATAATTCTGATTGCCGATCTCTTTTTGGCTATTGCGTTTTTCTTGGTTCCTCCTTGATTGCCTGGAAGACCAAGAAGCAGACCGTAGTTTCCGTTCGCCGAGGTGAGTTGAGAGCTATGGCGTCGTTGACAGCTGATACCGAGGTCACTGGTTTTGGTGGTTACTTGAGGATTTCGGTGTTTCTGCTTCTGCACCGACTCCTCTCTTATCAGATAGTACTAATGCGATCAGCATTGCTAGAGATCCTGTGAAGTATGAGCTCACTAAGCACATATATATTTTATAGTCTCGAGAAAGATGGGGTGTGTTTAATAGGGGAAGAAGCTATTAGAGATCACATATCTTTTTTACAAAGATTTGTTTAGGTATGAAGTCAATTTGAATGTTAACGAGGACAATTTCTAGAAGGTGGGTAAAATTTCAATTGCGAGATAATGAAAGCTTGATTCAAAGATTTATCGAGGAAGAAGTTTGGAATGTTATCAAGGATCCGCAGATTCTACTCTGGACCGACGGTTTTCCTTCTTTCTATAAGGCTTTTGGGGTTTTTAAAGAAGGGAACATATCTAATGCTAATGGGTAATTGAGTGCTAAAGTGCTAATTGAAATCTTGACCGTTGGATCATGCAAGGTGTTTGATGCAGAGCATTGGTGGTGGGAGCATGCAAGGTGTTTAATGCAGATGCATTAATGAAGGCGCATTGGAGGTGGGAGTATGCGGGGTGATTAAATGGTTTGGAGGTGGGAGTCCTGTTAATCTTGGTTATTCAATCCGGATCCAGCGGTCAAGATTGCCATTAGCACCTTAGCACTCAATTACCTATTAGCACTAGATATTCTTTAAATGCTCTCATGGGGATGGTTAAGGACTAAAATGAGGAGAAATTGGATTTAAAAAAGTTGAATTATGGGGTGATCACTTTGATTCCAAATATTAAGGAGGCTAACTCAATTAAGCATTTTCAAGCCGATTTGTTTGATCAATGTCAGTTTTAAAATTATCACCAAGCTAATGGTTGTTAGGTTGGGGAACATAGCACTTAGGGTTATTAGTGCGTGTCAATCTGCCTTTATCAAAGGGAGGAATATTTTGGATCGGGTACTATCTTTACATGAGATTCTCCATGATTTTAGAATTTCTAAGAAGAGAAGAGTTATTTTAAAGTTAGATTTTGAAAAATCTTATGATAAAATTCAGTAGGGCTTCTTGGAAAAGGTCATGAGGGGAAAAGGATTCTCTGAACTTTGGATTAAGTGGGTGATGAGCACCATCAAAGGGGGTAAGAAAAGGATTCTCTGAACTTTGGATTAAGTGGGTGATGAGCACCATCAAAGGGGGTAAAGTTAGTATTAATATTAATGGAGTAGTTGGTCCTTATTTCACAACCCATAGAGGTTTGAGACAAGGGGACCTTTGTCTCCCTCGCTCTTCAATATAGTAGCTGATGCTTTAGCAACCTTGATTGAAAAAGCTCAAGAATCAGGTTTAATCAAAGGGGTAGTTTCTCATTTTATTCTTGGGGGTGCCTTTGCTACAATATGCAGATGATAATGTCCTCATGGTTGATTGTGAAGAGAAGTACATTCTTAATCTCAAATTCCTGTTATATTGTTTCGAATAGATGTCTGGGTTGAAGATTAACTATCATAAGAGTGAGGTGTTTGTTTTAGGGGTGGACAAAGAGGAAGCTAGCAGAGTTTCTAATATGCTAAACTGTAAGCTTGGTCAGCAGCCTATGACTTAGGGATAGAGATTGGGGACTAGCGGTTGCATAAAAAGCAAAGCAGGAAGGATTATGAGTAAATTGGTGGGCAGTTGGAAAAATAATTTTTATCCTCGGGAGGTAGATGGTCTTAGTCACGATTGCTTAAGTAGTCTCCCATCTATACAATGGGTTTTACAAAGTTGAGTGAGGAGACTCACAAGAATATGGATTCCATTGGATCCAGATTCTTTTGGAGAGGGCATGTGACAAGTTCAAATACTACATGGTTAATTGGAAGGTGTGTAGACCAAAAGATTTTGGAGGTTTGAGGGTGATTAATACTAGGTTGATGAATGAGTGTCTTTTATGCAAATGGTTGTGGAGAATGAATATGGCCAAGGATGAATTGTGGTTTGGGATTTTGAAAGCATAGTATTTTCCTAAGGGAGATTTGAGAGACATTATGCCCTTTAGAGGTCTCAGTGCGAAGTCCCTTCATAAGGTTAGATCTTTGTTTAATATGGGGGTTGTTCAGCAGATTGGCGATGAGAAGGCTATTTTCTTTTGGAAAGATGTTTGGTTAGATAGTTGTCTTCTAAAATTAGTTACGATAGACTATTTAATATCACTTCGATCCCCGATATTTATGTGTAAGATTGTTTTGTGAATGAGGAATGGAACATTACCTTTATTAGGCAGTTTGGTAGGGAGGAGGATATGTGGAAAGATCTAAAGAATGCTTTATATGGGGTGGAGCTTAATGATGAGAGACATAGTGGGGTGGTGCTTGGAGAACTGATGATGACATCCCTGCTACCATATTTCCAAGTATTCATCCGAGTATTCATGATATACCTAAAGGCCCCACGACAAGAGCACGAGCCAAGAAATGACAACAACATGTGAATTTGTTCCTTAACGCCTTACCTTCTATTGATGAGAATAATATACTACCTTACGCTAGTTTCTTATGCATTCTTAGGTGTGAAGACGAGGCCACCGAGCACTCAACAGAGGGAGTCCATGCAGGTGGCGCAAGGCTCGAGTCCACGGTGCATGAAGCCCATGCGCATGGAGCTCTCACGGGCTGGCCTGCGTGCCAAGTATTTGATTGATGCTCATTGCTCAGTCATATAATCATAATTAGCCAATTGAGTTTAGGATTAATAGATTGTTTGGGTCTTTCTGGCCGAACTAACAAGACCCGGTTCACATGAGACCTACGTGCTAGCCACATTCTGAACATGAGACCGATGGAGTCTTAGTTAAGCCGAATATTAGGGAGTAGGTTAGAGGTGTGTTTCGGTTTTAGTGGGCCCACTTGGAGCTAAGTTCGAATCTGTCGAACCAATCCGGAAAGACTTCCCAGGCTGTGCGTACGAGATGGGGGATGGTCATAAATATCCTTGCCCTTCTCTTGTAATGGGGAACAACGATATTTTTGAGTTAATAGATTGATTTTAGTTCTTGTTTCTCCAAGCATGGCCGAACCAAGTCCTTGAGGGAAATTAGGAATTCTTCGCAAATTAAGATCATTCAACCTTTCCGCTGGGAATTGAGAATGTGATAGGGCTTCACTTGGTTGTCGTGAAGTCCGGCGCGTGTGTTTGTTCTTGCATTGGCAACGGAGGACCACTATGATTCGAGAGGCTACACGCGAGTATCTTGAACATTCGTCGAGAAGACTGGACGACCCCGTATCAGGAACTCTGGGAGGTTTTCGGTTAAGTGTTTGCTTATCAAAATAGAATTCAAACTGCTTCTCAACTTAAAATGAGAAATTGGAAAGGAAGTGAAAATTGTTGTCTGTGTAGGATTGCTGAGGATATTGATCATGTTATGTTTCGGTGTGTTTTAGCTAGATTCGCTTGGGTGTGTGTCAAAGAAATCCTAGAGTGGGAAATATATCCGGATTATTTAGATAATTTCCACCATCATTGGTTAGATAATAGGCGTGCTAACAGATACCACATTGGCTTATTCAGTTTTGCAGCTCTGGCATGGACGTTTTGGAAAATCAAAAACAAAATGGCGATTGAGTGGACCTTACTTAAACAACCTTATGAAGTCATATTCTAATTTATGTCATTTTTGTAGCAGTGGCAAGCTCTGATCAACGAAGCGGAGCAAGTGGTGTTGGACAGATTGGTTGATCTGACTGAAGGCTGGTTGAAGATCTTTTGCGCTGGACAAAAAAGCTTTAGTGGAGTTTAGTTTGTTTGATACTTTGTTTTTTGGCAGTTAGGGGCCTTTCTGTTGATGTTTGTTAACTGCTTAGGTTGTTTCCTAGTTTGATCTTGGTTTGTGAATTGGTAGTTCATGGTTGAGCTAGTTTCCCCAGCCTTCTGTTTTGTTGTTGCTTTGCTTGTAAACTCGTTATTAGCTTTTTATAAAAACTAGGTTTTCGTTTAAAAAGAGAGTTCACCAAGCACATTGGAGTGGATACCTCGTACATACGATCGCAGGTGCAAGGCCAAGTTATTGATCTTCAATATGTGCCTTCAGAGCTTTAATTAGCAGATTTCTGCACTAAGGAATAGACTAGAGTTCAACATAGATTCTACCTTTTCAAACTCAGTGTTGTTGATTCACTATGAGTTTGAGGGGGTGTTAGATATGTAGATAGTGTAAGGTGTTCTTTGCATAATTGTAAACCCTATACATGTTATATATTGGCCTCTTGGCCTATTGGAATGAATAGAAGTCTCATTCCAACACTCCCCTCCTTGCGCCAAGCTCCTTGGCTTGCCGTGCACTGGATTGCTCACGGCAATCATGCCGTTGTCACCTTTCGACGATGCTGATGCGTCTTGCCCAAGAACGAGTCCGTAACATGCTCTGTTGTCAAGTTTGGCTACAACTGATATGGCGTGGGAAGTGAGAAAGATGGAGATGCAAAAGGCTGAGATAAAGGTGGTGGCGAGGATCGCCTCGATTTCATTGGACTTGCTCGGTCGGCGAGGCTTTGATATCTGCCAAGTCGAAATTCTTTGAGGTAATGTTTTCTCTTATTTCGTATTGCCTCATCTCAATTACATATGCAACCTTTTTATAGCCTAGGCGCAATGGAGATTTCGCTTTTTCAAAACCAGGAAGGCACAACCAAGGAAAAAAAAAACAGAATCGTGTCAGATGTCGAAAAAATTGGGAGCAGGAGGAAAAACCGTCTGAAAATTTTCAAATTTAAATTTAAATTTATGATTTCATAATGCACTTCCTAGGTTGGTTTATGCCTTTTTCGTGCTAGATTATCTATTGTATGAGCTAAATATGTTTGAATTATTATATGAGCAAGTCCCAACATTTTTTAGACAATCAAGCCTAGCTAGTATAATCATTGGGTAGAATATAACCATCAAACATACACTTGGGATCAGTACAAAGCCCATATAGCTCAATCTGAAGGACTTCTCTGTTTTTTTCCGATTTTGGTAACGGTTTTTCCGGTATTTTGAACCAGTTTTGGGTGGTAACCGGTCCAGTTACCAGTTTTACAACTTCACTAATTCAATTTTCCATTTTCGAATTTTGACCTGTTTTTTTTCCGGTTTCCAGCCGTTGGGCGGTTTATTCTCCGGTTTCGAGATTTTGATACTTGGGCATCGCACAATTCAGGAAGGAAACTAACTTGAACTATAATTCGATCTCTAACTCAATCTCTTAAGGAGATACTAACTCAATTCTTCCTAACTAGCCTTTCCTCTTCCCCAGGCTTATTAAGTCGTCGACTAGTCGACAAGTCGGCGGCGCAGATACGACTTGCGCTAGCGACTCGACTTGCGCCGGCCGGCCTTCGTCGCCCTCGCCCTTCGTCGCAGCTGCAGTCGCAGCTCCCTTCGTCGCAGCCGGCAGCTCCCTCGTGCCCTTTGTCGGTCGTCGCTCCCGTCGCCCAGCCCAGGTATGCTCCTCTCTCAGGCTCTCAGCTCTCTGTTTCTCTTCCGCTCTGCTTCTCGATCAATTTGTCTTTGGGGACTGCGGATCGAAGGGAGGGGACTGGGGAGGAGGGATGGATGGATCTGGGCGAGGAGGAATCGAAGGGGCGATGGATCTGGGATCGGGGAGGCGCGCGAGCGGCGAAGCCGAGAGGAGAAGAAAGCATGAGCGGCGGAGAGAAAGGGGGGAGGCGGCAAGGCTCGCAGAGCGGAGAGAAGGGGAGGAGGCGGCGCGCTCGCGGCGGAGAAGAGGGAGGGAGGAGGCGCTTTGGCGTGGCGCTCGGCGGCGAGAGAAAGGGGAGGAGGCGGCGGCTGTGGCGTGGGGCGGAGAGAAAGGGGAGCGAGGGAGGCGCGCTGGCAGGGAGAGAGAAAGGGAAGGAGGCGCGCTCGGCAGGCGGAGAGAAAGGGGAGGAGGCACGCACGTGGCGTGGCGCTTCAGCGAGCGGAGAGAAAGGAGGAGGGGATGTGGGCGGTGGCGTTGCCGGTGAAATTTGCTCGGCGAGGCGGCCCGAGATTTTCTGCGGCCACCACAATTAAAGTTGCTGCTGCTAGTACTGTCGGGATTTTCTGCGGCCACCACAATTAAAGTTGCTGCTGCTAGCACTGTCGCCTCGCCTCACCTTACCGCTTTAATAGCCATGATATGAACAGTACTTATCGACTAGTCGGCAAGTCAGTCACTACGAGAGTAGTGTCGACTTGCCGACTTAATAACCTTGCTCTTCCCTAATCTATCTACTGCCTTACGGCAGCAGTATCCAAGCCATTGCCGTGATCGGCTACATGACCTGGATTTGATTTCAGGAACCGAGTTCGATTTGGTTGCAGCGACTTCAGCCGAAGATCCTCCCGCCGAATCCACCCTGGAGCTCTTGCGCTTGCGTTGTTGATACGTCTTGCCAATAAACGCGTCCACAACATTACTTCCCTCTCCACGAAACAGCTCGTCTTCGAGCTAAAATAGAGGATAGAGCTGCTGAAAATCTTGTAACTTCTCCCATGTAGTGTCGGCCGGAGGACAACCTACCCATTACACGAGAAGCTCCCAAGTACCACGGTTGAGATGAGCTCGAACAATAGAGAGGTATTGGGCCTTCATATTTCTTAAGTAAAGCGACATTAAAGATATTATGAATGCGAGCCTTGGGAGGAAGATGAATATGGTAAACAATCGTGCCACTACGTTCCTCGACCCGAAAAGGTCCATAAAAATGCTGAGCTAACTTCGAACGTTGTTGATCAGTGATGGAGTGAGCCGTACGGTGATGAAGGCGAAGCCAGGTCCATTCACCCACCTCAGATTGAAGTGCTCGATGATGTTTGTCATAATTTTACTTCATATAATCATGGGCTTGAAGGAGACGTTCGCGGATTTCAGTAAGAAACTCATCACGATCGTGCCACTGTCTGTCAACTGCCACCACTTTGGCTGCCACCACTTTGGCCGTACCCGGTTGATAAGTTAACAATGTTGGCAGATCACGCCCATATACAACACGAAATGGTGTGGTACGTAGAGATGAGTGATACGAAGTATTATAACAAAACTCTGCTCAAGGAAGCCACTGCTTAGGACGATCGCCAGACAAACATCTCAGATACATTGCAATGGTGCGATTAACCACTTCGGATTGCCCATCAGATTGCGGATGGAAGGTGGAACTCATAAAGTTTGACACTGGCAAGACGAAAGAGTTCGGTCCAAATATTGTTGGTGAAAATTGGGTCACGGTCACTGACGATAGAAAAAGGAATCCTATGTAGACGAACAATGTCATCGAAAAAGGCGCGAGCAACAGAGTTTGTCGTATACGGATGGCCAAGTGGAATAAAATGGCTATACTTAGAAAAACGATCGACAACGGTGAGAAAAACCATTTTACCTCCCACCTTCGGAAAGCCTTCAATAAAATCCATAGATATATCGTCCCACACAACCGATGGTACAGTTAAAGATTGGAGAAACCCTGCTGGATGTAAATGTTCTGTTTTATTTTTCTGACAAATTACACAACTTCTGACATGATCCTGAACATTTTTGTGAGCACCAGAGTTGAAGAAAGTCGCCTGAAAACGATGCAAAGTCTTCTGGACGACTTCATGATTTGTGCCGTGGGCATCAACGAGTAAATCGGTCCAAAGGAACAAGGAATCCGCCGCAACAATGCGCCCCTTGTATAACAATAACCCGTCCACGACGGTCCAACCTGGATCGACAATGCCGACCAACACCTTATCCCGAAGCACAACAAACTCGGGAATCGAGGAGACCTCCTGCCGAATCCTCCTTGGAGCTCTTGCGCTTGCGTCGTTGATATGTCTTGCCAATAAACGTGTCCACAATAACAACTAACCAATGTAGGGTTGAACATGAGGTCTTAACACCTAATATCTAAAAGTAAGCAATTAGGAAGAGTGATTTCATTGGATAATCTGAATGAATGGAACCTCCATAGGAAATTGAATGGTGAAAATCACTGGAAACTCGATAAGTATTGTTGTGATTCAGGTTCAATATTACTTGTGTACAATTCCATAAGAGTAGCGTGGGTATTAAACATATGACATTATGACAATATGTATACATCAAGCATTTAATGGACCATATTAGTAGCGAAGCCTAAACAATATTAGGACCACTGTGCTGTTGTGCTTAGACCTACTCAAAGGGGCAGATTGCATCCTACACTCTAGTGGTTGTCGTTACTCCTTACCAAAGGTGTAGAATAGGTTGGTCAACTGTCTGTAGCTCATTGCTGACCAAATATGTTGTGTTAAATCTGGCAATTTAACCGTTCAACAAGAAGTAACTATGCTAACGAATCTAGTGAAGAGTATAAAGACTAGAGTTTTTTTTCACCCTTACTGAGTATCCAATTATTTTGTTTATTTTCCATTTGCTTCCTGCTTATTTGATGCATGCTTAGGGAATATATTATACTTGTTCACTTATTTATAAAAAAAAACAGCTACTAGTTGCGATAGTTCAAGTACAATGGTGAACTTGGTACATAAAAAAGATTTTGTGGAATCACCAGTACTATAGCATTCTTTACAACTATTGCAGCATTAACATCCTTTTGCAACTAAAATATTCTGTTGTCCTGCAAACTGTATTTGCTGTATCACATCTTTTTATTACTGTAGTGGTATTCTATCTAAACTACTACATTATCTGACTGCAAGATAAGAAAAAACTATGTATGCGATTGTAGTGGACCTCTGCGTGATGCTTCCATGCTGCCTTTTTTTCATTTGTTCTTTCAGTTGAACAGTAATTTCTTTGTTAGAATTTGAACGACAGTTCGTCTAAGCATGATGTTGGCACTAATAATTGTCCAAATACAAATTCTGCTTTTTTTTATTCTACTAGATCAATTAGAACATGGTTTGCTCTGAATGTGGTTCAGTTCACCAACTTATTCCCACAATCTCATCATGAGAAACCATCAACCCACTGATACTATATCTATATTTTTTTTCCCCTTAGAACATACTCGAATCAATTGACATGTACATGTCATCTTATTTAAACCATTTTAGGTAGATCTAGTATATGGCAATATCACACTCACAAAGTAACTCAATGCGATATACTCTACAATCTTAATTAAGATGACATCACTTATTAATTTGAATAGTGTTGAAGCAAAGGGCAGAGTTAATGTCGGGGGACCACCACAGCTATCTTGCTGGACATATTTAAAGCATGCTTTTGCAACATAGAAGTTCCTTGAACAGCAAAATGTGGTACCAGAAATTATCGAATACAGAATAGTGGAAATTTTGGGTAGTCATCTCACGCTTCTGAATTATGAGGCTATAGACTTAACTAACTAATTTCCACTTACCTTTGCAGGTTTCTTTTGAAACTTACTTGTTTTTCATGTTATAATTTAATCTATTGAATTTTGATGGGCGGAAAAGTGGTCTAAATTTGCGTAATTTTCACCCAGTGGTGCACATGCATGTTAAAGTCCGCCACTGTAAATTATATAAATAAGTAATCAGCAATTCGTAGACAACAACCTTGTCTACAAATTACAACAGATTAAAAGACCAAATTAGGATATAAATCCCTGTACAGCTGTACCTTCAATGTTTTTTTTGGGATTTCTTGAGATTTTGTTCAACAATCCTAAAAATGATAATAATAAAACTCTCATCCAAACACCCCCAATTGTATACATATATATTGCTGACATGTGATGTTTACATGATTTTGATCATATTATTATACATGAGCACAAGATTGGCAGAAGGGAGCATCCAGAAATATTTCCTTCTCCTGTCTCTCTGTTTAGTGTGATGTGGAATTGAACATCCAGAAATATTACATTCCTTATGACTGTGCAATGATGATGGAAGTGCCATATTGTGTGTTGGCAGAGACCCAATGCCAAATTGTGTCTTGTGAGCATCTAATGGATAACTTATTTTTAGTGAACTAATCAGCATCTAATTCTTCTCATTGAATTTTATTTCATTCTAACAGAGCCCTTCCATAGAGTTACTCATTTACTTTTTTATTACCGGGCGAGTTACTCATTTACTAGTTGATTAAAATTGATTTGAGACAATGAAAGAAATATTTATTCATCTGTACTTGGCTGCTTGCTGGTTTGTCTTATATGCCTTGTAAATGTATTTCTTCGCAATAAATGCATACACACTTTGCATAAATACACCAAAAATGGGTATTTTCTTCTCATATATATATACCAAGTCCATGGTCCTGGGAAATAATTATGTCGTATAAAGTAGAGGTCTTCTTCACAAATATCACCTTCAGCATGTTCTTGAGATTTGTCAACAGAGTCCAACATTGGAGTCTGAACTCTGAAGTCGAACAAAGGATGAACAGTAATACAGAATCACAATCTATTTATTTCCTTTATGAGAAACTATATAACTGACATTGATGTGTAACAGAGTATCTTGACGGTGACTGCATATATAATAATATAAGTACATATAGCTGCACACAATTGCAAACTTATAATTCTTGTAACTTGGATTAAGTAATAGAGATATCTATCTTACTGAAGCAACCTGAACTGCTTGTGTACCAACCAGCCTACCGGAATCCTGATCTGGGATGGTGACCTTGTTATGTTGTTTCATCCATACTTTTCAGATGACAAAGCTACCTTCGTCCTCACCATGTGAAGGTGAAGCCGGACTGCTCCTGCTCAGCAGCTCCTCGATCATCTGCAGTGCGATCCTCTCCTCATCATCCATTGTTGCTGGTGAAGCTGTTGCTGCTGATGTGGACTGTGCTGCAGCATCACTGGATGCCGCCTCTTTGTTGAGCTCCACGGTCATGACCCAGTTGGAGTCAGCACGGGCTCCTGCACGCTTCTGCCAGATGCCAATGTGGGACTTCTCGGGGTCAAGGCGGAGGCAGGTTAGGGACGGAGATGGTGCCTTGCAGCACTTGCGGAGCTTGGCACTGAGAATCTGGGACAGGTTGCTCGTAGAGGAGCTACTACCGCCATTGCTACGGATATCCCGACCTGCAGCTGGAGCAAGATCACCAGTGGTGCTCCGTTGGACAGGGAAGTTGGTCTTGGCATTGCGGCCGCTCATCAGCACGGCAGCCTCATCATAGGCCCGTGCAGCTTCTTCAGCCGTTTCAAAGGTACCGAGCCACACCCTCCTTTTACTGCATTCGTTGCAAAAAATACATGCATTTAGACTTGTAGATGGATCAAGAACTACTGTTGTTAACAGAAAATTAGAGGGAGGGAAGAGCTTACAGGAGGGGGTGTCTGATCTCAGAGACCCAGGAGCCCCAGTGGCGCTGCCTGACTCCACGAAACTTCTTCTTTGGTTGTACCATTTTTCTGGAGTGGAGATTATCTGTCACAGAAGGACAGGAGACAGAGACGAGGGAATTAGCCGCTGGGCGCCTCTGAACGAAGGGGCTGTGGGGGAGGAGGAAAGCACTGGTTTGAGTGAATATAAACTGCCCAGCCTGTACTTGTGTCTGCAGTGTTGTGTTAAATGTGGTTAGATGCGTAGATAGTCAAATAGTACATGTGAGTTGTTGGCCTAGTTTTCACTGACCATCATGGAAGGTATACACTAGAGAGCAGGGGTGCTGGGGTCACTAGCAGTGTAGCAAGTGTGTGTCAAGGGATAAAGCAAGTGTGTGTCAAGGGATAAAACTAAGGAAGAAGATAGAGATGAAGAGCGAAACCAGGGTAGGAGGGACAACTGAAGGGGGCAGGGTCTGCAGGGGTGGGCTGTCGGTGAACTGTGTATGTATAGCATAAGTGTATAACCACCTTCTCTGCTAGTACAGTAGTAATAAACACTCTCACCTACACCTGTGGCAACCACATTTATTGCGGGGGCAACCGCAACGCTGAGTTGATTCACACAAGCTCCTACAACTAGCTAGTTGCTTGTTCAAGGTAAATGTGCATGTGTCAGATTAACTCCATCTCTTAATTTCTCCGTAGCTATGGGGCGTGGTCCAGTCATGCGTTTGAGTGCCATTGGACGCATGGACATTGTACTTGACTGATATGGTAAGACTTGTGTTGAAAAATAGTGTGTTGGGATAATTTGTGCTTTATTTGTGATACCATCTTCAATTTCTTTTGCATTATTTGGAATTTCTCGTCATATTGCAACACCGGGTCTTGTTTGGGGAGTAGAATTAGAGCTTGAAATGTACTATAAGAAAATGCTGCTTTAAGTGGGTGTAGATTGCATTTATACTATATCATTTACAGTGATTTTGGGCAAGACTTGTAAGAGAATTTTCAGTTTTCCATTGTCATAAGATTTTTAGCTCTGGAATTGCTTGGAGTTGGTTGGCATTTAAGCTTGTGTATGGTAGCCTCCATGTACAGCCTGGTGAGGACGATGGTGTGTGCTCCTTGTTGGTTGATGCTCTTTCTTGATGAAACATTTGAAAGTTGTATTTCTGACATCGTGTTGACTGCTGTGTTATATAGTTTATTCATTGCTCAGTGGAGAACATGATAATATATTTAATTTGGTGTTTTTGTAATATTTTCACGAGTAGAGGAAGTCAGGAAGCAGAAATAGTAGACTGTTGGAGCAATAGTCCTCTTCGTATGCATAACTTTTCCTTGATTAAATAACTGCGCTGTTGAACCGTGAGTGTTGTTGTTTAGTTTCTGTAATTCATCATAATTCTAGGGGTTTATAATAGTCTGTAAAGCTATTACTACAGGGCCCAGCTGACCTAAGAAAAAGAGGATAGCGAATATTTGTAATAAATCCTTGGCTCCTTGCAAAAAAAAAACTATAATAAGGACTTAGGAAGAGAACCTTAACTAAATCCTCACATGTTGAGTGAATGAGTGATTTTTGGTTCTCTAAAGGAAGGGTTTTGGAGTCTTTACTGAAAATGCTTGATTGCCACTTTATGCTCTTCATTGTCGTGTTTGCTGTATACTGCAACTTTTCCTGATTGGGGGTTTTCCCTAAAAATTTGTTACTCTCATTTTTGTTTAGCCACATCGTTTCGCACTTCTTGCTTAGCATTAAAGTATTGTTCTCTCTTTCGTGTTTATTCTCTCTTTATACAAGGCAGTATATCGTGATCTATTTCGTGTCGTTTGCTCTTTTTGTACAAGGCATACACGTTGCTCCTTTATAAAGTCTGAATATATTCCTTAACTTTCAAAGGGCGTGCTCTTGGTGTCCATAATTTTGCTGAATTAAGATGGCCTGACTCTTCTTGCAATCTGATATGCACGGCAAGAGTACCAGCCCGTCTAGTGATATCAACATTGAAGTATCGAACAGTTGGTCTGCAATAATTGGTGACTTGTCATATTTTCACCAAGCAACTGCCCATTGCTACAGAAGTTTTTGTAAAAGTGAATCGGATTGATGAAGTTCGTTGCCCCTGTCGACTCAATTAATGAGAAACAGGTGTGTGTGTGCAGTGCAGTACGTTTACCGGTTTGGCTCCACAGACATCTGTCAGTTCTTACTGGATAAGAAGCTTTTGTGACTGATCTCTTCTTCTGACACTATTAGTACACCCTTTCCTCACAGGAAGTGCAAGCCACTTTAAAATGTCAGTAGTACAGAGAGTCAATAAATAGGATCATGTAGTAATGTAACAATAAAAGAGTAGTAGTATTTCATTTTGTCTCATCACACACGCTATAAATTTTGCTTTTTTTTTTTTGCCGATGTACTGGATGAATAGATAAGGGTCTTAGGGACCATGGTCAGACCAGGTTCCAGAAATTTCCGATTTCCGGCAAAATTCTGGACCTTGGCGGGATACCGGAATCTGGCCGCCCTCCGTTGTTTTCTTGCCCGCTCTGTCCGGTATCTGTGAACCGGTGTGGATAGACCTCACCGATAGCTATGATTCATCAGTAATCACACCTTCTGGCTGGATAGCACACTTGCCATAAAAATGAGAGAGCTTGCCATAAAAATGAAATCGAGCTAGCAATGTGCAACGATTGTTATATGAAACTGAATTTAGATGTACACTAGTCTTCACATGAACCCAACTAAGTGGTTGGATACTTTCCGACCTTGCATTAGGAATTAACCTCTTGATGCTAAGATCTGAAGCTCTGCACATCAAAGCGTGGTTTGGTGAAGGAAATAATAAAAAGGGTTAGTAGGAAAGGGGTGGTTGTGCATTACTACTGGCGCACTGGCAGTTTCCTACTGTAGTTGTACAGTAGTGCTATCGATCGCGAGTAGTCCTTTGTTGGGTTGTTGCAGTTTTTTTCCGTAAAAAAGAAAGTTGCCCAAATGACAAATATGGAGTCAAGGCAATAAAGCATGGATCGAGCATCAGCATGCATATACACCAAACGTGCACCATGTCTTTAGCAGGTTACTACAAAATTAAGGCACACACGCTGCTATTACGCATCTTGAATTGATTCTGGAAACCTTAACCACCGAATCGCTGGACACAGCGGTCAGGCCTGGATTGGCCGACGTCTGTAGCAGGTTACAAAATTAGGATACGTCGTTATTACTGTTGATCATCTTATAGATGAAGATGAATCGTTCACGTATATAAAGTAAAATTGACATATAGATATGGAGGGAACTCTTTCTGCTTTATTCCTCTTCTCTCAAAAGTCACGTACAAATGATTGGAATCTCTCCCTATAAATAGCCTAGAGAAGGATGAGGAGTCCACAATAGGCCAAAGCCTGCTGGTCCAAGCCCAAGTTTCCTAACACCCCCCCCCCTTGGCACTCATTCACTCATTCGATATGTTTATGCTTCGTTAAAACTCTACACAAACCCAGTGAGAAAATTTTTAAAGAAAGAGTACATGATACACGTTCTGCTGCATTGCACGAATTGCCTAATTAAAAACCTTAGCCGAGAAACTTCAGGAAAACTTCGTCAAAGGGAAAAAGAATACAATCCACCTAATTTTATTTAATCTTCAGGATTTATTCTTTGGGTACTCGATTTTCGTGATCAAGTTTCAATAATGGGTTCGTGAAGATTCTCCCGTTCTGTATTTCTCTTAGTCTCATCATTCCAATTCTATGTATGCATCTTTCAAAGTTAGATGCTGGAAGTGACTTAGTGAATAAATTTGCAAGATTTTCACATGACTTAGTATGCAGTACTTTAATTTCGTTCATATTTTGCAATTCATGAGCATAGAATAATTGGGGTTAATATGTTTTTTGAGGTGACTCTTCACATAACTCATCTACACTTGTGCAATACAAGCTGCATTATCTTCATAGATAATAGTGTGAGTTTGCACGGTATTCAATCCATACGACTGCTAGATGCGGTGAATCGTCTGCCAAAGCCAAGCACATTCTCGTGAGGCCTCATACAGTGCTATGATTTTCGAGTGGTTCGTCGAAGTCAATACAAGACTTTGCTTAGAAGATTTCTATGAAATTGCAGTTCCACCACACAGGAATACATAGCCTGTTTGTGACTTGGCTCTATGCAGGTCTGATAGGTACCCGACATTTGCATAGCGAGTTAGAGTCGGGTCTTGGTTCTTTCTGTAGAATAGACCAAGGCCTTTACCTCCTTGGAGATATCAGAAGATGTCCTTTATTACCTGCCAATGCATTTTGGTAGGTTCTGCACTATACCTTGCTAATAGGTTTATGACAAATGAAATATCCGGTCTAGTACAGTTTGCTAAATGCATAAGCGCTCCTATCGCACATAAGTACAAGAATTTCAGTCCCAGGACTTCCTCCCTCTCTTCTCTAAGTCTGTACGGATCCTTATTTTGCTGTAAGGATCTCCTAACCATCGGCATTTTCGAAGGGTATGCCATTTCAAAGCCGAACCCTTCTAACACCTTTTGAGTGTAGGCCGACTGGTGCACTAATATCCCTTCGGGGACATGCTCAAGCTGCAAGCATAGGTTATATTTGGTTTTACCCATATCTTTCATTTCGAACTCCGACTCCAAGTAGGAGATTGCTTCCTTAATATCTTCCAGGGTTCCGATGACATTCAGATCATCTACATACACTGAGATTATACAAAATCTATTATGAGGTTGTCGTATAAATACACATGGATAATCCTCATTATTCGTGTAGCTTTTATTGCAAAGAAAGTCGCTCAAGCGATTATACCACATCCTGTCTGATTGCTTAAGTCTATACAGTTATTTTTTGAGTTTTATACTGTACAGATTTTTATTTACTCTGTCTTGGTTCGGGACAGGGATAACTTCAGGTACCTTCATATAAATGTCAGAATCCAAATTTCCAAAAGATATGCAGTTACACATCCATCAATTTTATTTCTAAATTCAAGTTCACTGCCATTGAGATTAAATATCTAAAGGTAACTCCGCTCATGACCGGGGACTAGGTTTCTTCATAATCAACTCCTGAGCGTTGAGTGAAATCTTGTGCAACGAGTCTGGCTTTATATGTTACAACTTCATTATTTTCTTTTTTTTCTTTCGAACAAATACCCACTTATGCCCAACGGGGTGCACATGAGGAGGCGTGCGGCTTACAGGCCCAAACACATATCTTTTATTCAAAGATAATAATTCAGTTTCTATTGCATTCTTTCAATCTTCTCAATCTGATCTTTTCTTACATTCAGTGAACGATGCAGGCTCTGAATCAAGATCGATAATTGTGTCAATTTTCTTTGCAAAATAAATATCGACATTGACTGTTGTCCTATTTATAGACTCTCCCGTGGTCACATAGTTTATAGCTATTTCTTCATGTGGTGATTCTTCTGATGCTTCTACTTGCTCACTGTTACTTCCAATTACCAGGCAAGTCCTTTTAGTTTTTCAGCTCCGATGTGTGCGCACACATCCCTACTGGTTTCTCCCTTTGTGGGAATGTTCAAATCCGGTATGAATTTTTCTAAAGGTGCCATACTGGTGTCAGATCTCAACTGGCACTCCTTCTGGTTCTGGGGAACTTCGGTGATCGGCTGTGTCAAGTCATTCTTATCCTTTTTCACTAGGCGTCCCCGGCTACTTGGGATTTGAGGGGTCAGAGTTCTCGTCCTTTTATTCTGAGGCCTCTGGACGGGATTAGGGTTACCTTCAATTTTCTTTGGTATTTCAACTCTCTCCGGTACATTATGTGCAGGCACATGCGATTTGATCACACTCTTCAAATTACTAAAGTGGTTAGGTAGTTGATTCGCTAATGCTTGCAAATCAATGATCTTCTAGATTTATCTATTTGCTTCACTAGTGCGCGGATCATGCGCATGGATTCCTGTGGTTTGCCACATAATTTTCTGATATTTTTCATCAAGGGGTTGATTTCCTCCCCCTAATGATGGAAAACTATCATCATCAAATATACTATCAGCGAATCAGGCAGTATACAAATCTCTCGTCATAGGGTCCAAATACCTGATTATGGATGCTGTCTCATAATCAATGTATATCCCAGACTTTCAGAGAGGGCCTATTGTAGTATGTTGTGGTGGGGATATTGGTACATAAACCTTGCACCTAAATTTACGAAGATAAGATTTTTGGAGCTAACTGTTGCGCTAGTTGCATAGGTGAATAGATGTTATATGTCGATGATCTAAAATTGATCAGAGTTGCTGCGTGTAGGACTGCGTATCCCCAATATGTAGTTGGTAAATTACAATTCTGCAAAAGCGGTCGAGCAATAAATAGATTTTTGTTAAATTTCTCGTGTAGTAAAAAACTTCTCATCAGTACGAGTCAAGGGAATGAATCCCTGGCCCCGGATTTCCATATAAAGGATATTAAGACATTCCTGCCAAATTCGAAGCTTAAGATGGAGCTATTGGAGGAGGTGGGAGGACAGACCAGCTCAGAGCCACAGCTGGAGAGAATGCCGACTGCCGCGGACGCATAGTTGATGCCTTGGATCATTCCATAAACGTTGCTGAGGCCAACACTACTGATGCCCATGCGCATGCTCTGCTCAAGGTACACAGGCACGAAGGGGAGCCCCATCTTCTCCGCAATCCTTTTAATTAATGTCTCTTCTAGTCCATTCTCAGTGTAGACAAGCGATACAGAATGCTCAGTTTTAATTCTCATTACCATGCAATAATCATCAAATGCATTCGAAGTAAATTCTTCGGCCTTGTCCAATCTGATGTACTTCACAAGATGACCAAGGAAATTATTTTTAATTTTAATTATCTGCGATATTAGCTTTGCAAAAGCATAGTTTCTCGTAGACAATAAACATATGTGCGACCATTTCGAGGGAGCATCGATGAGTACCATAAAATATTAGAACAGAAAATGTCTCCCTAGATACATTCCAGGAATGCAGTGATTTCGTCCTTAACTTTCAGAGCAGAAGGTCTAGCACCGACTTCAAAGGGGCATAACTTTTGCATACGGACTCCGTTTGAGGTTCACGAGTACTTGACGGAAATCTTATCTCGTCCTCTTTCCAACAGATCCAACCTCACCTCTAAATTCCTTATGTGCACGCCGTAATCACCAAAAGAAGGTGTTGTGTCTCCTGTTTGGGCTGTGGGCCTTGTAATTCGGATAGAAACCCTAAGCCCAAACAGTACCACCGCCCCTCCCTCTTCTCCTATACATAGTGGCTGCCACCCTTAGGTTTTGGTTAGATTTTGTTTAGTTAAAAGTTAGCTACATTGCAAATCCGTGTACCCACCTTCTGTACTCAATTATATATTTGAAATTCAGATTGTTTTTTATCTTGTTCTTGTGTATTCTTCGATTGCATGCAGGAATAGACCTTCATGGTCAGGTCGATCGTGTTTCTAGCAAGGTCGATAACGATCCCAGAGTTGGTTTACGATTACCGAGCACATTGGTCGTGCACGATTGGTAGCCGAATCGTGAGAGTCGTCTCCACCCAAATCGAGTTATCCTTGTCATCGAAAGATTGAGACACCCTTTGTCGCATCAGGTGGTATCAGAGCTACAGTTGATCGATGAGATTTTTCCTTTACCTACAGTCCACGAAAAAATAGGGTTAGTTCATCCGGCCAAAACCAATCTGTGCTTCAATTTTTCTTTTCCGTTTGCTTGTTGAATTCTTGGTTGCATCGTCGTATTAGGTCGTTGATTTCTAGTTCTAGTTTTGCTAGTTTATCATTATCTAGTTTGCATCTTGATCTTCGTGTTCCTTTGCGTAGCTTCATCGTTGTGTCCGACTTCCTGCCAAACAATCTCCTACCACTCTCTGTCGCGGCAACCAAAACCGCCTGCCATCGTTGCTGCGGCAAACAAAACCCCTGCCATCCTTATAGCGGCAACCACAATCTCTGCCACCGCTACCACTCCCTGCCGCGGCAAGTAAAACCACATGCCATCATTGCTGCGGCAGACAAATCTCCCTGCCATAGCTGAAACTCCCTACCATGGCAACCACCACCTCCTGCCGCTTGCTGCCGCCGCAACCAAAACTTCCTGCCATAGCTACCATGCAACCAAAACCTCCTGCCGTCGCTGCCGCGGCACCCAACAAATCGCCCGACCGCTGTTGTCTTTCTTCGCTGCCGCGGTGACCAGATTCCCTACCGCGGCAACTAAATTCTCTACCGCGGCAACCGGATTCTATGCCGCGGTATGCTACAATATCTACCGGCGTTTTGTAGTTTCGGAAAGGAGCAAGAATCAAAAGGGGAAACCCTAATCAGTTGGGTTCGGTTGTTCAAGAGAGGAAAACCCGAAGAAAAAAAAAGAGAGGAAAAAAAGGGATCCACCTTTCCAAAAATTGAAAAACATGTCCAACCTTCGCCAAATCCAGTGAAAATTAGTGGAGTCCTTCTACATATAGCCAAAAGCTTTCTCAACAAAATTCAGCAAGTTTGGCCCACGGGGTTGAAAGATATAGCAATTGTAATTTTGAACCCGAGATAGATTCGAGTCGGAGTACGATTCGTTTCCAAGATATTTTCAGTAAAATAGGCATAACTTTTGCATATAGTGTTCGTTTTAGACATTTTTGTGCTCGTTGGAAAGCTAACAGCGAGGCACAACCTTTCCACCCAAGCTTGGAATCACCCTCCTGGGCCCCCAAAATCGGTCATCTTCGGCCACAAATTCGCATTGAAAGTTTTCAGTTTCTGTTTTTGCTATTTCTTTCGGTCTTCCCTTCGGAATTTGGGGTTTGCCTCAACTGCAAAGTTGTAGATCTCGTTGAAACCTTTCAAAAGAGCATATATAATTCATATAAAGATTTGCTTGTTCATCTTTTGAGACTAGCTGTTGTTTGCTGCTTAAATTAGAGGGTTGTTTATATTACACGTTATTTCGATTTTGTGCTCTACATCGTGTGAACAATCTTGTGCCCTTACAAAGAAGTTTAAGTGGTTGGCTAGCGTCTCCTCTAGAACTTAGTGTGAGAATTTTCTTTGCTTACATCAAGTCACATTGATATTTGCTTGTGCGTTCACACAATTCTCCTTGTATGCTTTGATTAGCTAGCTCTTTCTAGGCTAGGATCAGCAATATTGACTAGTACTTTGAACAATTTTTTAACTTGCATTTACTGATTTGATTGTTGTTAATCCTTGCTACCATATTGAAGCCTATTCTAGCTCCACCCTCTACCATTGCACAGGTACCAGTTGCTTGCAACCACTTTGTCAATCTTCGGAGATTGTTGCACCGACACTAGTTGTCGGTCACCTGTTTGCTTGGTAAGAATTGGTAAGAACTGGGTATTAGCTTGAGTGTGAGCGACATTGAGCCACCAGATCCTAGTAGTTGATAGGAACATATACTTGTGATTTGTTTCCTTGTTTTATAATAACTATGGCGGGTTCACAGGATGATTACGAGATAGATTCACATCTTCTTCGAGCCATTGAACTAGAGCGCAAGAAAGCCCACGAGAAAGATGCAAGCTTGAGACGAGATCGTCCACCACGGGAGGTATATGATTGTGATAGTACGTCTGTTAAAGCTAAACTCATTGTGCCTTGTTTTGCTAGAAATTATGATCCTAATGCTTATGTCACATGGGAATTAGTTGTACAACAATTATTTGCATACCATGAATTTCCTGATCATCTGAAAGTTAGGGCTGTTACCCGTGAGTTTACTGATTTTGCATCTCTTTGGTGGAGTGAATACTACCGTACTAATCAGAACATATCTAGAGCATGGAATGATTTGAAGTGAGCAATAAGATATAGATTTGTACCTTCCTATTATTCTCGTAAATTGCTTAATAAATTGCAACACTTAAGACAAGATAGTAGTTCTGTAGAGGATTATTATCAAGATTTGCAGACTACTTTGTCTCGTTGTGGTTTAGAAGAAACTGAAGATGCTACGATAACTAGATTTTTAGGAGGATTAAACCATCAAATTCGGGGTAAACTTATTTATAAACCTTCCACTATCACTCGTTTATTTCGTCTTGCTTACAAAGTTGAAAAAGAAGTACAAGTACGACAATCCAAGACTAGTCATGCACTTTCGTCTACTTCCATTACACCTTCACGTGTACATGAAACAAACAAGCGCACAGTATACACTTCCGCATCAAGATCATCTTCGGTTGCTTCTTCACTGCACTGATCTACCACGATTGTCGCCTCGCATCGTGAGCGCCACTGTCTCGCCGCCTTGCATCCTTGGCTTGCTCATTGTTAATTGAGCTGGAGCAAGAAGAAGAAGCGAAAGCTTGTGACTACTCACCACCTCCAGTACCGATATCATCTGAGTCGAGCCTACAAGGTAATAACAAAGGTACTAATTTGAACAATCAACTTGCGATCAATAGCCATTCTTTCATGCCTAGTATCATTGAACAGTGGAAAAATCATATTGTAATAGAAACCATGGCATCACATGAGGTGAAGGAACCTAGTGATGAGAAGACATATATTAATTTCCTAGCTACCGAGTCTGATATTATTAAGAATTTGTATGAATCCTGTAATAATTTGATTGACTTGCCTATTGAATTGAGTGCACCATGTGATAAACTTGTTAATTTATCTACTGACTTGAGTGCACCATGTGATAAAATAATTGAATTGTCTGCTGTTTTGAGTGATTCATGCGATGAGTTAATAGCAAATAATGATCATGTGTAATTGGTTAGATATAAAGAAGTTTTAACTAGAATTTCTCCTGTCGATTCTTGATGTTACATTATATTGAATCAACCTATAAAATTATCACATGCTATGGAGAAAGTTTATGTACTTGCATGTTCGAAATCCTTGTCTAGTGCCTACACCCCTGAATATAAGTTTAATTTAATTGGAGATTATGATGTAGACAATCAATTTCTTGTATATCGAATATGCATAACTTGTCATCACATGGATGAATTAAAGCTTACTATTTTGAACAACAATTCTTGTATGTCGAATCTTGTTCATTATGAGAGGAAAATAAAATTTAGTGATCATCCAATGCCTATGTGCTCATCTCTTATTGCACCATCTAGTATTGGCAATCTACATAATGATGTTGAATTATCGAAGAACTTTTAAATCTTTTCACCCATATGGATGATTATATGGGTGAACTTTGTTTGATTCCAAAGGTTGTAGATTTGCCCATATGCTCACCACTGCAAGTTTACAACTTCAGATATTTGAATTGCATAAATGCTTCACTTACATTTGCAAAACTAGTTACAATAATTGTTGTGTGAGAAATTTTGTTTTGATCATTAACATATATGATTATTCTTGGGGTAATAATACAACGAGCTTTTATGATCGGTGTTGTTTTATAACTTTAATTGTGCAACAACGAAGAACCGCTAAAACAGATAACATATACATATGACATGCATACACCTTGGCTTCTTTGTTACCTTATTTTCAGCTTATAAATAGCCGAGGATGGCTTTGTTTTCAAGAAGGGGAGGATGATGAGGACATGGTCCCTACGGATACAACCATATTTGCTATGTTTGTTATTCCAATTACAAAAGCCCGTACACTTCACTTAAATTATCAGGTCAGCTCATTTTTAGGAGTGCATTTATATTATATGAACTATATGATGCTACCTAATGATAAAAATGTATATTTGTGCAGAACCACGTCACTTTTTGTCCAAGTCAAGTAAGAGTTCAAGTTGGACACGTTTTGGAATTCAATTTGGTCTTCAAAGACAGTACCAAATTCAAACGGGTATAACTTTTGCATACGGACTCCGTTTGAGGTCCACGAGTACTTGATGGAAATCTTATCTCGTTCTCTTTCCAATAGATTTGGCCTCACCTCTAAATTCCTTCTGTGCGTGTCGTAATCTCCAAAAGAGAGTTATGCATCACCTGTTTGGGCCGTGGGCCTTGTAATTCGGATAGAAAACCTAGGCCCATACTGTTCACACGATTACTGTTCATATGTAAATAGTGCCACCGCCCCTCCCTCTTCCTCCTATATATAGTGGCCGCCACCCTTAGGGTTTGGTTGGATTTTGTTTTTCTTTAGTTCGTCTTCGTTGCAACTTGTATCTTCTGTGTGTGTCAAGTAGACCACCCAGTCAAGATCCTTATTTGGAATCCCACATTATTGAGTATTTCAATCCTATTTACAATTTTAGATCGCCTGTTATCACAGACACAATAAATCAGACGGTTCAGAAACCGTTTGTGATGAGGGTTTAGAGTCGTCTGTGATGACCTTTTGTGTGGTAGTGACTTATGGATATTGTTAGATCTATGATGGCTTATTCAGATATTCCTTTATCTTTTTGGGGTGAAGCTTTGCATACTGTTCTTTATTTATTAAATCATTCGCTATTTAAGGTTGTAACAGTCACTACTTATGAGTTGTGGACTAGAAGAAAACCCTCGCTTTGCCACTTAGCTGTGTGGGGTTGTAATGCACAAATTATAGTGACAAATCAAAATGTACAAAATTGCAGCCTAAAATCGCGATAAGAATTTTTATTGGTTATTCTTTGGAATAAAAAGGGTACATGTTTTATGGTCAGGAAAATGATAAATTGGTGGAAAATAGGAATGCAATATTTTTAGATCAAAATACACATCGCCGTGCTAAGCGGGCGATGGTGGAATTAGCTAGAATTAATTCTCACACTGAAGGAGGTTCGGCTCCTGAAGAAAATACAAATCAAACTCCCAACACTAACATGCTTAGGAGAAGTGGGAGAAATTTTTGTACATCCCAATATCTAGATGATTACTACTTATTCTTGGGGGAAAGTTCACTCTAAAATTTCAAATTTAGAGGAAGAATCAAAGACTTATAAAGAAGCAATAAGCTGCTCACATTCAAAACTATGGGTGAAAGAAATGCAGAAATAATTAAACTTGATAAATAAGAATAAAGTTTGGGAACTTGTTGATCTACCAAACAACCATAAACCCATGAGATGTAAATGGATTTTTTAAAGGAAATTGAATGCAGTAGGTTTAGTAGAAAAATATAAGGCCATGCTTGTTGCTAAAGGCTTTACACAAAGGGAAGGTATTGGCTTTGTGGAAACTTTTTATCTTGTGGTAAAATTTAATTCAATTCATATTATTAGCATTTTGACGGCTTATTATGATCTTGAACTCCACCAAATGGATGCTAAAACTGCTTTCCTTAATGGTCTTGTAGAGGAGGAAATATATATGAAACAGACAGAAGGTTTTGGAGAAAAAGGAAATGAGAATAATGTTTGCAAGTTGAATAGATCAATTTATGGTCTTAAACAAGCTTCATGTCAATTGTATATTCTTTTTAATAATGCTATCACGTCATATGGTTTTTCAATGACGGAAGGTGATCATTGCATATATACAAAAGTTATGGGTAATTGTTTTGTCTTAGTATCTTTATTTGTTGATGATATTCTCATTGCTTCTGATGACAAAATTCATGGAAGTGAAAGCTTGGTTGTCTTCTAAATTTGACATGAAGGATATGGGAAAAGCTTTCTATGTTTTAGGAGTTGAAATACATAGAGATTGGAATAAAAGGATTCTTGGGTTGTCCCAAAAGGTATACCTTCGAAGCGTTTTAAAACGATTTTATAGGGAAAACAACAAATCTGTTAATGTACCTATTGTGAAGGGAACTAAACTCAGTGAGGAATTATGTCCAAAAACTCCTGAGGAAAAAGCTAGAATGAATGGTATTCCTTATTCTTCAGCTTTGAGATGTCTTATGAATGCTATGCTATTTACACGACCTGGCCTTAGCCATGCTATTGGAATTCTTAGTAGATATCAAAAGAATCATGGGAAGAGCATTGGAAACAAATCAAACATGTACTGCGTTATGTCAAAAGAACTATGGATTATTCATTATGTTTTAATGGTCATAATCTTTAGCTGCAGGGTTATACTGATGCTGATTGGCAAGGGGATCCGGATGATCGAAAATCAACTTATGGTTATCTATTTACTTTGGTAGAAGGTGTTATTTCTTGGTGCAGTAGGAAACAGGATTCAGTTGCTCTTTCCTCCATGGAAGGTGAATATATTGTTGCATCTGAAGCAGCAAAGGAAGGTGTATGGCTAAAAAAATTTCTTGCATCACTTAAAGTCGTGGAAAGTGCATCACAACCTGTCACTATTTTATGTGATAATCAGGTAGCGATTAAGGTCTCGAAGGATCCTAAATTTCATAGTAAAAATAAACACATTGAAGGAAGAACCACTGACTAAGCCAGTTAGTTATGAATTATTTTCTAAGCATGTTAAAGACATGAGACTTCAGTTTATTGATTGAAATGTTTCAGCCAAATGAGAGATGTTGGATTTTTATGTGGCTTTCAACATTTATTGTGGTAATTGTTTGTTTTACTAAATGTAGAATTGTTCATATTGTTGATGTATGTAATAGGAAAAAAATTGATAATCAATTTAACTCGAGGAATTAATACTCGAGTTGCTGAGGACGACTGTGCTAGAATATGATAGACATATTTATTGAGATCGAGTCTATTGGAATTTAATATGTATACGTATGATTAATCTGGATACATCACATAGTGGAATAACTGGGTTTGTTTTGCAGGATCGGCTCTGCAGGCTGTTGACCCACATGATCATATTGTAATTGATCTTGTAAACAATCTGAGCATGGCGCATGACTCATACATGTGTGCTAGAGGCTAATATATTTTAGACTCATAAAATTGGCATGTCTAATCGTGGTTAGTGATATGGTTCAGGAGTCTCACGGTGTACCGAAAAACAGGTGGATCACTTTGTAACACTTGGAAGTAGAGTCTATAAATAGGTCCGTACCCTCTAGCCTCATTATGTAATTATGAACAACACCATGAAAAGGACAGAGAAATAGAGGATAGACTGAAAAGCCTCCATAAAATCAATCTGGGTCTGAAGAAAACCTAACATTTACCAGCTGCCTATAGGTTGCATAGAGTAGGTAGCTAGAGAGAATACGTAATCTAAGTTGAGTTGCACATTGGAGTTATCGACGACGATCGACGCATAGCTCCATTATCGACGACGAACGCATATCTCCATGAGCAAAAATAATCATATATGTAGCACTCATCTCAGCTGTCTGTTTCCAGATTAGATGAGGTGAAAACCCCGTCTTACGTACCGTAGAGTGTAGTATAGTACTGTATTTACTAGCTAGGATCGGTCTAGACAGCCATATAGAAAGACTGACATACTCCCTCCTATTTAAAAAATTATTTTGGACATCCACACGGTCTCCAAAATACAATTTTGACCACTAATTACTATTATAATATATTTATAAAACCCAACAAAATTATAAGAATATAAAAGTACTTTTTGATGCGGATCTACACATTGTTACAATTGGACTCATATGTGTAAAGACTCATTTATTTCTAAAATTTCAAAGTATGCATGGTTAGTCCTCTATTGCCTAGCCAAGTGGTGAGAGAGCATTTATAAAGTAGAGTCCTCGCCGTCCCTTGAATTGTGTAACATATGATATGAGATGACATGAGAATGACTATAGCTAAAGTCACGCACACACATGTACGCACGCGCGCGCGTATATTTGTCTGGCAAAAGCGTGACTTGTGACTTGTGACCGTGAATGTGTCGTGAACCTAGATCACATTTCTTTTGCTGACCGTGCAAATTTATCTCTGTCAAGTCGAAGGCGCGTAGACCAGTGTGGTCGAAGGCGTACACCAGTGTGGTCGAAAGTATAGACCAGTGTGATCAAAACACTATGGTCAAAATAAGTGGTCGATAGTTAGTGGTTAGATCCATTGACTAGGGTGGTCGGAATACACTGGTCGAAATTGTAGATCAGTGTGTAATCAGAATCAAATAAACACTGCTTAAATACCATTAATTGATTTTGAATTAGCAGTTACTAGTAGTTTAATGTGTAGTTAATAGAGAGTAATTGTCTCGGCCTTAAAAAGATCCGAAGACGTTCAGATCAAAACTAATCGAAAACACTTCCACTTTTCTTCATCTTCCTCTCCGTTCTCTTGTGCTAGTGTATTGTGCTGTCAAACCAAGTCGTCTCTTCTCCTCGGCGTGCACCGGAGAGGAGGGTGAGCAGGTATCTCTGAACTTTTATCGCAGAATTCACCTGCACAAGGCAGCAATAAGGTTTCTGGGTAGCGCATCTGTGCGGCCGCTCACTTCACTGCATTATCTACGACCTGTCCTGCTTCAAGTCTACACTGCTTCTTTTTCTTTATCGAGCTCGACTGTAAGTTTGTCGTACGACCACTCTATTCTGTTATAATCATATTATTGTGTATGTTTATAACTACAATGAGTTATCTGATGTTAGTATCGATTTATGTATCTCTAGCTTTATATGATCTTTGCATCATAATAAAATCTGGAATTAAATTATTGTCCACATTTCAAACACATATGATTTTCTTATATCTAATCTAAATATTTAAAAACATATTAATAAGAATTTTTTTTTCAAGATTCGACTGTATGTATTCCAAAATAACTTGTTTGTTTTTACGAGGGAGTTTATAGCTAGGTTCACTAATTAATACTGCTCGTAGACCTGCCATTACGTTAAGCTCGGTTACCTTGTCCGTGTCAAGCAGTGATATCACTAGGACGAGATAGAGAGAGCAATGGAGCATCCAATGCAACAATTGACGAGCTCCTGTCTGCGGCGGACGGCCGTCTGTTTTCTCCATTCCATCGATGACGCTGATTGCATGCAGAGAGAGAGAGAGAGAGAGAGAGAGAGTCGCCGTCATTTAATTCGATCGATCTCTCCTGTCCTCGCGTTGCATTGCACGGTATAAGGTCAGCTTCAGCTAGTGCCGACTGTCTCATGGCCGAAAACGACCACGCACCTGATCACGGCATATTCTTGCTAATGCATGTACACGAAAGTAGACGAGACAGCTGCGGAGGAGAGCCAACGCTGCGATGGACCGACCGAGACCGAGACGCTGATCGGCCAGGGTTCGCCTGCTAGGCGCTAGTCGCTCGCTCGCTTACGTTGTCGGGAACGGATATGTGCCCTCCGATTCACCGGCCGGTAGTCCGGCGCGTATATAATGAGGCATGTTATTTAAGTAATATGTAATTGAATTGGATTATACTCGTTTGTATTAGACAGAGTATTATTATGGCTACCTAATAGAAGTAACTATAGTCAATTCCATTGAATATTATTTAATTTTTGCCTCTTAGATAGACGCACCATAGTAATATTGTGATTTCGGAAATGCTTCACGAAAATCGTTGTACGTGTGTACGACGAAACGGCCGCCCGTCTCATGCTCCTACCGCGCCGTCGCTCGCCACGTGCATCGTACACCTACTACGTTTAAAAATAGAGTTTTTGGCATAAATGATACTGTTGCGTGTGTTTTTGGCGGAAGTAGTGTTTCTCGCGCCGTATTGTCAAAAATAGCAGTATGGACGGGCCTCACGCCGTCACGTGTGTAATTTCGGTCGACCCTAGCCTAGAATCAATGCCATCCGCACGCCCACCGCCCAGACAGGCGGTATGCTGACATGTGTGCCGTCCACACGCCTACCGCCCAGACAAGCCTTGTTCGCATGCCTACCGCCCAGACAAACCGTGTCTGCACGCCCACCTGCATAAAGCGGTATATCGACATGTGTGTATGTCCGCGCTGCATCGCCAGACAAACCTTGTCTGCATGCCTATCGCCAGGACAAATCGTGTCTGCACGCCCCTCACCCGAACAAGCCATGTCGGGGGCATGCAAATAAGGCTTCTCCAGGCGGTGGGCGTGCAGATGACATTAATTCCGAGTTAAAGAGGATCAAAATTGCATATGTGACGGCGTGAGACACACCCAAACTACCATATTTGATAATACTACATGAAAAAAATCACATTTACAATATCGGTCGAAATAGCACTATTTGGGCCAAAACTCTTTAAAACATCGTATGTACCGCATTGCTCATTGCGGGAGGGAGTGAATAGCTTCTAATCGTACGTCATGTTTTTTTTTTCTGAGGATCGCAGGTCATGATGTTTGCTACGTGCACTAACGGCGTACGGCGATGCTGCATGCTTGGACCGGCCAGTTTCTAGGAAGCTCTGCCGAACCTTCATGTCCCTTTCTCCTAATCTCTTAGGTTACTCGAGTGTTGAGTTTACCACTGGTATTAGTTTTTTTAAAACTTATTTAGCCTTTTTTAAATAAAATAATAAAAGTAGTCCACCTTTAAAGTGTAAAAATAGTATCTCTGTAGTACAAAGTATTTATCGTGAAAGTTACTTACTGTGATTACAGTGACAGCCTACCACGCCCCAAATCCGTAGCGGAAACGTCCTGCGTGCGGGGGACGGCCGTCTGTTTTCTCGATTCCATCGATGAGGCTGATTGCATGCAGAGAGAGAGAGAGAGAGAGATGCATGCTCCTCCCAATCAGGCGTCGCCGTCCTTTAATTCGATCGATCTCCTTTAATTCGATCGATCTCTCCTGTCCTCGCATTGCATTGCACGGTATGAGGTCAGCGTCAGCTAATGCTGACTGTCTCATGGCCGAAAACGACCACGCACCTGATCACGACATATTCTTGCAATGCATGTACACGTGTAATGCGACCGTACGTACGTGATTCAATTAGATCCAAGGATCATTACGAGATCGATCGAGTTTATGAGATGCGACCTCATTTGGCGACTTGATTATAGGTACATATATAGCCGGTAGGTACGTTTTATGCAAGTGCTCACTAGGGTTGTCCGTTCCGTAAATATGGTATATTTGGTTATACGGTATTGTTAGTTCAGTAAATATGATATATTTAATAAATACAATATTGTTAGTTTGGTAAATACGATATATTTAAAATATGATTTGGTATTGGTAAATACCAATTAATTTTAATATGGTATAAGTAAATATCATATTTACCAAAGTTAACACGAATTAAGTATGATATGATAACTCTTTAGTGCGATCACAACTCACAAATATTGATTGTTGGCCCTAACACATAATTGTTGAAACAATCATGCAACAACACCGTGCTCTGTTATGTATGTCCAGCAGGACACTATTTTCCCCTCCCCATCTCCCCACCTGACCCCGCCCACCATCTCGCCGCCCTCCTCCCTCTCGATCTCCCCCACCTCGCATCCTCACCTCTCCCCAACACTTCACCAAGGTAGCTTCCCAGCCTTTGATTTCCCCATCTCCACATCCGACACCGCCCACCATGTCGTCGCCCTCCTCCCTCTCGATCTCCACCCACCTCGCATCCTCACCTCTCAGCGACGCCTCACCAAGGTAGCTTCCTAGCATCCAAAACCCTAACCCCCCCCTCTCCCCTTCCGATTCATCACGCTCTCTGGTGTAGGGTTTTAGTCCGGCGGCGATAACGGCGAGGCTAACGCAACATTGGGCCAAGGTTGCGCAGGTGTCGAGCTCGCGGCGAAGCACGGTGGCGCGTACTACAAGAAGGTCATGGAGAAGAACAAGCAGCACGTCGTACAACCCCTGCCGCCGAGAAGTGCCAAGAGCTCTCCAAACAAGTTGTCTACACTCGCCTCGCCCTAAGTCCAAGCAGCACCCACTCATTCCCTCCTCTGTCGCTCGCATCGTGCATAGCTGCATCGCCAAACTCAACAGTAGTAGGGGTTGGGCTGGTGGAGCGCTAGTAGTGGGAAGGGTTTACAACCAAATTGGTTTTTTTTTTAGTAATTTCGGTTTTCAGCCGGTTTTCCTGAACAAGCCAAACCCTGAAAAAACTAGAATTTTAGCTACCTTATCGAATACCGAATGCCAGTTAAACCAAGTTGACCAGTACGGTTCATTATTTTTTGTACGGTTTGTTTGGTTCGGTGGTAATATGCACAACCCTAGTGCTAACCATTAGTGTTCTAACCGGTGAAGATTCAAAGTTTCACGTCTATTTCGATGAACCGTGGACTCCCTTCTTTTTTCGGGGTTATGTTGGTAATGCTTGAATTAGACCCTATAACGTGCCTCCAATTCCTATATCATTCAATCGGAAATTGTTAAGCTCCTGAGTGCTTGTTTGCTTCCTGGCTGTTTTTGGCACACAAGAACTTAGCGTTTCTTGGTAGCGAGGGAAGCGCTCTAGCCAACTCTTACCCTTAAAAGGAGAGCTTTTTTCCCGATAACTCAAAATCATTATGAGTTGTTCATTCTTTTTTATCTAATCGCTCAGATTAATTAAAATTTATTCCCGTAAGAATGAATTCGGAGGGAGTCAGGAAGAGGAGGGAACGAAGAGAATGTTAATTAGGCTGCTACTGCCTATAGTGTAGGCACGTACGTACGTACACATTAATAGGGTTGTCTCCTTTGGTTGTTGATCTTGGCTGTAGCTGGCCATGGCTCTGAATCTAATGAAACCATCGTATTGAGAGCCTTGGCTAGGCATTTAATTAATCGTTCATCCGGCCCAGTCAATTTGCCCTTTCGTTTCGTCTAGTGATCTACCGAGTAGTACGCACGGATTCATGTCATGTCTAGGCAGCTTGTAGCATCAACGTCTGTCTGCGTCGTTAGTACCTGCTTAGGTCTCGTCTAGAGTGGGCAGCACATGCAAATTGCAATGCAAATTTGTACTACTCTCTCTCTCTCTGGGTTCATGGTTTAATTAATGGATGCATCAATCCGTGCTCTTGGGTTTCATGGTTTAATTAATGGATGCATCAATCCGTAGGCAAAAATGTCATGTACGTGTAATCGAGCGTGTATAAATGTCCGGCCGTCCTTTTTGATAGCTTTTTGGGTGTAGGGTGTGACAGAATGGTATTGCTCAGAGACTTCGGCTGAAATGGTCTCTTTCGAAACGAATTACTAAAACTAGTGCTCCACTTACGAACGAAAAGACAAAAAAAAAAATCTCTGTATCACGCTATTTTGATACGAAAATGATATTTCGCATATCAGACCGCAGTAGGGACGTGCCGCGCATCCAGAGCGCGGCAGGATTGCTGTCGTGTGGGCTTGTGCGATTCTGCCGCACTCTGATGAACGAAATGTCGGTTCCGCGGCAAAATAGTTTGGTAGAGGTGTTTTTTGTCATTTTATTCGTGTATAGGGCCATACTTTTTCTATTTTGATTTAAAAATAGGCTAAACAGAGAAAAAAAACCTCTATTTCCCTACATTGAGTGAGTGTGTTTTTCCTCCGAAATTTACATAGAACCACTCCTACGTCCTAGACAAGTCACAAACAGATAATTTGGACTTAGAAGACTTCGATGACATGACTAAGTGCAGGTGCGGAGCTAGCGGTGGTGCATGGTATGCACTGGCGCACCCAAAATATCTCAAAACCCGTAGAGAGTGTATAGATATTATGGTCAAATTGTTTGTCGCCTTAGACTTTAGTGATGATCGTTGTACAAGACTTTAGACTTGTGTGAAGTGTACACCTCCATCGAAATTTTTCTAGCTCCATTGTTGCTAAGTGTAAGTCACATTTTTGAACTAGTGCATCAATCTAAAATCAAACACACAGACATGTTAAAACTAATCCAAAGGCCAAGGAAATTAACTTAAAGTTAACAAAAAAAGAAGGTAGCAGCAACCTTGTATTCACAATCCATGCGCGTAGTGGGCCCATTTAGATCTGAGGCACCCCAATATCATCCAACGACTCAAATTAGGAGTTCATACGCATGTTATTAGCACCTAGATAAATGTTTGCACTGTGCATTTGTGTGTTTTATTTGTGGAAAGATTGCTGAAAGCTACACATAATTCCAGATACATAACTACAATGGCCAATTGGGCCACCAAGATGAATTGCTCATTGAGTGGACTAAATATGAAATGGTAGTCTCATTGTTTGATCCCTTCAATACATGAACAAAACAACTGGACTACACGGCCCAGACCAAATCCTGCCCAGTTTAAGGCTCGGCTTTCTAGCCCACCAGCATACTGGCCCGCGTAGCCAGCCCAGCCCAGCCCACACACGATGTACCTGGGCCGGTAATTTCTTCTACTTTCTGATGAGCAGTTTACTCTTTCGCTCGCCGCTGCTGTCTCCGTCGGCATTGCGTGTGGACCACGAGCACGACGTCGTAGTCGATTTTTTTTTTATAATAATACATATTTTAAATATAATTACAAAAAAAATGTTCATTTAATAACATAGTGATTTGCACTCTGTCGGTCGTTACAAAAGGTTACAGAGACATTTAACACTGTTTGTTCAACGACAGGACTTCATTTACTAATCCAATTGGCGGCAGTGATATATCATCAGTTGAAACGATGATAACATCCTATTTTTTATAATATTATTAAACGAATATTTATAGCCTATTTTTTATAATATTATTAAACGAATATTTATTTCTGTAATTTTATTTAAAATAAATCGATCAAACCGGCAAAGACTTCGTGCCACGGCAACAGTGCTGTCACTGTAGCAGAAATCCCTGGCGCGGAGGGACATTGTCGATTACACTGATAGGTGGGTCTGGCGCGTCAATCACACTCCACCGGTCAGATTCATTTGACGGGATTCAACGGAGACGAAGTTTATCGAAACGTTTTGCCAAAAACTACATGTGGTTTATCCAAATGTTCCTTCTTGCTAAGTCCAGCACCTAATGGAGCAAGGACAAGAGTGCATTCTTGGCACATTCCTTTCTCCTATGGTCTGGCCTTCTTTGGAACCGAATGGCTTGTGATCTGCTTGATTATGTGTGTGTGTGTGTGTGTACACACACTTGGGATCTGATCCTCCCACTCGTTGCTTTGCTTTCCTTGCCAGTTCAGTTGTTCTCCGTTTTGATCCCTTGCCTCCTTCCAGAGACCAAACGCTCTTCCAAGCAATAGTAGCTTACCCTAGATCTTAACAACGGTATCTTATCGAATCAAAATCGTCCCCGTGGCCTCTTAGCTATATACACGTATTCCTACTTTTATAAACTTTACGGAAGAAAAAAAAAATACATAAAAGCTCGCAAGCTCGAGAAGAGAAGAAAACATACCGCGCGTTTGAGCGGCTCTTGGCATAATTGTATCGCCATCGTGAAAGTCTTGCGGAGATTCGCAGATTCGCTTCCCCTTGGAGACCACCGACCCAACACCATCGCCACTACGCAACACAGCACAGAACACCACCTCTCCTCTTCGCTTGCTCCTCTCCTCCTCCTCACACTCCCAAACCCTCGCCGTCGCCGACGCCATGTCCGGCGCGGCGGCCCAGGCGGTGGAGCCCCGCCCAGCAGAAGCAGCAACCGCCTCCCCGGCTACCACCACGTCCCAGGCGGCGGCGGCGAGGGGAGGGGGAGAGTGCGGCCCGGTGCGGAAGCCGGGGCCGGCGACGATGGAGCACGTGCTGCTGGCGCTGCACGAGACGGAGGCGGAGCGGGAGGCGCGGATCCGCGGCATGTTCGGCTTCTTCGACGCGTCGGGGCGGGGCCACCTCGACCACGCGCAGATCGAGGCCGGCCTCGCCGCGCTGCGCCTGCCGGATGGGGGCGGCGGCGGCAACGAGGAATACGCGCGCGAGCTGCTCCGCGCGTGCGACCGCGACCGCGACGGCCGCGTCGGCTACGACGACTTCCGGAGGTACATGGACGACAAGGAGCTCGAGCTCTACCGCATCTTCCAGGCCATCGACGTCGAGCACAACGGCTGCATCCTGCCCGAGGAGCTTTGGCACGCCCTCGTCAAGGCTGGTAACTCAAATGCCGCTCGATCCTCGTAGTGTCTTACACTCTCGCAAGCTCAATTCTGTGGTGTCAAATGTGATTCAAATGAGGCGATAGTTTTGAGGGAGTTAAGATCGTTGCACGATTTTCGTATCTGAGTTCAAATTTTTCATTGCCCGAACGAATGTGATGCGGGATGTTGACGGAGGCATGCAGTGAGGTGATGGTTGTGCTTTGGAAGCGAATATAGTTGCACAATTTAGTGTCCTAGTTCAGTTTTGGCTGTTGGTAGTGCTGGAAGCTAAATCAGTTCCCTTGAAAAGTGAAAGCGTAATGGGATACATGCTTGAAGGATGGGGTACGAGCATCCGCTAGCAATTATGGTGCTTATTAGTTGTAGAGGTCTTCCTAAGAGAGCTTTATGATGTGCTTATGGATACGTTTGGGCAATTCCAGTGTGGATGTTCAATATGACATTGCCTCTTGCTGATAGGTGAGAAAGTTAGTCCCCTTGGATGTCATGCCAAATGTAGTGGAAGGGGATGTTGATGAAATGCAAAATGGGTTGAATGAGAGTTTTTTTTAAGTCGCCCCTATCCAGACCAATTGGTTAGCCCAATTATCACCTCTGTGAATCTGCTTTGCTCATCATCGGATGCTACCCTACCCTGTAGCCTAATTTCTGAACAGAATCCATGGGGCCAAAATGCAATTGGGACCTAATAGTTTAGCAAGCCTCTCTGTTTTACTAAAATTAGTTTGGCGACAGAACTCAGGTTCTAGGCTATTTGGCAGCAAAATAGAACCCAGAGTGAAATTTCTACTTATTAGCAATTGCTGATAATTAAAGGAAATGTATGAGTTTCAATCTAAAACATTTTCAGTCAGTTTGCAGCTGGATTATCAGATGTAATAACCGGGTCATATTTAAGTGTGACTAGTCAAGACCATGGCTTTTTTGTGAGATGCACTACAATGCATATATTTTAAAATCTAATTCATAACCCATTTGGAACCTTTCTGAGATATTAATCCTGACCATCATTATTGCTATCCATGCACCATCATTGCTTGTATCTAAATGAGAGTATGTAAACCTACAAAAGTCTGACTGATTATTTGGGGCTTTCAAGGCTAATCGTGTGGCCAAGCATGTGGTGTTTTGGATTGAACCGCTGATCCAATCTAGTTTGGTATCTGTAAGACTGTAACTCTTTTCTGTCGTTGAATTGTCGATGTGGTACTAAAATATCTAAGAGATACATATGAGCTACTCTTGTAGTTATTCACTAATTGAATGAATCTCATGAATGGGCACAGAGCCTTCAATATCATATGTTATTATTATATGTTGGATAGATATGAAACCAACAAAATAAAAATGAGTAATTTCGTAACATCATGATTAGGGCCTGCTAGAAATTATTTTCGAAGATGAACATTTAAAGTGTTTAAGCTGGAGTGGTTTCAAGTTTCAGCCTGGTAATCAGTCGATTGAAATTTGAAGGTCTAAACCTTAGTACCTAACGAGAGTCCCAAACTCCGTGGTTTTTAGTTTGAACCTGATAACTAGTCAATTTAATCCCACGCCCTTGTTTTTAATGTGGACTTCTAAACTCCATTTTAGCATTCATGAGCTTTTTTGCCTTCATTGTTTCCATGACCGAGGGAGGGGGGGGGGGAGCACAGACGTGCATGAGCAGGAGGCAATAGTAGCGGCCGGCTGGTCGGCAAGACTTCCAGGAAAGCATACAAAGTGCAATCCGTGTCCTTTGGAGATAGAATAGATTGTTTCCTTATTTGTGGCCGAATAGTACTAGGAAGATTGGAAGATGCCGATAGAGTCCAATTCGGTTAGCAGGCAATAGAGTCCAATTCGGTTAGCAGGCTTAGAGTCCGAGTCAATTATGTATCTTGGATGTCAAGTTAGTTGGTAGTATAAAAGTAGGTCCTATGTACTAGTTCGAGCGAGCAAGAAATAAATCTTCTTTCTTCCGATTGCTACTCCTTGCGGTTAGCATGCTTAGTCTGAGTCAATTATGTATCTTGGATGTCAAGTTAGTTGGTGGTATAAAAGCATGTCCTATGTACTAGTTCGAGTAAGTAAGAAATAAATCTTCTTTCTTCCTATTGTTACTCCTTGCTCATCTAATTTCTCTCTTCTATCCCTGTTATCCTTCTACTGTCGGCAACGACGCTGACTCGCCGGACTCAACGTCCTCGTTGTAACCAGCCTTGTCTGCGAAGGTTTTAGTGTTGTAACTAGCCTTGATGCGAAGGTTTTAGGGGTGATTCACCGGAGGAAGAGGACATCGAGTTTGGGGAGTCAGCGCTGTTGCTAGCCAGCAAGAGAAGGATAACGGGGATAGAAGAGAGAAATTAGATGGGCAAGGAGTAGCAATAAGAAGAAAGAAGGTTTATTTCTTGCTTGCTCGAACTAGTACATAGGACCTACTTTTATACTACCAACTAACTTGACATCCAAGGTACATAATTGACTCGGACTCTAAGCCTGCTAACCGAATTGGACTCTATCTGCACCTTCCAATCTTCCTACTACTATTCGGCCACAAATAAGGAAACAATCTATTCTATCTCCAAAGGACACAAATTGCACTTTGTATGCTTTCCTGGAGGTCTTGCCGGCCACTAGTATTGCCTCCTGCTCATGCACGTCTGTGCTGCTGCTAGGGCTAGCGTACACAACATTACACCCTTATCGAACAAGCAGCTTGTCCTCAAGCTGCAAGGTGGTGGTCATGACTGCAATCCTTCGTAGCCCCACGTCGATGAGAGACTGTGACACTGGTGCCGCTTTGCACTAGAGTGCGACGAGACCTTGAAGACTATAGCCTCCATGCTTGGGTGCAATAGACTCAACCACAATTGCAGCAAGCAAGGCAGCAACCCTGGAAGATTGATGTGCTTCTCTTGAGCCCCTTGGACGGTGAGCTGCGTAGCTGGTTCGTCCCACTTTTGGATGACAGCAGCTAGATGTATCGATTGCTCCTTGTTCACGTGCAAGAACTTGGCAAGCACTAGAGGTGGTTGTTGCTGCACAAAAGGTATTGTTGCTCCCAGTGGCAACATCGGAGGAAACGGTGGCACAGAAGCAATCAACAACACAGGGGTAGATCCCATCAAAGTAAGCACTGGTAGGGTCTGCCTTGCCGATGGCAAGGCAGGCGTTTCTGATTTCGAATCTGAAGTGGACGTCCCAATCACATCTGTCTTCACTGTGGTGGCATCAACGGTTGTCACAGGGGATGCCTTTGTTGGTTGCGGAAGGAAGCCTCCCAGTTGACGCGTGATGCGCTCGTCCAGATGCGCTCGCTCGTCCAGATGGTTTGGACATTCTTCTAGGGCCATGACCCGAGCTTCCAAGGATGCAAAACTTTCTTTGATCTGCTTGCTCAACTCGGCAATTGCTGCCATCACCTCTGACGGCTCACCGATCTTCTTGTCCGCATCGGAAGCCATGGCAGTTGGCTCTGATACCAAATGTTGCAGCAACGCTGCCGTATACGCTACAATTAATCTCGTATTGCTGCGTTGTTGGTTCCAGGAAGCCCCAACGATGCTCCAGCCTCGGTGCTTGAACTATGATTGTTTGGAGTCCGATTCCTTCTTTGATAATGTTGTCCCCAATACGAGTCCACAACATTTCTCCCCCTGGACAAGTAGCTCGTCCTCGAGCTGAAATTCGGGATACAATTGTTTGAACTGATCCAAAAACTCCCATGTGGCTTCGGTAGCTGGCAAATCCCGCCACTGAACAAGCAATTCCCAGGTATCATGGCGGAGACATGTTTGGAGAATCTTTGCTGGAATTGGAATCACCCATCCGTGCAAAATAGGAGGCAGCACTGGCATTGTCACTGGAGGATCTCCATGAAACTTCTTGAGCAATCCGGCATGAAAAACATCGTGAATGCGCGTACCGGCCGGCAATTTCAAACGATAGGCCACCTCACTAATGCGTTCAATAATTTGGAATGGACCATAGTATCATGGAACGAGTTTCGAATGTTTCCGGGCAGCAATTGAAACTGCTTGTCGATGTTGTAAACGCAATCATACCCATTCATCAACGTTAAACGTTAGATCTCTATGATGCGCATTGTGCTGATCTTTCATAAGCTGTTGTGTAATCGCTCCTGAATTTCCAGCAAGAACTCATCTCGATCAAGCAAAGATTGGTCCACGGCTTCCACCTTAGCTAGTCCAGGCTCATAGGATTTGATGGTTGGAGGCTCCCGGCCATATACAACTCGAAAAGGACTGGTCTTGATAACATGTTGGAAACTTGTATTATAACAGTACTCTGCCCACGATAACCACTTGATCCAATCTCGTGGACGATCACCTACCAAACACCTGAGGTACATTACAATTATTCGATTAATAACTTCGGTCTGACCATCCGTTTACGGATGAAATGCCGAACTGAAATTGAGTTGAACTCCAGAAAAACGGAAAAGTTCTTTCCAAAAATAGCTTGTAAAAGCAGGATCACGATCGCTCACAATGGAATAAGGCAATCCGTGTAATCGTACAATTTCCGCAAAGAACGTATGAGCAACCGAACTGGCGGTATATGGATGGGACAGTGTGATGAAGTGAACGTACTTCAAAAATATATCCACAACTGATAAAATAAACCGATTTTCCACCAATTTTTGGAAAACCTTCAACGAAATCCATTGAGATATCGACCAAATCTACACGGGAATCTCCAGTGGCTGAAGAAGCCCTGCGGGATGCAAATGTTCGGTTTTATTCCGTTAACATATTGCACAACTACGAACCCAATCGGCGACCAACTTGTGATCACCTGCAATGCAGAAATCTGCTCGAAGACGGTGTAATGTCTTCTGCGTTTCTTCATGACCCATACTTTGAACGGCCTCAAGAATGTTTGGAACTAAGACTGAGGAGATAGCAATAGAGTCCAATTCAGTTACCCCAGTCACTGAAGAATAGAGAGCTGACTGAGCTGCCCCATTTGCTTTCTTAAAGTCCGAGTCAATTATGTATCTCGGATGTCAAGTTAGTTGGTACTTGATAGTATAAAAGCAGGTCCTATGTACTAGTTTGAGTAAGCAAGAAATAAATCTTCTTTCTTCCGATCGCTACTCCTTGCCCATCTAATTTCTCTCTTCTATCTCCGTTATCCTTCTACTACCGGCAACGGCGCTGACTCGCTGGACTCGACGTCCTTGTCCTCCGGTGAATCACCCCTAAAACCTTCGCAGCCGAGGCCGGTTACAACATAGGAAGCATATGCTCCTCGCATCTGGATCTTGTTTAGCCTTGAATAGTATCCTGTACAGTATTTTTGGACAGTTCTTTGCTGTAAGCTGTAAATCACTATGTCATTGGAAAGCACGTGATAATTATACTCTCTTTAATATGTCTTACAAGTAATATCAGTTCGCTCTTTGCAGGTATAGAAATTGATGACGAGGAGCTTGCACGATTTGTTGAGGATGTGGATAAGGACAACAATGGAATCATTACTTTTGAAGAATGGAGGGACTTTCTTTTGCTTTATCCCCGTGAAGCAACCATTGAGAACATTTACCATCACTGGGAAAGAGTTTGTCTTGTAGATATAGGTGAGCAGGCTGCTATACCAGAAGGAATAAGTAAACATGTAAGTGCAAGCAAATATCTAATTGCAGGAGGGGTTGCTGGTGCAGCATCTCGTACCGCAACTGCGCCTCTTGATCGTCTCAAAGTTATTATGCAAGTACAAACAAACCGTACTACAGCCATACACGCAGTCAAGGATATATGGAGAGAGGGTGGTCTCCGGGGATTCTTTAGAGGAAATGGATTGAATGTGGTGAAGGTTGCTCCAGAAAGTGCAATAAGATTTTACGCCTACGAAATGCTAAAAGAATACATAATGAAAAGTAAAGGAGAAAATAAGAGTGACATCGGCACTTCTGGACGTCTCATGGCTGGTGGTTTGGCTGGTGCAGTCGCACAGACAGCAATATATCCTATAGATTTAGTGAAGACTCGACTGCAAACTTATGCATGTGATAGTGGTAGAATTCCTAGCCTCGGTGCACTATCAAGAGACATATGGATGCAGGAAGGTCCTCGAGCGTTCTACAGAGGCCTTGTTCCATCTTTGCTTGGTATGGTCCCCTATGCTGGAATTGATCTTACTCTCTATGAAACGCTGAAAGAAATGTCCAAGACATATATCCTCAAGGACAGCGGTACACCTCTTACCAAAATGTGTATACATTTCTATCCTCTCACTTTTCAATGGTGTCACTAAAATATGTCCTTGTTTTATATAGATCCTGGTCCTTTAGTACAATTGGGCTGTGGGACAGTCTCAGGAGCTCTAGGAGCGACATGTGTTTACCCTTTTCAAGTCATCAGAACAAGGTGAGCAGTAGCTGCTTTTGTGGATAGAAATGTATACTTGTACACCCAGGCATCTCTCCCGCGCAGACACATTTGACCTTTTTCTGAATAATACTTCTAGACTGCAAGCTCAGCGAGCCAATTCAGAGGCTGCATATCGAGGAATGTCTGATGTTTTTTGGAGAACACTACAGCATGAGGGATTTTCTGGATTCTACAAAGGACTTGTACCAAATCTTCTCAAAGTGGTGCCAGCTGCGAGTATAACCTATCTAGTTTATGAGACAATGAAGAAACGTCTCTCTCTTGATTAACTTATTCTGGAGTTTTTGCATATTAGCCAACATTATTGACATGGCTGATTGTAGAGATAATGTTGAGGCATGAGGTTACTGGTTGAGTAGGTGCTAACTTTCCCCCCTGAAGTGAGAGATGGCGTTTTGCCTTCAGAAAAAAAAAACTTGACAGCAACTTTTCTACTAATCCTTATAGGAGCAAATAAAAGATGTTACTCGTCAGATCATCAAGGGCCATGATGAAATACAGGTACTTATCCATATTTGTCAACTGTCATTCTGTATCAGTACCATTTCTCTGTATATGGACCTGTTTTGGTACGGGTCCGAGGACCCGTGTCCATAACAGCCTTCTTTTTCTGCCTATACTAGTTATCTTCACTTACACAACTTCTGATCAGCCTTATACTGTAATTCTTTAACATTAGTTTGTTCTTATGCTTGTTCGTTCCAAGCATTGTTCTCACGCAGAAGGCATTATGGCTAACAAATTGTACCATATCAACGTATCAAGCATTGACTAGCTACATGACCTAACTGATCTGAAAATTGTAACAGAGCGGTAAATTGCGCACCGTTTATATGCATATCTACCAACCATTCTTGCGGATTGCTGGGTTTATCTGTTTCATAAGCAGGGAGGAGATCGTGCATGCCTTATTTAGTTATTTCATTGAAGAACGGCTGTTTGGTACGTGATTGGCAAAAACACATGTGGGAAAGGACTACACGTAGAAAACATTTGGTTGCAAAACACATGATATAATTCAAGTTTTTAGATTTTTTTTAAGAACATTTTTAATTAGATTTAATTTCAATGTTTGTAAAATTGTTTCGTTTGTGATATTTTAATATGATTTAGTATAATAGAGAATATAGAATATCATATACTATAATAAAGAATATAGATGATATCTATGGGAGGAAATAGTTGTCAGACATTCATAGCTAAATGTTGCCAATAGTCAAGCCATCCTTGCCGTCTTTATTAAATGCATTAAATTACCAAATATGTATAAGTTCTTTTTAAATTTTAAATCGGCATCTTCAATAGTAGACAATAGTTATATGGCATGACTAGCGCTCGGAAGTACGGTCCGAGCAACATATCAAAATTTCATATGCAACATTTCAAAGAAGAGGATATCTGAAAATTATCATAATCAAAACAAACATCGAGAAAAGGATGCAACATATTTATAAAAAAAAGGATGTAACATCAGGAAAAGGACGCAACAAAAAGAACCGGAGAATGAAACAAAAAGAAAACATTTTTTTTCTAATAACTGCAAGAAGCAGGGAGCGCACGAACCACCCTGGAAGTACCAAGAACTGCAAGAATGAGCACGAATTGCATTTCCAAGCACAGAAATGTACGAAGGAGGGAGCCCAAGTAGGGAGCGCACGGACCACCGGGTTCTTGTCGTTGAGTAGGGAGGGTTCCGCCTGCAGCTTCCTCTGGACGCTGGCGAGGTCACCGACGTGCGCGAGGCCGTGGATGGTCTCTACCTTAGCTGGCCGAGGCCGGCCATTCTGGCTCCTCAGCATCTCCCGCCCCTCCTCCCCATGGCCCGTGTGCGTGTGTGTGTGTGTGTGTGTGTGTGTGTGTGTGTGTGTGTGTGTGTGTGTGTGTGAGGAGTTGTCGAGGAGGGAGGAGGAAGGAGGAAGGGGACGGGCCGACGGGGACTAATCCTTTTGCTCGCTGCTCCTACCGCCCTTTAAAAATTGCTCCTTTTTCTGCGGTTGCTTTGATGGTCGGGAATAGCTATAAAGGAGAAGTGCGGGTAGTGGGGTCATTAAGGCATGGTATCCGACGTAGGTAGGGTTGGAGTTGGACCTCGGGCCTCCGGGGCAATGGCCGATGGCCGAGGCCGACTCAAAATGTTATAATGTTATGTTAAATTCTTTGGAAAAAAAACAGAAAAAATGACTCTCGACCAAAATTAACTGGGCTGATCCAAGGTGTGGCCCATGGATAGCTCCGGCCCTGGACGTAGGAGCTATAGTATTTTCCTAGTTATATCCACCACCCACAGTCACTACGATAGTAGAGACAACACTCTCGATGTTACGTTGTTTCTCGTGCCAACATTGTCTCTTGCGTGAGACGATCTCAGTAAAAAAAAAAAAATCCTACGTGACGGGTTTAAAAGACAACTAATGTGATCCTATTGGAGATACCTTTAAAATCGTACCATATTCATCTACATTCTTTTCAAATAATTGGCACTAATTTTAAGATAGGCACTTGAAAACCCAAAATATTAACGTATTCACCGAAATATATTCGTGTAACACCTTCCTCACATGTCGATGATCCACGGCGTTTTTTCCATTTCTTTTTGTTCGATGACAATTACAGCACTGCACCGTGCAAGTATGTGGAATTGTTTAATAAAATTATATATATATATATATATTAAATAAAATTACAGAAATAAATGTTAGTTTAATAAAATTACAAAAATAGGCTTTTGTCGTCAATTTCATTTGGCAACAGGAGCCTATCGGCCAAATGAATCGGCGATAAGATTGTCGGTCAAATAATATCATGTCGTCAATTCATTTGGCAACATAGCGTTGTCGTCAAATAAATTGGTGATAGTTTGACGGGAAGCTCATGTCGCGAATTCATTTGGCGATATGGTCATGTCGTCAAATGAATTAGCAACTAAATCTGCCATGTGAGCCTGTCGCTAATTCATTTCGTGACAAGGCCCCATCGTCAAATGAATTGGCGACATAAGTTTATTTTTGTAATTTTATAAAACATGTATTTATTTTATATAATTCTATTAAAAATATTTTAAATTTTTTTTTAAAAAAAACGAGTATGTGTTGGCATGTGTTGAGGATCGTTTCAATCGCCTGATATTAATTACACGGAGTTTGCATGCATGGAAGATCGAGTTTGTATACGTTCGATCGACGGGCCGGATACTTTCATGCATCCTAATTTCGTCACAAGAGTACCCCAGCTATACATGTATGCACATATACCACGGTGTATATCAACTTGATGTGCACTTTCATTGTTCGAGATAAATCATTGGTTATGATTTGTTAATCATGAGAAGGGCTCATCAAATTAAGGGCAAGATGTTTTTGTATTATTTTTTTGAGAATTTATATCAATTTATCCTCATTTATGAGATAGCATCCATGGTTAATAATTATCCATTAAATTAAGATCCATATGTTTTTTATGAGAATTTCTAGATTTTTTTCCCTTTAATTTTTCTTAACTGCCGATTGGCCTGCACGGTTGAACGGGTAGTGTATATTGCCTAATTTGAAATCTACATGAATATTGCCAATTGGTGGTTAGTCTAATCCCATATTATGATCTGCACTGATCAGATGATCCTTGGTATCCACCAAGACTTTTTAGAGGTGGTATCTACCAAGCTGAGGAGTAAAGGGGTATCACAAATTTTCACGTCACAAAAATGTTGCCAATAGTCAAGCCATCCTTGCCGTCTTTATTAAATGCATTAAATTACCAAATATGTATAAGTTCTTTTTAAATTTTAAATCGGCATCTTCAATAGTAGACAATAGTTATATGGCAGGACTAGCGCTCGGAAGTACGGTCCGAGCAACATATCAAAATTTCATATGCAACATTTCAAAGAAGAGGATATTTGAAAATTATCATAATCAAAACAAACATCGAGAAAAGGATGCAACATATTTAAAAAAAGAGGATGTAACGTCAGGAAAAGGACGCAACAAAAAGAACCGGAGAATGAAACAAAAAGAAAACATTTTTTTTCTAATAACTGCAAGAAGCAGGGAGCGCACTGACCACCCTGGAAGTACCAAGAACTGCAAGAATGAGCACGAATCGCATTTCCAAGCACAGAAATGTACGAAGGAGGGAGCCCAAGAAGTAGGGAGCGCACAGACCATCGGGTTCTTGTCGTTGAGTAGGGAGGGGTCCGCCCGCAGCTTCCTCTGGACGCTGGTGAGGTCACCGACGTGCGCGAGGCCGTGGATGGTCTCTACCTTAGCTGGCCGAGGCTGGCCATTCTGGCTCCTCAGCATCTCCCGCTCCCTCCCTCCCCTATGGCCCGTGTGCGTGTGCTCGTGTGTGTGTGTGTGTGTGTGTGTGTGTGTGTGTGTGTGTGAGAGAGGAGGAGCTGTTGAGGAGGGAGGAGGAAGGGGACGGGCCGACGGGTACTAATCCTTTTGCTCGCTGCTCCTATCGCCCTTTAAAAATTGCTCCTTTTTTTCGCGGTTGCTTTGATGGTCGGGAATAGCTATAAAGGAGAAGTGCGGGTAGTGGGGTTATTAAGGCATGGTATCTGACGTAGGTAGGGTTGGAGCTGGGCCTCGAGCCTTCGGGGCAATGGCGGAGGCTGACGTCAAAATGTTATAATGTTATGTTAAATTCTTTGGAAAAAAAACAGAAAAAATGACTTTCGACCAAAATTAACTGGGCTGATCCAAGGTGTGGCCCATGGATAGCTCCGGCCCTGGACGTAGGAGCTATAGTATTTTCCTAGTTATATCCACCACCCAGTCACTACGATAGTAGAGACAACACTCTCGATGTTACGTTGTTTCTCGTGCCAACATTGTCTCTTGCGTGAGACGATCTCAGTAAAAAATAAAAAAAATCCTACGTGACGGGTTTAAAAGACAACTAATGTGATCCTATTGGAGATACCTTTAAAATCGTACCATATTCATCTACATTCTTTTCAAATAATAGGCACTTGAAAACCCAAAATATTAACGTATTCACCGAAATATATTCGTGTAACACCTTCCTCACATGTCCATGATCCACGGCGTTTTTCCCATTTCTTTTTGTTCGATGACAATTACAACACTGCACCGTGCAAGTATGTGGAATTGTTTTATAAAATTATATATTTTTAAATAAAATTACAGAAATAAATGTTAGTTTAATAAAATTACAAAAATAGGCTTTTGTTGTCAATTTCATTTGGCAACAGGAACCTATCGGCCAAATGAATCGGCGATAAGATTGTTGGTCAAATAATATTATGTCGTCAATTCATTTGGCAACATGGCGTTGTCGTCAAATAAATTGGTGATAGTTTGACGGGAAGCTCATGTCGCGAATTCATTTGGCGATATGGTCATGTCGTCAAATGAATTAGCAACTAAATCTGCCATGTCAGCCTGTTCACCAATTCATTTCGTGACAAGGCCCCATCGTCAAATGAATTGGCGACAGAAACTCATTTTTGTAATTTTATAAAACATGTATTTATTTTATATAATTCTGTTAAAATTATTTTTTTTAAAAAAAAAACCGAGTATGTGTTCGCATGTGTTGAGGATCGTTTCCATCGCCTGATATTAATTACACGGAGTTTGCATGCATGGAAGATCGAGTTTGTATACGTTCGATCGACGGGCCGGATACTTTCATGCATCCTAATTTCGTCACAAGAGTACCCCAGTTATACATGTATGCACGTATACCACGGTGTACATCAACTTGATGTGCACTTTCATTGTTCGAGATAAATCATTGGTTATGATTTGCTAATCATGAGAAGGGCTCATCAAATTAAGGGCAAGATGTTTTTGTATTATTTTTTTGAGAATTTATATCAATTTATCCTCATTTATGAGATAGCATCCATGGTTAATAATTATCCATTAAATTAAGATCCATATGTTTTTTATGAGAATTTCTAGATTTTTTTCCCTTTTTTTCTTAACTGCCGATTGGCCTGCACGGTTGAACGGGTAGTGTATATTGCCTAATTTGAAATCTACATGAATATTGCCAATTGGTGGTTAGTCTAATCCCATATTATGATCTGCACTGATCAGATGATCCTTGGTATCCACCAATACTTTTTAGGGTTGGTATCTACCAAGCTGAGGAGTAAAGGGGTATCACAAATTTCACGTCACAAACCTGCTTGCAATAGAAGATTTATGTAGTCCGATCTAATCTTAGTAACTACATCCGACTAATCAAGTTTTTTTTTCCTGATTTATGCGTGAATTGCATTGTTTCTTGTGAAATTCTTGCGAAGATGTTGCATTCCGAGTGGGACCTTAAGTTAGATGAATGAATGCCAAAAGACCGGTTTTAGTTGGTTGGGAAGCAACACAATGGACATGGTGGCCACCAGAAGATGCATGCAATTTGGTTGAGCTCAAGCACAAGCAGAATAGGTAGCTGCTCTTTTTTAACGGGTATTTGGGAATTTATCGTTATGAGATAGATGTATTAAATAATTTATCTTTTCATGTCTCACTGATATGTGATCTCAATACTTATATGTCAGTGAGACATCAGGGTAAATACCTATTCATAATGATAAATCATCGTTAATTTATTTTTTAATGTGTTTCTTTTTTTTTAATTTTTTTGCTGGGATTTATCGTTTGTTTTTTCTTGTCCGTGCTTTTGTTTTGCCCGTTTCTCTTTTTATCGGTGGCATGCACGTCCGTTCCCTTTTTATCCCTCTTGTGCGTGGTCGTCATAGTGTGAACAATGAAATTCACACGATAGAATTGTTATTTTTGTATTTCGAACGTGTGATTATTTTTACTATCTTATTTAAAAAAAGGCTAAATGAAAAAAAAAATCTCATAGCAGTGGTAAACTCAACACTCCAGTAACCTAAGAGATTAGGAGAAAGGGACATATGAAGGTTCGGCAGAGCTTCCTAGAAACTGGCCGGTTCAAGCATGCAGCATCGCCGTACGCCGTTAGTGCACGTAGCAACATCATGACCTGCGATCCTCAGAAAGAAAAAAAAACATGACGTATGATTGGAAGCTATTCACTCCCTCTCACAATGAGCAATGCGGTACATACGATGTTTATAAGAGTTTTGGTCTAAACGGTGCTGTTTCGATCGATATTTGTAAATGTGACTTTTTTTCATGTGGTGTTGCCAAATATGGTAATTTGGATGTGTAATTTCGGTCATCTCTAACTCAGAATCAATGTCATTCGCACGTCCACCGCCTGAACAAACTGTATTTGTAGAAGCTTTAAGAGACCGTACGTAGGAAACTTCTGTAGACCCAGCGAAAGAATGCGACGACCTGAAAGGCCTCCAAAAAGAGCAGGAAACCCCGTGGAACTCTCTCTCTCTCTCCTCCTTTCTTTCTTTCTTTCCTGCGGAGTCGTTGTAGTCTGATGGTGACGATGCCAACTGATGATGCTTCCTGTCCATCACCAATTTCCTGCACTGCCACCGCTCCACTAAACTAGTGCAGTTTCGTATCAGTTCGGGCACGACCCCGTTCCTTGTTGGCTTGGCTCGGTGGAAACGCAGAAACTTCACGGCTGTTCGGACCATCGGAATTTCACAGGAATTCCGACGTTTTTTTGCATGAAACGGTATGCGATTCCTACGCGAAAGCCGGGACGAGAAATCGCACGTTCCTAGCGGGGCCCTAACAGTACCCAGAAAAGCGTGTTCTCTTCCGCGGCGAATTTGTACGTACCGCGATAGAATACATGTCTGCTTGTATTCTACCGTTTGATAATGGGCCAACGAGATTTTCTCATATCATTTGGTTAGCACTACAGGTGGGTGATGGACTAACTAATTTAATTACAAATTCTTTTCTTAAATCAGGTCTTATCCCTCGCACGAGCATCTTTTTATATTATATATAATGGGCCGACAAAGTGGCAGCACAATCGTTCGTTCGTTCGTTCTGTGTAGTGGTTTTAATTTCTTTTTTTTTTGCATCGACCAGGTGGCAAAGCGGCAGTGGCCGAGACCCACATTGCCTGTGCTGATGAAGTGAATGGACCTCTTCGGGTGCCGTCTCGAATTAATCCTGCCTCTGGATGGGACACTGGGTACGGCAACATTGGTTGGCTCCTTTCGACCTGTGATGTCGACGGCGCAGGCTGGACAGGTGGCGGTCTCGCCGCGGACACCTGGGCGAATTCCGTCGCTCGAGGGCTCTCGGAAGCTCTCGAGGAGGCCCAGCCGGCGACAGGTGTCCCGACAGCGACGGCTCTCCGGCGGTGGCCACCTGGCCTGGCCTCGCCGCGGCCGGATGATCGATGGCGAAGTAGACGGGACAGCTGCGGACGAGAGCCAACGTGCGATGGACCGACCGAGACCGAGACCGAGACGCTGATCGGCCAGGGTTCGCCTGCCAGTCGCTAGTCGGTCGGTCGCTTACGTTGTCAGGGGATGGATATGTGCCCTCCGATTCACCGGTAGTCCGCCGCGTATATCGTGAGGTATGCTATTTAAGTAATATTTAATGGAATCGGGTTATACTCGTTTGTATTAGATGGAGTATTATTATGCCTTCCTAATAGAAGTAATTGTAGTCGAATTTTATTAAATATTATTTAATTTTTGTCTCTTAGTTACACGCACCATAGTAATAATGTGAAATTGGAAATATTATCGGTCGGTCGCTCGTTCACGTTGTCGGGAACGGGGTATGTGCCCTCCGATTCACCGGCCGGTAGTCCGGCGCGTATATCATGAGGCATATTATTTAAGTAATACTAGTCACATGTCCCTGCGGTACAACAGGAACGCAGACTTTGCACTAAAAAATTATATACAGTATGTACTAAACGTGTCTAAAACAAACTATTCACTTGAATCTGTAATTATTGGATAGGATGGGAGGACGGACGACCACCAACTCCAATATTTAAGTAGTAGAGATTTAATTGAATTAGATTATACTCGTTTGTATTAGATAGAGTATTATTATGCCTACCTAATAGAAGTAACTGTAGTCAATTCTGTTAAATATTATTTAAATTTTTATCTCTTAGATATACGCACCATAGTAATATTGTGATTTCAGAAATGCTTCGTGTACGACAAAAATCGTTGTACGCGCGTACGACGAAACGGCCGCTCGCCTCCTGCTCCTACTGCGTTGTTGCCCGCCACGTGCATCGTACACATACTACGTTTAAAAATAGAGTTTTTGGCCTAAATGGTATTGTTGCACGTATTTTTTGCAGAAATAGTGTTTCTCGCATCATATTGCTAAAAATAGCAGCACGGATAGGCCTCACACCGTCACGTGTGCAATTTTGGTCGACGCTAGCCTAGAACAAATGTAATCCGCACGCCCACCATCTGGACAAGTCGTCTGCCCCCCCCCTCCCTCCCCTTTCGGACAAGCCATGTCGGGGGGCATGCAAATACAGCTTGTTCAGGAGGAGGACGTGCGGATGACATTGATTCCGAGTTAGAGGTGATCGAAATTGCACATTCAAATTACCATATTTGATAATACCACACGAAAAAAATCACATTTACAAATATCGATCGAAACAGTATTATTTAGACGAAAACTCTTATAAACATCGTATGTACCGCATTGCTCATTGCGAGAGGGAGTGAATAGCTTCCAATCATACGTCATGTTTTTTTTTTCTGAGGATCGCAGGTCATGATGTTGCTACGTGCACTAACGGCGTACGGCGATGCTGCATGCTTGAACCGGCCAGTTTCTAGGAAGCTCTGCCGAACCTTCGTATGTCCCTTTCTCCTAATCTCTTAGGTTACTGGAGCGTTGAGTTTACCACTGCTATGAGATTTTTTTTCATTTAGCCTTTTTTTTAATAAGATAGTAAAAATAATCACACGTTCGAAATACAAAAATAATAATTCTATCGTGCGAATTTATCATAGAAGTCACGTACTGCGATCACATACCATGGCAGCCTACCGAGCTCCCATATTGTAGAGCGTGGCCTACCGCATCTCCAGTCCGCGGCAGAAACGTGCACCAGCGTGACAGGTAGCCTGTGCATGTTCTTATCATGGACTGGGAGCATAGCAAGCCAAGTACTATGGTCAGAGAGCGTGGTAGATTGCTTATCGCGGTCTGAGTTCGCAACAAATTAGTACAATAGATCGTAGAGGTTTCATTTTGATCATTTTGGATAAGAAAAATTACTTCTGCTATTTTTTCAAAAAAAAACGTGTCAGTTTAGCCCAAGAATCACACTACTATTGACCGGCCTCTCCTAGTCTTACGAAAAGAATAATAAACCATTGTACTGGAGTACTATCGTTATTCAACAGTGGCCACCTCGTTAAGGTGGAAAAAATCAACAGTGGCCACCTCGTTTTGGTGGAAAAAATCAACAGCGGCCAAATTAAATATTTGGTGCTTAATTGGACCCTTTCTAATTTCTATACTTAATTCTTCCCCGAATTTGGCGATTCTTTTTTTTTTTCGATTAGCGTGTAAGTATTCTTCGCATCGTCAAGTTAGCTCCCGCTCTACCGATTTTTTTAAATTTTAATCCTTTTCTAAGTAGTATTTTAAAGTTAACTCATTGCTAACTTTATTTTCAATTCTAATCTGTTTAGTCACGCTACGAGTCATAGCATGATCAAACTATGTTGTCACGCTACCTATCTCGGTGTGGATAAACCTGTCACGCAAACCCTCTTGTGCACACTGTGCCAGCGTGGAGGACATGTGTGGCAGTTATCACGCCTGCAAGCATGGCGTGACCACCCTGCCTTGTTACGCCAACGCTCGTGGTGTGATAGTGATGACTATATTCTTTGAAGGGGTTTCTAGATGAAGAAATTTTATAATTGTTGCAAAAGATGCATTGATCATTTGACATGAAATATGAAATTTCTATGCACAAGTTCACTGGTTTATGTGCCCATGTACATCATATTTAGGATTTAATTTTGAATGGACATCTGGTCAAAAAAAATTAAACTTAATTTGATATAGCAAGAATTGAACAATGCTAACTGAATGCACAATCCTAGGCAGTAGATCTTTTTTCAAACCTGCAATGTTATCGCATTGATTGGTAGTACTCGTCGTCACTTAGGGGTTAAAGACCATTTAGTGTCTTTTTTTCATAACACGTCTTTTGGACCTTTATTTTTATGTTGTGCCCTGTCTTGCTACGCCAAGAATTGAATGCAAAAAGAGAACGAGATTTGAAATCGACTTTACAATGCAATTGCGAATTGAAATAAACTTTATAATGCATTACAATGCAATTACGAATTGAAATAGACTTTATAATGTAGTTGCAAATTACATGGCGCATAGGGTTTGGTTACATGCATAAGGAACGACATCATGCATGAGTCAACAAACCGAAATACACCTACGATACATGTGCATATTTTTAAAATAGAAATAAAGTCGATTGGAACAAAGATGATTAGTTTTGGCGGTCCATCACTCCCTTCCCTTTGTCTCCTTGATGCTCACGATGGTGGCGGCTAGTCTCGAAGTCAGCAATATCCTGCGAGACGGGCTGGACGCTTGAATGATGTTAGGATAACACAATGTTGGGCCAAATTAATCATTATGATACATATTGAACATACTTTTCCTGTTTGATCTGGAGTGCGCCCGAACGATGGGGAGCGCTATTATGGCCGATGGTCTCACTTGCAGAAGTCTTTCCCTTATCCACCGCGCGCTTGGCCCCGTCGGACTCATCTTCCTGTTGGGGTGTACTCCACCACCACCCATCTTTCTTAGGAAAGTCCGATGCCTTTTCAGCTATGTCGGGAACGTAAGGTGTCCATCGTTTGAAGGTCTTGGCACGCATCGCATAGTTCAATAGGTACTTCTACTGGATGAACGTCTTATCGTACATCTCTAATCCATCGATCCATTGGAAGAAGTTGCATTGCATCTCTGGCTGCCATTATGCACGGGTGTAGTCAGGAATTTGTGGAATGGAACGTAAGATGTGAAAAATATTTGTGTGTACATATACACTTATGTGGTGGTGGCTGTACATGTAGTACGCCTGAGCGGCCGTCACCGGGTGTGTGGACTGGATGATCTTAGCCGGCGCATCGTTCATATAATTATTCGTGTAGTGTTTAGCCCTCTCGGTGAACCACTTGCGCTTCCGCAACATCTTCGCGTAGAAGTGCGCCGACGAGTTTGAAATCCCCTTCCTCGAACCAAGTTTTGGTGAAGTATTGGGTGTGGTTGTGTAGTGTTCTCCCCCAGATCTCTTACACCTCTTTTTATAAATGGATAGGGTATAATGCTCATGGTGGAGGGAGAACAAACAAGAAACTGGTGTGAAAAGGTGGTGTGGCGGAGTGTGTTCAATTCTGAAAAGGTAGTGTCGCGGTGTGTTGTTACTTCAGTCTGAAAAGGTTGCGTGGGACAGTGTGGTCATTTATGTCTGACCAGTTTGTGTCCAAGTGTGTTGTCTTTTTATCTAAAAAGCTGGCGAGACAGAGTGCTGTCATGTCCCTATGAAAAGTTGGTGCGACAGAGTGTGGTCTTTTCGGTCTGAAAAGCTGGTGAGGTAGAGTGTTGTCATGTTGATCTGAAAAGCTAGCGGCAGAGTGTGGTTATTTCCATATGAGTAGCTGGCGCGACAGAGTGTGGTTTTGTCTGTCTGAAAAGCCTGCGAGGGAGTGTTTCGATCTTTTTTGGAGTTGGGTCCTATCACGTCATGAGCACTAGCGTGGCCTATCCGTGCTGTCACACCAATGTTTGGGCAATTCCAGAGGCGTTGCAAGCCCGATCCCCTGCTTCTGGTGCTAAGTCCTATCACGCCATGGCTCCTAGCGTGACAATACCAGCCTGTCACGCCATGGGCACTGGTGTGGTCTAACTGTGCCGCCACGCCAGTGCTTGGGCAATTCCAGAGGCGTTGCAAGCCCGATCCCCTGCTTCTGGAGCTAAGATCTGTCACGCCATGTATCCTGGTGTAACAGTACTATGTTGTCACACCATGGTCACTGGTGTGGCCTAACTGTGCCGCCACGCCAATGCTTGGGCGATTCTAGAGGTGTTGCAAGTCTGGTCCCCGCTTATGGTGCTAAGTCCTGACATAGTATGCATCTTGGCATGACAGTACCACTCTGTCACGCCATGGTCACTAGCGTGGTCTAACCGTGCAGCCACACCAGTGCTTGGGCAATCCCAGAGGCGTTGCAAGCCCGGTCCCTGCTTCTGGTGCTAAGTCCTGTCACGCCATAGATCCTGGCATGACAGGACCACTCTGTGACATCATGGTCACTGGCGTGACAGTACCGCTAACAAACAACAATAACAACAAATCATCTACTCAGTCATTCACATATGCATATATTCATTCATTCATTCAATCATTCATTCATTAATTTCATTCAAGTAGCGTATTTTCATTCAGTCATTCAGTCATCCATGAAGTCATTTCATTCAACAAGAAAGAAATCCTAGAAGCATATAGGCATATATTCATTCATTCAACAAGAAAGAGAACCTAGAAGCATATATGCATATATTCATTCAATAAATCATTTCATTCTACTCAGTCATTTATGTATGCATATATTCATCCATTACATCACTGGCGCTTTCGGAGCGGACCCATTCTCGATGTAAACCTAGAAACTGGATATTCGTCGTGCGTGCCCCCCACGACGTTGACTAAACTAATGTCCGCACGATCATGGCGTTTACAATGCAGAGGCGTGGCCTGAGTCGGCTGCGTCCAGGTAGGTGCACAAGCAAGGTCCGAGAGTAACATCTCGTCGGACAACCTGGCATCCACATCGTCGTCGTCTCGTGCGGCCGAAGTGGATGTCGTTGCCCGTGATGATGTAGCACGTGATGAGCCACTACGAGCCGGGGCAGGTTGAATTGTATCTCCCGCCGTGGTGCTGTTCATTTTAGTTGCCATTCGCCAGCGTCGACGGCAAACCATCTACAAGGGAAAAAAATAGAGTAAGAATCCACCACATCGAGATATAATTTTTCTCAAAGCTTACAAAGTTTTATGAGGTCCATAGGATAATCCTGATGTTGTCAGTTTATTACCTCTACTTTCAAATGTTCCTTAATTATGTATCACTCTTACCATTTAAGAAGATACAGACTAGCAAATATAAGTCATGCTATTCAAATCATGCTACATATAAAAAGGAAATAGTTTGTTGACCCGGTGGGTGTCGAGACCCAAATATGCAAATTTAGACCCTCTGTGTATATTACACTAGTCCAGGATCACGGATCACACTAGTGCACACAGTAACAACATCGATAAAATATCATTCCATATGTAAAGATACTAAGAATTACGCAAATAACAATAATTATCAGAGTAACGACCTCAAGCTCAAAGCTCACAATTAATGCCTCAGAAGGTGAATAGCTCAATTAAGATGTAGCAGGAGGAAGCAGGATAACTTCAGTGAAGCCCATCTACATGCCCACTGGCAATCGACTGGGTAGTGCGACCTAGTTTTTCACGATTCTTGAAGTATACCTTGTTGACCAATGATGATCTGATGTAGCCTTTTTTACTAAATAACATTATTTATAGCAAGAATGAGTGCATAGAATACTTAGTAAGAATGAGTGCATAGATGATGGTTTATTCCAAAGGATATGGCATCGATGGTTCTTTTGCATAAAAGTAACCGTTGCAGTTGAATATGAATAATAGATTGAAAATGTAACTTAAAAAATAACAACAATAATTTTAACCAATATTTTCACAAAGCTCACCAAATCTAATCGGTTTCTTTTACACAGCTGCATAAGTTTACTTACACAATTGTCCCTTCCCAATTATTTTTTATAAAAATACACCCCTTGAAATCCCTAAGCATGTCCATGACCGCGGACGTAGCTATCTGAATAGATTTATTAACACTCTGCGGGGGTCTGTACACTTTACCCACAATATATAACCTGTGTAGCTAGCACCAATCATAACAAAACTTTTCTAGAACTTTACCCAAACAATTGACCCCCCATGTGTTTTACCGTCATACCAACCCTGATGAAGTGCTTTAATCTGACGCACACCGTTGGACATGAAGATGACGAACCGCTCGTAAGTGTGACCCGACACAGTAGTACACATCTCCACCTAACACATAGTCTAACCTACATGCCTAAGTAGTCAATACCAAGATTCTATAGCTTACTAAGTTAGGTCTGTCACATACCAGACATTTGGTCGTACAGTTATGACTCAGTTCAATGGCGTACCAAGTTAAGTCATTAATTGATCAAGGCGAGACTGCCAATTACTATCAACTATCACATTCATATTTTACCAAGCAAACAGTTCCCCCATATCACAATTCTTTTCACTCGCCTCTATCTAAATCTTTTTCCCACCATGTTGGTTTGGTGCAACATATGCCATCAACGAGTAACATCACATAGTTTTTATACAAAGTTCTATAATCACTTAATCAAGTTTATATTTTGCCACTCAAAATGATATCAATAACTCGTTGCCTGGCTAAGCAGACTATTCGTATCTAACCAACTCACGTTGGTGCTAAGGTAATACCAACTAATAATTAACCAGACTAGGGAGACAAAAGTTCATGATAATACAATAGGCAATGTGGATATAATCAAATTGTTGTATAACTAATCCCAAAATATTAAAAGAGTTAAATAATTGAGGAAGCATGCAATAATTTAAATCAAAGTGATTTTTGGGAAACTGGGTTCAACATGGTCAAAGGTACAACTTGACTTGCTATAGCAATGATGTTCTTGTTTTATCTTCAATCCTCTACTTTGTTGACCTTCGGCTCATTCGAACGATTCCGGAACGTCAACGTCTAATGAGAGAGAATGCGCAAACATCATAAAAAATCAAAAGGGCAAATCAAATGAACTCCAAATTGAAATTGAATGGTACAGGAATGTAGGTCTTGATTTTAGACAAATTTAAAAACTTGAATGTGTTCAATCGTAATTCGTGTGAGGAAGAACGAACTCTCGGAAGTTTGATCGGGAAGGAAATGTTGATAAAGGAAAAGGGAGAGAGAACATGTGAAATTGATAGGTGGGGCCGAGGGAATATTCCTGAAATTTTTTATTTCAGAAATTTTGGAAAAGGCTGAGTGTATGACATGTAGGACCCACTAGAATAAAAGAATATTCTAGAATTAAAAGAATTCTAGAAAATGGGACGAGGGACTGACATATGGGACCCAGCAGCATATGGCAAGGCATACATGTCATGCCTTGAAAGTGATGTGGCGACGAGATGGCATGACGTGGTGGACACGAAGGATGACGAGGTGGATGTTGACACAGATGGTGACGTAGGTGGTGCTAAGGTTCCAAGCCTTGCCGGAGCTAGGGTTCGCGGCGGCGGAAAATAAGTGGCAAAACAGAAAGCGGAGAGTACGGCGATCATGGTGACACAGGTGCGGTGTCGATCGCCGGCGGCGAGCAAGAAAGGTGGCAGCGGCGGATCGGCTACGGTGGCGAAGTAGTTCCGACAGGGTTTTAGGGAAAATGAGGGGAGCACAGTGTAGAACACAGCGTGAGGATGAAGAAGGTGGGGTCGATGAGTGGCGGAGCTCACCAGTGGTGAGGCAATCGGCCGACGAAGGGTGGCGACTGGAAAAGAGAGAGAAGAAGATGATCTCGGTGAACAATGGACGGAACGTGAAATCAAGAGATGGGAATCATAGATTAGGAAGTGGAACATGAGATGGCGCGAAAGATTTGGTGAGAAACTCACCGGAGAAGCAAGGAAGGTGACGGAGGCATTTTCAGGGTGGCGAACGTGGCCGTAGGTAAGGAAGATGAAGGTGATGCCAGAGAACGAAGGCTTGGGAGCTTCAACTGATGGTCCCACTCGGCGGAGGAGGATGAAGCGATTGCCGTGGCATGGTTGCGACGTCTTGAGGAGCAGCAATGGCGGAGAACGGCGACAAAGGGGCAGTGCCAGGCTTGGAGAAGATGAGCCCGGGTGACGGCGCACGAAGGCTTCCTGGCGATAGTGGCTAGGGCACGAGGCTTCCCTTGGACACCAATGACGGTGCTGAGGTGGAGTCCGCTCCGGACATGGTTGCATCGGCATGGGCGCGTGTAAGTGGCGGCGTGTGGCTGCCACGCGGGCCCGGGTGCGGAGGGATGCTGGTGGTGGGGCTGAGCGAGGGAGGTGGCTGGTAGGCGGACCCGGGGAGCGGCGGTGGAGTGGGGAGTGGGGATGGCTGGCGGGATGGGCCTAGTGGAGGAGTCATCCAGGGAGAGGGAAAAGGAAATGGGCTGAAACAATTTAGCCCAAGATGATTTTCTGAATTAGGAATTGATTTCAGAATTTACAGAAAGACATAAGTTCAAATGAGGCCAAATTAATAGCAAAAAATTTCAGAAAAAATCAAGAAAAAATTAGAATTTTTTTTGGAACACAAGGAACCCAACTAACATTTTTTTAAAAAAAATTAATGGATGTTTACAATAGTCAAATTAAATATTTTAAAATTTTGAAATTTCCTATTAAGCTTTATTAATTCAAGAAAATTGGTGAAATTTTTCAGGGGCTTTAAATACACAAAAGTTTTTTGAAAATTCAAATTTTGGGACGTTTCTGTGGGATAATGCTGACAACTACAGTACCACATCCTTATCACACTGTGGTCGCTAAGAATTCTAAGCCGATTGCAACAATGGCATCATGTGACAACTGTGCAAGCAATTTTGATCATCAAACTAATCGAATGTCATTTCATTCTATTTAGGGATAATCATTATCAATCATCATTATTCTATTACTTGGACTCACTGAAGTCGGAATCACCAAAAACAAACATAATCCACAAAAACGAGACAAAGAGGCTTAGAGGGATGGATCTTTTAGATACATACGCATGCATGTTATACTCCTCACCCCACATTAAAAAATTGCATACATAACTTTAGACCCACACCATGCCTCTTTATTGAGAAAACTCTAAAATTTACATCTTTGCAATGGTCATTACACAAAAGTTTGGCATGTCAAAGGGTTAGTCAACCAAGAAATTTATAATTAAATTATTTAGTCAACCAAGCAATTCAGAAAGAAAAAAACAAATTAAATTGAAAAATTCAGAGAGAAATAAACAAAAAAATTAAAAGGACATTTCCCATTACTGCGCTCCTCCTACTCTAGGAAAACTGGACCTAAACATTCCTACCATCAATGACGTGTCTGGAAATTATGAAAGAACCTTTCAAAAATAGTTACTGAAAATCGGACTAATATGCAATAGGAAAGACTAATGTACATGTAAATAGGGTACAAACATTTTGATTAGTTCGAAAGCTTGAATATGCTTGTAGACAGAGGAGTTTACCGATTAGGGGCTAAATCTGCTTCATGAATAGATCAAACAATGGTACCTTCGATTTATCCCTTACAAACCCCAAAAAAATGGTTGAAATTGACAGACTCAAATAAACTTCTGAGAACATGTTGAAAATGATATATTTTTCATACTAACTTTGAAAACCAAACTATGACTCTGATTCCTCTCACCTTACCTGTAGGCACATGTGTTTTGACATTTTCACATCCTCCCTAGGAAAGTCCTTTAAAAATCTCACTAGTGCTTTCTTCTATTATTTACTAGGAAAAAATCCCAGACAAAAACCACTGTGATTCCCAAATCCAAACCCTATATATTTTGTTAAAGATGTTTATGCAATTCATTAGCTGTAGATTGATTTGTGTCTTCATACAAGAAACTTGATGACATACCAAAAACAATTCTATAATTGTACCCATATCTACCAAAAAATAGAGTTCCATTCCAAATCTAACAAAAGCTAAAGTATGCACATATTCTAAACCTCATTTGCTCTGTAATTTAGTAGGGTAGTATCACTTTCTTTCCATTATGCTACCGAAATGAACAACAACACTCATTTTGTATTGGTAAATTTTTATAGGCATAATCAAAAGTTTTTTGGTTTTATTGAAGTTGGATAAATTTTTATAGGTACGTGCCTAACTTCCCTGGAATGGAAAGCCAATATAGTCGCAACAAACAAATTGCTCTCGAAAATCCAATTCGGTCAAAACCCTAAATCCACAAGTCTAACCGATTTAATCCGAAAAAAATAGAGGGAATGTGTGAGATTACCTTGGGGGTGATCTCCACGGGTTTACGGACTCCGAATCGACTTCAAATCGATGGATTTGGGGAGGTTGAGGGCGGGGAGGAGAGAGGATGAGCGGGAGGAAGACATCGAGATTGGGGAAAAAAATGAAGAACGAGATGAGTGCTGTCACTAGGGCTGGAAAAAAAGATCGAGGCTTGCAAGCGTGGCTCGGCTCGTCATGGCTCGGCTCGGGCTCGTGCATTTTTGAGCCTAGCCGAGCCGAGCCGCCTGTCCAGCTCGCCAAATAAACGAGCCAAGCTCGGCTCAGCTTTCAAGCCTAGTTTGGCTCGGCCCAGGCGAGTGCGGAGGGTGGAGGCGATCGCCGAGCTTGCTGTTCTTGCGATTTCATTTGTTAGGAACAGGATGTGCTTGTTTAGGATGAACTTATGCAATGAGTCTTGTAACTATTGGATGAACTGAAGCAATGATAGAAATTTTGTAATGTATTTTGGATGTACCGCTGTTCTAGAGCTTGGCTCGCGAGCTCAAACGAGCTGGCTCGAGCCTGATCACGAGCCGAGTCGAGCCACCCTTCTGGCTCGTTTCCGAAACGAGCCGAGCCGAGCCAGGCTCGTTTCCACCCCTAGCCGTCACCTAAGTCACATCTGCTAACGCCACGGTGGCGTGATATGCCCGTCACGCCGGCACGGCGTGCGCACGGGGGCTTGCGTAGTAGGTTTGGCAACGCCTAGGAAAATAGCGTGACAACATGGTTTGGCCGCGCTACGCGTTATGGAATGACCAAAGGGGTTAAAATTGAAAATAAAGTTAGCGACGGGTTAACTTTAAAATATTTTAAAAAAAATATTAAATAATAAAAAATTCAACTCTACACCCTCTCCTGGTGTGCTCTTTTTACCCGTGGACATAAATGACATAACATACCCCCCTTAATTAGGTCATGCCACAAATGACGTCGTGTTGCACTATAGTTAGCCTCCTAACACACTTCCTAATTGGCTCTTCGTCGTCGCACGAGCTAAATCACAAGTCAAACTGCAAAGCACCACACAAAAAGAAAACCATTAGACAAGAAGTGGTTTTGACAGGTACAAACCGGTTAAAGTATGTGTTCCTTTTTCCCCTTCTGTTTTATGATCGAGCAGGCATTGTTTAGTTGGTCAATTATAGAAACGAACATGTACATGCCTTCCTCTATTTTCACTATTTCAGGTACATGATCCGATGATCGGTAATTTCATGCATAAAATGCGAAGGTTGACCCATAAAAACTGTCTGAAACATAAGAAATATGTCCATGTATTTATAGCTGGCCACATGTACATGCAGACAGTGAGGAGGGGATCCGGATCCTCTCATTTACTACAGAGAATACAGCGATTTCAGTCTGTATAAACAGTACTTAACAGTAATACAGTAGTAAATATTGTATAAACAATGAAATATCTAGTTGTAACCGTAGAGGATCCCATCCCGGAGGATGTTCGACGGATTCTGGAAACCTGCCTTCCAGTTTCAGACGAGATCACGGACACACACAGCCCGTGGACTGCAAAAAAAAAAAAAAAAAAAAACGCGACAAATTACGACGGCATCGGAATGCATCCTGCCCTGCCAGCCACGTTCTGAAATGAAGTGAACCAGGCTAAAGACCAGGTGGAGAAGAACCACGCGGATAAAACCAGGTGGAGTTTTGTCAGGCATGCACGGACTGCATGGGTGCCACGTAACGGCTGCCAGTGCCATCGTGCTAATCACGTACAGCTGTTGCACTGCATGACCATCGACAACAGTCAGTCGAATTTTTAATTGTATTGGATCATTTCTGTCCTATATTTATAAGAGTTACTATTTTAATTTTATTTTATTTTTCAAAAATAACTTTCTGTCGTACAGCCACCGCACGGCAAGACCCACCACGTCGCCTCCTGCCGCAAGGTGGGTGTCACCGTGCGGTGGGTGGCCCACCGCAGCTACACGTCGCCTCCTGCCGCAAGGTGGGTGGCCCACCGCAGCTACACGTCGGCCCATCCCCCTTCCACACGCACGGCCCTCCCCTCCGACCACGCACCTGTCCAATTCTGCGGGAGAAATAAAAAACGCACGGTGGCCACCTTTCGCACACATGCCCTCTCTCCTCCGCATATCTGTCGCCTCATCCGGAATTCCCGGCTCCAGCGCTTCCGGAATTCCCGGCACCAACGCCACGGCTCCTCCTTCGCTCGGTTTTAAATAACGAACTCTCGTAGTCGCTCTTCGCTCATCTCAATTGTGTTTCGATTCTCGTTCTGGCACTTGTCGCTGAGAATAGAGACAACGTAACATAATTAATTTTTTTGGGGGAGATTAAGTATTTGCTTGCTTCTTGTCGCTCGTCGCTCGACCTTTTCTGATTACTTTCCTCCAAAGGGCAGCTAATTTGTCGGATGATTTTATCGTTATTACTGTAGTCGTAGTTAATCAGTGTTAGTCAGCTAGTCGTAATTAGTCAATTTAGTGGTAATTAGTCAGTTGTAATTAGTTAGTTTAGTGGTAATTAATGAGTCGTAATTAGTTAGTTTAGTGATAATTAATTAGTTTAGTGGTAATTAGTTTAGTATTCATCATTACATCATATTAAATTAGTAGAAATGAAGTACTGGTAATTTAATTGGTGGTAATTAATCAATCGTAATTAGTTAGTTTATAGGTAATTAATCGGTCGTAATTAGTAAGTTTAGCGATAATAAATTAGTGGTAATTACTTAGTTTGTTGGTAATAAATTAGTTAAGTGGTAATTAATTACTCCTAATTAGTTTAGTTCTTATCAATCCGGCATATTAAATTAGTAGAAATGAACTACTCATAATTTATTTAGTGGTAATTAATCAGCCGTAATTAGTTCAATAGCAATTAGTTAGGCATAACTCATTCAGTGCAGATTAGTTAGTCGTAAGTAACTAAGTGGCAATGAACATGTGATTTAATAGTGGTAACCACGGTAGTAATGAATTACCAATAATTTTGTAAAACTTTTGATAATTAATTAATTATTCTTATTTAATTACACATATGTCACCCATCACTTGCATGCAATTTATCGTATTTAATCACATATGTACCGCGGATAGGGTTGTTGTGGCTTTAGGTCAATTCGAACATGCAAGACTTGTTAGTGTTTTATGGCGATGGTCTCGTACGTGCCAGACCCAATGGGTTGGACCTGTTGAGATGCAAGTATAAGGTGGTCTGGGCGGAGGGGCTCGACGAAATGAATATTCATGAGCTTCGATGTTGCATCCGGAGGGAGTTCGTCATGAGGGCAATGACGAAGAAACTTATGATCGAGTGGATCACCTGCACGAATGACGTGTGCGAGCTTGTCAAGGTGCATGGAAGCATAGCATGGAGCCAGTACATGCAGATTGCCTCCCAACCCGAGGCGGCCATTTACGAGAAGCAGATGGTGTTCGTGAATTTTGTACACTTGGCACAAGAAAACCTTGATGATGTCGGTTCCTCTACAAGCGGGCAACCGTCAGACCGAGCTTGAAGACGATAGCACGGAATATGCTATCTCGAAAGGATGAGTCGCGCATAATTTTGTGCGAAATGAGGGGGTGGAATTATGGTGGTCGGCCGCATTGGCTGCCACGAGTATCTACCAGACCAGCCTCTCGGGTCGGAGTCCGACGAGCACACCGACCCAAGTTCGGATGGTAGCAATGAGGACGCACACTAGGCCGGTGGTCTAACCGGGGGGGATTGTGTCATCGGATGTATCTTACGTGGCATCAAGACTTTATGATATCGCGGTGCATTCGCTCATACTACCGCTAGAAGAAGGCTCCCAGTGGGGGTTTGATGCAAACACCCTCTTAGTTGGTCAGCACTTCCCTAACAAGGCGGTCGTGCAACATGCTATAGCATGGTACGTCTTGTCCATCAGCCGTATGTATCGAGTGTACTGGTCCTCAACGAGCAAAGATCTTTGGCTCGATCTTCGGGGTCAAGGCGTTGATCGACCATACTTGTGAGCTTAGCGAGCCCCTGCAGCAGCATCGGAACGTGACTTTCGCACATATTGCAAGCCTCATCGGACACCTAGTTGTGGCGGACGTGTCCATCACCCGCAAGATGCTGATGTCAGAAGTCGTCAATCTCGTTGGTTATCCAGTCAACTATAACAAGGTCCGACGAGCCAAGCAGAAGTTCATTGAGTCCATGTATAGGACATACGAAGAGGCATACAACCTTGTGCCGAGATTACTTCACCAGATTGCCGAATCAAACCTCCACACATACATAAACAAGCTTGACCATAAAGATACTTAGAGAGGGCCCAACTGCTTCATACTGGACTGGGTGTTCTGAGTTGTCACTCACTCCATCAGGGGATTCAAGTTCTGTCGTCCCGTGCTAACGATGGATAGCACTTTCCTCACGGGGAGGTAGAAGGGCACCATCCTCGCTATGGTGGTAGCCGAGGCGAATGACCATCTTCTCTCGGTGGCATTTGCCATTGTGGAGAGTGGGACCATATCCAGCTGGTTGTGGTTCCTGGCGAACGTGAAGAGGGCAGTGGTGGGAGACCGGCGCAATGTATGTCTAATCACAGACCGCAATGTTGGGTTGTTGGTGGCCATCAACACCATGTAGCATGGGACGGATCCCCTCCCCAGTGGAACGATATGCAATCCAGGTGATGTATGAGGCATTTTGCATCTAACTTGTTCACGTGGTTTCACAGTTAGCAAGTTATGAAGACATTCAAGTCATTGTGTCTGTAGAACGAGAGGTGAAAGTTTGAGTCCATCTGGAGAGACCTCGAAGACCGGACTAAAAGGCATACAAGAGAGTCCATTCCGGTGGTTCTGGAGGGAGAGCAACTCAGCAATGCCATAAGTTTCTCGAGTGGATTCATGTCCACGCTCCTGAATAGGAGAAATGGTCACTTCTCTATGATATATACGGTGTGAGGTACGGGATTATGATGACCAACATGTCTGAGGTGTACAACAGCGTCCTCAAAGGTGTGCTGTGTCTCCCTATCACACGATCGTCGAGGAGACATGGACTCGCACTGTTGGTTATTTCATCAATAGAGCCACCGCAGCCAAACGATAGATGGAGGAAGGCAAGAAGTGTTACGAGAACATGCAGAGGTACATGGACTAGAAAATAGAGAAGGCTCGAATGCACAACATCCGAGTGATCGATGGCCTCCGAAAGAATTACGAGATCATGCTTCAGCAGAAATATGTCAACAGTCATGCGAGGGGTGAAAGAAAAAGGCATGCACCGTGGGTGATGTGGCGATATGCACATGCAACAAGTCAAAGCTCCTGCACAAGCCTTGCTCGCATATGTACAAGGCGTGTACACAAATGAGAAAGATGTGCATGTCGTATATCTCTTAGTACTACGACATACATCACTATTTCGGTACATGGAGTGCAGAGTTTCAACCGTGCGGCTTGGTAATGAACTACAAGGATCTTTGGCTGGACGAGCAGAACACGGCCTTGAAGATAATAGTGAACGGGCGATCGGCAGACGCTGCACTTCCGGAACGACATGGATGTCAGCCAACGTACTAGTATTAGCCGCTCAATCAAGTGCAAGATATGCAAGACCCCTGGCACTCAATGAAGGATTGTCCCAATATACTGATCTCGTTTGGTCGTCATTCAGTGTCATAATTTAATGTATTGTCTGTCTTGTTACGTGAGTTATGTAGAATTTATATCCTTGTTACATTTTTCACTGTACGGTACACTTACATCATGGAATCGCATGCTATGGATGACTTCGACATACGACATCGATGTGAGGAGTCCCGCGGCAAGGGGAAGGGGGAAGGCTCCTTCGACCGAGACCGACCGACATCGTAGCTAGCGTATCCGCCCCCCCCCCCGGACGCACTCTGTATCGAAGACGTAAGTTATATACAATTTACATCATTATTACGTTTGTTACTATACGATCCACTTACATCATGGAATCGCAGGACATGGACAACTTCGACACTCGCCGCCACTGTGGGCATCCCCAAGATAAGGAGCACTGGATATGGTGCGCGGAGACTAGTTGCGCACATCATTGCATAGATGATAGATCCAACTACCCTCACGAAAAACATTGCTAAATAGGAACCTCTTTGTTAATTTATCAGTTTAAGGTGGATGATATTGTTGGACCGAAAAGGCGACTAGAGGGGGGGTGAATAGGAGCACGCTCACTTTTTCAACCACGATTAGATTCAACACAAATTTCACTCCAATAGCTATAGAAGCTATGAAGATCGATATACCAAGATCAAATGGAAGACTAGGATTGAATCCAATCAAAACCCAAGCAAAACAACCAAAAACAACGAAACTTAATTTCCTAAGAGTAGGCGGTCGACCTCTACTCGGGTGGTCGACCTCTCAAGGCGGTCCGACCTCTAGTTAGGCGATCGACCTCCGACCCATGAACAGTGAAATCAGCCCGAAAAACAAAGTTGCAAATAGGTCTAACTTTTGATCTACAGCTCCAAACTTCATGAAACTTGGAACACACCTTCTCTAGGATGTCAGGAACCTATTCCAATCGAAGATCATGGAGATCCATGGAAAGGTTACGACATTTTTCAGTTTGAGAGATGGATGGTTCAAAGCAGAGTCAAAGCAGCGTGACCCAAAAACTTGCTCGTGGGTGATTGATGATCAAGATGATCTTAGATGTGTTTCCACATGTCACAGCAAGCTATATCATGTAAAGAAATCAATCAAAAACATGCGAATCAAAGAAAGACTCAAAATCACCAAATAGAGAGAAGAAAGGCAAAGAGACACATCTTTGATCAAAGCTTTCTTTGGATTGATTGATAGGGTTTGGGTTTCTGACCACTCCATCAATGGAGGACAAAGCTCAATCCAAGAGCACAAGATCAAATCAAAACTCTCTAGAACCCTAACCTCCACTAATCCTCTCCTAAGCCAAAACTAGGGTTTCAATAATGATAAAGAGTTGGAGGGTGCGACCACCTCCCTCCTCTATTTATAGTGGAGACTTAGACCTTCTAGAAAATTAACTCAAATGGGCTCCGTTAAGGCCCAACACAAGCGGGTCACACTGCGCACGCATTTTAAAGCGCCGTCTACAACACCTCTTAACCTAAACCGCTTCTCTTGCGCCGTCTTGCGCCGTGGGTAGGCAAAAGGTCACCAAGGTGATATTTGGTAAGATTACAAAATACCCCTTCTCGGTCCTTCTCCAAGACCGAGTCCATCTTCATGCAAGCACTTCGCATGCTCGCCACGTGTAGGTTGATCACCGGCTCTCTCCATGTCGGCAAGTCTCTCCATCCGGCTCCACCGAAACCACCATGGCACTTGCACCGACTCGCGCCGCTTGATCAAACCGATCGCGCCGAATCGCCGTTCGGTCATCATTGTCCATACATGCCATACTTGATTTCATTGACCTCACCCGACGATCGTCGATCGTTCGGACCTAAGCTTTCCAAGCCTCGTCCGATCATCCTCGCCGTTGACCGTCGTTGACCACCAAGCAACTTTGCACAACAATAGACAAGCAAATCGAAGCCGGAACAAGTTCTTCGCAACTTGACCCGTTAGTCAAAACATGCATCATGCAACACATATGCATCTGAAACTCATGACTTTGACCTAACCAGCGAACAACGCCGCCACGACGAGCGACGTTCAAGTAACAACCGGTCGCCGCCCCTCGGGCGGTCGACCGCCGGCCTGCGGTCGGACCGCCGACCAAAGGCGGTCGACCGCCGTAAGGACTTAGCCAATTTTCAACCCCGAAAATCCGAAACCTCTGGAAACTTTAAACCAATAGAACTTTTCTTGGAGACTCCAAAATTATGGGAGCAAGAACAATGGGATCCCTCACTTGCCTACACCCTCTATTTTTGGCCCACTGTTTGACCACTTTTGTCACGGCCGGTCCGCCGGCGCACATGGCCGGTCCGACCGATTTGGGACCGGTCGGACCGCCGTGCTATGGCGGTCGGACCGCCCCTATCGTAAAATCGAGCAGTCTTTGAAACTTTGTCGAAAACCCGTGAAACGACAAACCATTAACGCCATTGCCAATTGTCACATCATCCTAAGATCTGGAGCATATCCCCATGATATCCACAATCTCCCCCTTGATGAACACATTGGCAATAATCCAGAAAATGTAATTTGAAGGTTTGAAAAGTAAAATACTTTCGTTTTCGCACAAAGGCACAACTTGGTCCATAAGCAAGAGAAAGCAATGGAAATGACCAAGCTGGCATCAGAATAGCATAGACAAGTGAGATAAGGCAAAAGAAAGCATGAAAACTTTGATTTCCAGAAAAAGTCACAAATCTCACTTAAGGTCCAAATGAAAGAACAATTGTTCAATTGACCTTTGATCATTGTGAGTAGTAATAAATGCAATTCAAGTTCAGAAGAATCAATAAGACAATAAGAATGCAATTCAAGAACTCCCCCTCACTATGATCCTCGGATTTCAGAAAATTTCAAATTCTCCAACTTTCTCCCCTTTGTATAAACTTCCCCAACATTGAAAATATCTTCTCCCCCTTTGACAATGGAGTCATCAAGGAATCACGCCTTCCTCTCATCCAGAGATATCAATTTGCAGAATGAAGAAAGAAGCAAAAAGAAGAAGTATGCATGAAGTGCAATGGAGTGGCTTCATTTTTGTATTTTTTCAATTTTTGATTACAAGAAGCTTTGGAGATTACCCAAAAGAACTAGCTAGCATTTCTAATATTGCACAAACAACATATCAAGCTGACGATTGCTAGCAAGATCATGGTAAGACATATATATCAAAGCTAAGCACCAAGGCTCAAAAGTAAAGCAATAGATTTGATCAATTTAAGCAACGCTTCAAATTCAAACAAGTTCATCAACGAGGATCCTAAAGTGAAATTGGCCATGTCAAAATGTCAAAGTGAGATCAAAAATCTAACAAAGACCACATTTAAGAGTCAATCAAGTCCGTATTGAATCATTTTGCTCAATCTTTTTATGGCGCCCATTTGTCAACATTTTTCTCATTTGCATTGAATATTGAGGTTGACTAATGATCTAACTTAGTGACAAGATCTGGACTAGGAGCCATCCACAAACTCATCCTAAGCTTGACCGAAGTTGATTAAAGGTATATCTTAGTAAAGAAGATCACGGACTAGGAGCCATCCACAAACTCTTTCTAAGCTTCTACCGGGCGACAAATCTTGAGGTTCATGTCATTTCGACAAGCAATCCCCATGAGATCGTCTGGATCATCAAACTATCTCCAAGTTCATGTCATTTGACAAGCAATCTCGTAAGAATAGTTTGGCACATTTTAAGCATAAGACAATCTTGATTTTCATTTTTCACATGAGCAGTTTTAGAATCTCAAGAACACAAGAGCTCAAGTAATGGTCAATTTTAGATCAAAGAGCTAACAAAGCAATTACAGCAGGCCAATGTCACAAAAGGAGCACTAATTGCGCAACTCGCTAAAACATCCACAAATTGCAATTTCTTAGTTCGAGTTTGTTTTAAAGTTCTAGCTCATATAGCAAAGACTTAGCTACACATGTAAAAGCATGATAATTCTAGCAAGTCACAGAACTAGACATGGCATTGAGCAAGAATTGAAATACTAAAGCTCCAAAGGGTAATAGGCAAAGCTTCATCAATTTTAAAAGATAAGCAGAAAATTTTAATATTACAATGCATCTTTTGGATTTTTCAAACCACTTGAAGTATTTTACATATGAATGCAATATGATACAATGCGATGCAATAAAAAGCCTAAAAACCTAAAAAGTTCAAAAGATCAACAAGTTCGGAAAAGAACAATAAAAGATCAAAAGAACAAGGTAAGATCGAAAAGATCGAACTCCCCTCAAACCAACCCATAGGGATAAATTACCCTAACTCGCTTCTTAAGGTGGCAAACCTAGTTGGGTCTAAAGGTTTGGTGAGGATATCGACCAATTGAGCCTCGGACTCCACGAAGTGTAGCACAATATCACCCTTCTCGACATGGTCTCTAAGGAAGTGATAGCGAATGTCTATGTGCTTGGTCCTAGAGTGTTGCCGGGGTTCTTAGCAATGTTAATAGCGAAGTGTTATCACGTAAAAGAGGAACACTAGCAAAATTTAACCCGTAGTCCTTAAGAGTGGATACCATCCACAAAATCGACTCTGACAACTAGCGTGACTACATACTCGACCTCAGCGATGGGTGTGCAAGCAGGATTTGCTTCCTAGAAGACCAAGAAACAAGAGAAGTGCCTAGGAAGTGACAAGTGCCGAGGTACTCTTCCTATCAAGCCGATGACCGCAAAATCGAATCGAAAACCCCGAATGGATAAAGAAGAAGAACAGAGTACCAAATGCCATCTTGGAGGGTAGAGTGTAAATACACGAATATGCGCTTAAGCGCTTGGCGATGGGAAGTTCTCGGAGGCGCTGAAACCTCGCAGACGGCGATGAAGTGGATGTCCGGTCTTGATGCCGTCAGTGCGAGGAGGAGCCGATCATCTTTGCGGTACTCGCGTTGATCCCGGCTTCTCCTTCCTCATCGGATCCAGCGATCGAAGTCGCCATGGGAGTGGCGATCGACTTGCGATCACCCATGTCGAAGCGTTTGGCGGATCCTTAGTATGCCGTCGATGGATGAAGATCCCTTCCTTACATTGCTTGATTTGAAGCCCGTAAAGTAATTGAGCTCTCCCATCATGCTCATCTCAAATTCCTGGACATAGTCTCGGAAAAGCTAGAAACAAGAGCATGAGAAGAACCACCAAAGATAATATCATCAACGTAAATCTGAGCAAGTAAGAAATCATTGCCACGCCTAAGAATGAACAAGGTCTTGTCTACCTTACCCATCTCAAAATTATTCTTAAGCAAGAAGGTCTTAAGCCTATCATACCAGGCTCTAGGGGCTTGTTTAAGACCATACAAGGCTTTGGACAGCTTGAAGACATGATGTGGGTTCTTGGGATTCTCAAAGCCTAGGGGTTGCCTAACATAAACCTCCTCCTCTATAAAACCATTCGAAAGGCACTCTTAACATCCATCGATATAATCTAAAGCCCTTAGAAGCGACAAATGCAAGAAGAATGCGAATAGCTTCTAGTCTAGCAACAGGAGCAAAGGTCTCATCAAAATCTAACCCCTCAACTGGCTAAAACCACGAGCTACTAACCTAGCCTTGTTTCTAACCACAGAACCATCCTCATTTTGTTTGTTTTGAAGACCAGTGGGTTCCTATAACATTATGACCACTAGGAGGTTCTACTAGGTTCCAGACCTTATTCCTCTCAAAATTCTCTAACTCCTCATGCATGGCATTGACCCAACTCGAATCAGATAAAGCATGTGATATATCGCGGGGTTCAAAAGAAGCTACAAAAGCGAGAATGAGAATAGAGGTTTGGATCATGATACAGGCGAGTGACTCGTTCATGGATATTACCTATCATCGATCGGCGGATCTTTGCTTTTGAATGTGAAGTGGCGCACCGGAGAAGAAAGTACCTCTTCGACCTCCGCAGAGTCTGCGATGATGAAGATCTGTGAGTGCCTCAAGCGAAGGCGAAGTAGTCACGGCGGGTTCTTGTGCGAGAATAGGAATGTCAACAAAGGCGAGTGGAAGAGTATCATCGAGTCCATCATCATCTTCCTCTACAAATATACTCTCTGTCACTGTGTATCACTGAAATATCCGATCTAGCTCGGGGCTAGTCTCATCAAAAGTGACATTGCATGTCTCTGAACGAGTTAGTTTGACATTAAAAACCGAAAACCCTTGAATGTGCGGGATAACCCGAAATAAACCATCAAAAGTTCTTGACTCAAATTTATCTAGGTTTCTGTCTTGAGAATAAAACACTTTGATCCAAAGACTCGAAAGTGTGAGCAGAGGGTTTTCTCTGAGCGAAGCTCATAAGGAGTCTTGCCCAAAGACGGTCTCAAAAGACACGATTTGCAATATGGCAAGCGGTAGAAATAGCTTCGCCCAAAACCTCCTGAGTGCTATACTCATCTAGCATCGTCCTAGCCATCTCGACTAGGGTCCTGTTCTTCCTTTCCACAACGCCATTTTGTTGAGGGGCGTGGGGGGAGAAGCGATGCTCAATTCCACGCTCGGCACAAAAGGAAGCAAAGATGCATTCTTGAACTCCGTGCCATTGTCACTGCGGATCGCTCTCAAGGCACTCGGAAGTTGAAGCCAAGCGAAGAACAAGATCATGATAATGATCAAAAGCTTCATCCTTGAAGCAAGAAAGAACACCCAAGTGTATCTAGAAAAATCATCGACTATGACAAGAATGTACCATTTTCCACCAATCGGCCGAACCTAAGCGGGACCAACGGTATCCATATGAAGCAAGCTGTCCGGTCAGTCGGTCATGACCATAGTCAGCGATGGGTGTGAGGCGACAACTTGCTTGCCATGCCTACAGGCGCACATCTGACATCCTTGACGGCTTTGAGTTTAGGCAAACCTCTCATGAGCTCAAGGTTGCTAACTCGCGTCGGATGATCAAAACCAATGTGCCCCAAACAGCGGTGCCAAAGCCATAACTCGGAAGAAGAAGATGAAATTAAGCACTTGAGAGAACCGGCAAGAGATTGAAAAATCGGCCCAAAGATCCTAGCAACTCTAGTAATCCCAAAAATAAGCTCACCGGTGAATCAAGCACCCGACAAGCATTTTTCTTAAATCTAGTCTCATAGCCATCATCAAGAAGTTGAGAGACGAAAGCAAATTAAACCTTAGCTTGTCCACAAGGCGGCGTCCTTGAGGATGAACTTGTCGTTCACCCCGATCGATCCGTTCCTTCAATCCGCCCTTGCCTATCATCTCCAAAGGTGATGAATTCATCACCGTCGACCGCGTGAAGGAGGTGAACCATCTTGAGTCTCCGGTCATGTGGCGTGAGCAGTGAGTCGGCGAACCACGTGTCCTTCCTCTTTCGCGGTAATCACGAAAATCAAGGCACGGAAGAACAATGTGTCTCAATCTGGGGTTAGTTAAACAAGACTTGGGAACCCGAGATTGAGACACATGTCTGCAGTAGTATGCAAAGCGAAGTGCTATCCTTGATTAAGTTTGAAGTTACATTATGAGCAATGGTTACTTTAACATAAGAGTTATCTGTCTAGGAACATGATGATGAGCATGTGACACAAATCCTAAACCAAGTTTCCTCTTTTCTACATTACCATGTCTCATAAAAGCTCTAGGTTGATTGAGTGAAATTCTAGCAAAATTTTTCTTATCATTTTCAACCTCATGCCAAGAACTCAACCAAATGTCCATTCTTCTTGCAATAGGTGCAATGGTACTTGATACCTTTGGGAGAAGCACCCTTTGACTTAATGAAGTTTGGGCAAAACCCCAGATTTAAAAGTAGTTTTTGCGGGTTGGGTTTTAAATTCAACTAACCCATTTTCCAAGACTTGAGTTATTTGGGGCTTAGAATTATCTTGGACAGAGTTGTATCCTAATCCTTGCTTCTTATAAGGAGTCTTAGATTTGTCGAATCATGTTTAATTGTTTCTTACCTTTAGAAAATTTTCTAAGGTATCCTTAAGATAAGCATTTTCTTTTCAAGATTAACACATGACTCACAAGTTTTGCCTTTAATAGCTTTAGCATATTTTTCCTTATATAAAGCAATTTCAAGTTTAAGAGCGGGACATGAAGCACATGTAGAAGACTCAATACTGTTCTTAAGCTTGGCATATTTAGCTCTAACGGCTTCTAAGATATCTTTAACTTCATGTTCGCGTTCAATGCAAAAAGAGCAAAGGCTAGGATCAACAGCACCAGGAGCAACCAACTTCTTTGGAATCTAAGCATTTTTCACAAGGAGCGATTTAACCTCAACTAACTCGGTCCTAGCATTTTCAAGTTGTTGCAAAGCAATATCATGAGCGATTGCGGTTTAGCAAATTCGAGTGTAGAGCATGGCGGGAAGAACATTCATCGATTCAAGAGTCTTAGTATTTGCAAGTTCTAAAGTCAAATTATCTACTTGAGACTCTAAGTCCTTGTTTCTAGCCATGATATACTCTAACGCCTTATCCTGGCTCATGAGTTGCTCAAAGATAGTTTCGCATCTATCAGAAAGGACATCATAGGAGAGAGGTACCTCATCGTCGTCGACGTCGTCGGAGTCGGCCATGAAGCAAACGCCGGTGAAGTCCTTGGCCTTCCCTTCTTCTTGTCTTGAGGATCTCCTCCTCCTTGTCATCCTCGCTCCCGAGTCCACATCGCTAAGGATTGTTCCCAAAAGCGGCAAGAACCGGTGAGTCGCCTTTGTGAGCTTAGCGACATCAAATCTTGATTTGTTCCATTGAGGCTTCTTCCAAGTGGCTTTCCTTCCTTGTGGTTGCTCTTTCCTTTCAACTTGGGGCGCTTTGCGGATGTGATTAAGCTCACCACACTCATAGCAAGTCACGGACCTCCTCTCTTTTGTTTCTCATATTGTTATAGGCCGTGTGGCTTTTCCGACTATGAGGGCTAACTCGGCCTCGGAAGACTCTCAAACTCCTCTTCATGGATTGCGGATAAACCGACAGCGAAAATCCGAAGAAGACTCGGAAGACCCATCGAAGCTCTCTTGGCGGTGCGCTACCAAGGCCATATTTTCCTTCTTGGGATGATCAATCCTCTTGATCTCATGAGTCTTAAGCTTGCTATAGAGCAGCTCAAAGTCGGATCGAGAGGTTGGCGTTCTCCTCAATGGCGGTAGCCTTTATCTCCCACTCCTTGGTGTTGATTGCGGCCAAGAGGTGGGTGGCATTCAGATCGAGAATATTCAATTCCAACGACCTTCATCGATTAATCACTTTGTTGAAGCGATGAAAATGTCATCGATGCTCTCTCGGGGCGCATCTCGAATTTGTTATATTCACGCTTATAGGTATGCAGCGTACTTTCTTGATTTGAGGCGAACCCTCATGGTAGGTTTCGAGGTGTTCCAAATCTCGCATGCGATCTCAAGATTGCAAATTCGATCATACTCCTGTCTACCAAGCCCACCATACAAGAGGTTCTTTGCCTTATTGTTGTTAGCCAAGAGGGTCATTGAAGCCGGCGTAACAACCGGGAAAAACAGCGGGGCTCGAACAACCTCCCATATAGCTTGTCCTTCGCTCTCAAGGAAGACTCGCATGCGATTCTTCCAATAGGCATAGTCGTGCCCATCGAAGATATGCGGCTTGGTGGAGTACTTATCCATCGCCAAGTTCGGGACCGGTTAAGATCAAGATTGAACTAACAGGGCTCGATACCACTTGTTGGACCGAAAAGCGACTAGAGGGGGTGAATAGGAGCACGCTCACTTTTTCAACCACGATTAGATTCAACACAAATTTCACTCCAATAGCTATAGAAGCTATGAAGATCGATATACCGATCTGTGGAAGACTAGGATTGAATCCAATCAAAACCCGAAGCAAAACAACCAAAAACAACGAAACTTAATTTCCTAAGAGTAGGGCGGTCGACCTCTACTGGGGCGGTCGACCTCTCCAAGGCGGTCCGACCTCTAGTTAGGGCGGTCGACCTCCGACCATGAACAGTGAAATCACCAGAAAAACAAAGTTGCAAATAGGTCTAACTTTTGATCTACAACTCCAAACTTCATGAAACTTGGAACACACCTTCTCTAGGATGTCAGAACCTATTCCAATCGAAGATCATGGAGATCCATGGAAAAGTTACGACATTTTTCAGTTTGAGAGATGGATGGTTCAAAACCGAGTCAAAAGCAGCGTGACCCAAAAACTTGCTCGTGGGTGATTGATGATCAAGATGATCTTAGATGTGTTCCCACATGTCACGACAAGCTATATCATGTAAAGAAATCAATCAAAAACATGCGAATCAAAGAAAGACTCAAAATCACCAAATAGAGAGAAGAAAGGCAAAGAGACACATCTTTGATCAAAGCTTTCTTTGGATTGATTGATAGGGTTTGGGTTTGACCACTCCATCAATGGAGGACAAAGCTCAATCCAAGAGCACAAGATCAAATCAAAACTCTCTAGAACCCTAACCTCCACTAATCCTCTCCTAAGCCAAAACTAGGGTTTCAATAATGATAAAGAGTTGGAGGGTGCAGCCACCTCCCTCCTCTATTTATAGTGGAGACTTAGACCTTCTAGAAAATTAACTCAAATGGGCTCCGTTAAGGCCCAACACAAGCGGGTCACACTGCGCACGCATTTTAAAGCGCCGTCTACAACACCTCTTAACCTAAACCGCTTCTCTTGCGCCGTCTTGCGCCGTGGGTGGGCAAAAGGTCACCAAGGTGATATTTGGTAAGATTACCAAAATACCCTTCTCGGTCCTTCTCAGAAGACCGAGTCCATCTTCGCGAAGCACTTCGCATGCTCGCCACGTGTAGGTTGATCACGGCTCTCTCCATGTCGGCAAGTCTCTCCCATCCGGCCCCACCGAAACCACCATGGCACTTGCACCGACTCGCGCCGCTTGATCAAACCCGATCGCACCAATCGCCTGTTCGGTCATCATTATCCATACATGCCATACTTGATTTCATTGACCTCACCGGCGATCGTCGATCGTTACGGACCTAAGCTTTCCAAGCCTCGTCCGATCATCCTCGCCGTTGACCGTCGTTGACCACCAAGCAACTTTGCACAACAATAGACAAGTAAATCGAAGCGGAACAAGTTCTTCGCAACTTGACCCACGTTAGTCAAAACATGCATCATGCAACACATATGCATGAAACTCATGACTTTGACCTAACCAGCGAACAACGCCGCCACGACAAAGCGACGTTCAAGTAACAACCGGTCGATCGCCCCTCGGGGCGGTCGACTGGCCGGCCTGCCGGTCGGACCGCCGCCAAAGGGCGGTCGACCGCCGAAGGACTTAGCCAATTTTCAACCCCTGAAAATCCGAAACCTACTGGAAACTTTAAACCAATAGAACTTTTTACTGGAGACTCCAAAAATTATGGGAGCAAGAACAATGGGATCCCTCACTTGCCTACACCTCTATTTTTGGCCCGACTGCTTTGACCACTTTTGGTCACGGCCGGTCCGGCCGGCGCACATGGCCGTCCGACCGATTTGGGACCGGTCGGACCGCCGTGCTATGGCGGTCGGACCGCCCTGTCCCGTAAAGTCGAGCAGTCTTTGAAACTTTGTCGAAAACCCGTGAAACGACAAACCATTAACGCCATTGCCAATTGTCACATCATCCTAAGATCTGGAGCATATCCCCATGATATCCACAGATATTCTTTAATACTGTATTATACCACAGGCTAGATAAGATTATACAAGAACCAACTGAGGGGAAACGTGTGGCATGCAGATCATATAAAGATATACCGTAGCCTTCAAATGCACACGAGTCGGAGGCTCTGATGCATCGTTATATGATTTGCATACTACGTATTTCCCTCAGTTGGTTCATGTACAAGTTTATCTATCATGTGGTACAATATAGTATTAAAAATATCATCCACATTTAACTAAAAAATTAGCAAAGAGTGTCTATTTGATCGGGTTACATGTGATAATACCCCCTCCTCCTTCATCCCGATTGGAATAAACCCGCGCGTGTATCATGTAATGATTGTAACGCTTCAAATGTCGTCAATTTTAGACCACACTCCGCCCTGCGACCTTTCCAGGCCAAAAATACCGACCCCTGTCAAGCCACAAGCGGGCACTTTTGCACATCGATATGACAACACTGCTGACGCCGCAACACTTTTCAAACTGACAAGAACACACACTGCCACATGACCTTTTTAGGCCGAAACGACCGCACCCTGCCACGCCACACGCTGCCACTTTTGCATATGGATAAGACAACACACTATGACGCTAACTTTTTGGAATGACAAGAGCACACGACTCCTCCTTAGGGCCGCTTCCTCGCGGACGCGAACTTCCTTCAACCGAATTACAATTCAGTCGCATACGCAGGGCCGGCTAGGCATATAAGTACTACCCCTTCCACGGTGGGTTTCCTCCATCAAGGCTTCAACACAATCTCACTCAGATGGAGAACCAATGGGACGAGATGCACGAACTCTCAAGGGTTGTTACGGCCCGGAACGAACAAGGGGAGTGTGCCAGGAGGGCACCTCCCCGCAATGACGCCCCCCCAGTAGCAGCAATCCCTACCGGAACATTCCAACCGAGCATTCGCCGCAAACAACCACCTGAGTGGGAATGCCGCTCCTCTATTGGTGCAGACACATGCAAATTCTTCAAGTCCAAACAGCATCACAGCCTACCCGTAGTTCCCAGATCTACTATGTGGCTATCGCAAGTGGATCGACCCAGGGATCCACCCACACCACCAGTGGCATCTCGACTACGAGGAGTGGGATGCCAAGAGGGACAGCGAGAAGAGGGAGGAGGAGGGCTACAACGATGAGCACAGCGAGCGTATCTGGTGGGAGATGCAAGCCCATCTAGAGGCATACAGTCGTAGGGAGCACGAGGCTCGCGATAGGGAGCGCGAGAGAAATGGAGAAATGACGACCAAGGCCAAGGTTACCGACGAGGAGTACAACATCGAGCTCGCAAGGAAGGGCAATGGCCCTGGTCCACGCAGTAGGTCTGACCATTCCGTAGTAGTCCTTTGTCCTACCCACCATATTTTTTACTATCCCCTAAAGGTATGTATATTTACATGGTCTGAATGCTTGTGTCATAGTGTATAGTAGTAGTAGCAATGATGACTAAAGAAATTAGCCGAACCATCATGCCATGTGACCACATGTAACGTGATTCTGTTTGCGGACACTAATGTATTTTTGGTTCTGTGCCTCGCACTATACCTTTGGTTGAAAGATTTCATCGGCACGAGTATATTTGTAATCTCCAAGCCTCATACAAAAATTGTACTTCGTGACGATGTGAAAATGAATGATCCAAACGTAACATGAAATTCCTACGCCATATTGTACATCGACATCTCCAATGGAGTTGCAATGCAGCTTTTTCCATACATTCCAAGTCACATGAATTCATGAAGGCCTAATTTCCAAAACCTAAAATCCAATTTTTTACGACCTAAATCCTTAATTTTTGAGACAATTTTAGAACACATATAAAATTGTTGAAATATTGCACAATCAAGTCTACTGCATGAGGAGCCTTCAAAATAAAATTCATAATTTTTGCAGCTCATTTTCTATATTTACAAATTCATAGAAAATAGTACACTTATATGAAGTTATGAGAAATATTCAGAAAAAGAAAAATTATGGAAAATTTACATGAGCAAGTACACTGTGTCGGGAGGCTCAACATAATATTTCATATTTTTTGAACTTATTTGCAATGTTCTAAAATTCCTACAAATAGCACTCAAACCACACCGAAACTCTAATTCGCTGAAACCCTAATTTCACCTGGAGGAGAGAGAGAGAAGCCGGCTCCACCGCACGGTGGTCATGCGACATAAGGCGATGTGGAGGGTGGGGAGGGCCTGTCGCACGGTGGCCGTTCGGCAGTGGGTCATTTTTGCAACAAAAAAATGAGGACGATCACTCTTGTAAATATGGGACAAAAATGAGCCAATACTACCAAAAATTCAGAAGTCATGCTTCTTTCAACTGAATCCGAGGGTGTATATACATGAAATTTATGACAATTTATTTGTTTTAAAAAAGATACATAATTCATTGAGGAAAATATGACCTGTTTTTTAGTTTCCACCGGAAAGTAAATTTGTTTCCTATGGAACACGTACGTTCAAAAACAAGACCGAGAGATATGATGAACCGGTTATCTTGGAAATGTTACTCTGGTCCTTGTGCAATCTTAAATTTATGGTAGTATTAGAAACTTTGTGCATCGTATTTACAGGAATAGCGGTCTCCGTAAAAAAATTCAAAAATAGCCACACGCTGCACGTCCATCGTGCGGTAGCCCCTCCCTAGCCGCCACATGCCCCTTGCCGCACAGCTGCCGTGTGGTGGCGTTGATACATGGTCGCCATGCGGTGACACCCCACAACCCGCCACATGTCCCCCTTTTGGGTTAAGCCAAAATTAGGGTTTAGGTTATGGTTTAAGCGGGTTTCAGCGCTGTTAGTTCGTAGGAATTTTAAAATATAGCAAATAAATTCAAAAAATTACAAACTTTTATGTGGAGCCTCCCAACACAGTGTATTTATTTGTGTAAATTTTCTATAAATTTATTCATTCATAACTTTTCTCGCTAGTTCATATAAGTGTACTGTTTAGGCAAGAATAGAAAAATAACACAAACTGTGCCATGTGTTTGCAGACAAACATCCGAAATGAGGCCCTCCCTCCATCTCTCTTTCTTTTCCACTGAAATTAAGCAATCTTATCATCCTGACACCTCCATCTATTCGCTCGCGTCTAATCCTTGTCTACCGCATGCAAATTAAAATTGATCGTGTGCGAGGAAGGATTCCCTCCCGGCTATAAATTAGCGAGCGAACGAGCGCGATTTCATTTTGCAGTTGCTCGCTTGCCCTTTCACTCTCTTGTTATGTTGATTATATTTTTGGGGATATTTCTGTGTTATTGACTGCCGTCATTTGCATGTAATTTGTATCTCCTTCGTTTAATTCTTGAGACCTCATTAATTAGTTACAAAATAATAAATCGTAATTTTACGGTGGATGTGTACTTAAGTAGTTATAATTTTACCAGCATTTACTTAGTTTAACATTGTTCGTCCCATGTAATTAGCGTTGTGAGATTTTCATAGGAAACTATTTTTTACTTTAGGAGTCACATGTAATTGTCAGTACATATGCTATCAATGTAATTAGCGTTATGAGATTTTTCATACATTGTGTAGGTTGTAATTTTTAATTTACAGTATTTATGGCCATTAGGAACCTTCTCACTAATATTCTCTCTATTCCATGTGTTGCAAACCATGTCTCTACAGGCTCTTCTGGAATACTCCTACGATGAGGACCACCGGTGCAAGCTGTGGATCGCCGGTGACACCGATAGCGCTTTGCCCCTGCTGCTTCGGGCAGGGAGGGATTCCTGGGAGCTGGACGATCGCTACGCCTCGATCCTCGGGACACGGGCTTGCTGTCCCTTGTGAGGCTGGTGTTCCTCGGACGCTAGTTCATCCTAGACGTTAGCCTACTATCGATATTTGCCGACAAGTGGAGCCCCGAGACGCACATCTTCCACTTTCGATGGGAAGAGATGACGGTCGCCCTGTAGCATAGTTCAAAAAACCGGCCGGTAACCGCCGGTTACCGGCCGGTTACCGGTTTACCGGTCCCGAGCGGGATCGGAAAAACCGGCCGAAAATTTTTTGGCTCCTTTTGATTCTGCTGCTTTCTCCCATGTGGGCAGCAGCCCCCTCATCCCTTTTTGCTCACTTATTGCTAGTAATTGACCCCACCCACTACCATTTATTTATTTGCTCACTTATTGCCTCCCTCTTGGCCTCTTCCCTCCCTCTCATTCTCCATTTCCAGTAGCTTCTCTTCCTCTCATTCTCCATTAGCTCAAGCAAGCACCAAGGCAGCACATCACAAGCAAGCACAAGGGCAAGCACAAGGAAGCGAGAGCGAAGACAAGCACAAGCGCAGGTCCGAAAGTTTTTCTACTTGTCGAGTTTTTGAGTTCATTGTTTGTAGGGAGCAAGGACTAAGTAGAGATTGTAGTGTAGAAAACCATCTTGAATGCATTTGTGGAGGGTTGCACATTTGGATTACTAGTGGTTAGCATTTGTGGAGGGTTGCACATTTGGATTACTAGTGGTCATGTGAAAGGCTATAGCATGCTGTGCGTATCAGTGTATGCAAGACCACATAATGTTATCCTTGCATGTTGTGTGAAATTGTGAATCAATGTGTAAGTCCATGCATGTCATTATCATTAGCTTCTGTTTTTTATTGTGTTACATGCTTTAGAATACTTGGACGAGAGGACTGCTCTGGAGAGTGAAGCAACCAAGGATGACTTTTTATGTACATCTTGAAACATTTTCCCATTAATGTTTGCATTATTCTAAATTTAAATTTCATAATTACCATTTTCCCAAATTCCGCTTTTTTAGGTTTTCCCGGTTCGACCGGTTCTCGTGCAGAATCGTCCGATCGATTCGGCGGTAAAATTTGGAGTTCAAAAATTCGAAATTTGAATTCATTCCGTTTTTGAAATTTCCAGAACGGCGGTTATCGTTATCACCTGCGTCGGATTTCATCCGGTAGCGAGATTTCAATCCCTGCCCTGTAGGACGTCTCGCTCTTGATCGGTCTCCCGATCCAGGGTGAGCCACTTGCTCCGGGCCCTCCGCCGGCGCACTGGAAGGCCATACTAGAGCAGCGGTTCGGCCAACCTCTCCCGGAGGGTGCACGTAGCGTCCCCTGGACTTGGCTGGAGCAATTTAGTGATTGCCCGTAGGGTGCACCTGACGAGGTCGTTAGGATGCACCTCGTTGCTTACCTTCTTCATCTCTTTGGTTGGGTCCTATTTCAAACTACACAGGGCGATTGGTGCCACCCCAACTGCGTCCACCTCGTCGAGTCGTTGGTTGAAGCGGAGGCTGGGCCGATGTCTCAGTATAGCTAGGGGTCAACCGTTCTTTGCGTCACATACCAGGGGTTGTGTGGCACTTCGCAACGCGGCACCGATGGTACCCCCAGCCTGGCCATCTACTACGTGCTCCTGCAGCTATAGAGTTGGGAGCACTTCCATCTTGGACGGCCGACCATTGAGAGAGCGGTGCCCCCGTACTCCCCCCCCATCGACGCGATAAACGAGGCCCGGGGCCACCATGAGCTCACGGTGGACTAGTGGCCGTTTGTGCTGGGCCAAGGACAGGCCGGCGAGGTACTACTCGTTGTACCACAACGAGTTCGAGTCATTGCACGATAGCGCCACACGGACTGTCTGTGCAATGCACCAAGGACATCAAGCTATGGAGGACGGACTGCCACTTGGTGTTCGCATATATGGTGGAGCCTCACGCATCACAGATACCATGTACACCGACGACAAACTCCTGCAGCGAGCCGTACACCGTGAGTAAAACTTCATCCGAGTAATGTTTAGAGTCCTTACGTATTCTTTTTTAACATCAATCCTTCCGAAAATGCAGGTAATCGAGGGTGGGTGGGCATATTCAGGACTGGAGTCCGATCCAGCAGGAGTGGAATACGACATGGAAGACACGGCACACTTGGATAGTAAGCGGTGTCCGTACAACCTTGAGACGTACGGTGCATACTTGGAGTGGTATGTGCTACGAATGCGCACAAGACTCACCATTCTTCCACCGAAACGCCCGGCGGGTGACGTCAGGGTCGCACCAGGAGAGCCTCCGCAGCGTGTACGATCGTCACAACGCTTCGTGGCGTGACGACACCGTAAGACACTTACAACCTCTGATCGTTTCATTGACGATATTCATACTCTTTGTTAGTGAACATGTTATGTGTGTTAATGAACCATAAAGTGATCGTAGTAGGACTAACGATCATTGGGTGGTCGTAGAAAAACTTACGACTATGAAGTTGTAGTAGAATGTCTTATGACCATATAGGGTTGTTGTAGCATAGCTTACGACCATTAGGTGTTTATAATCTCTATCATTGTTGATATTGAGATATACCTTTGAAGGTTGTATAAAAGATATTATCATTTATAAGAAATATTACCGATAAATAATTTAATTAATTGAGGGTTATTAGATTCTCGTAAGAGATGATGTGGATAAGAGAGAATGAGCATAGAGAATTGTACCGTCTCTCATGCAGTAGTCGACTGTAACACGAGAAACAAGACATGTTATACATAAAGGAGTTGTCTATAAAAACATGTAAACGCATCTCATTACAGGAGCTGTCTTTAGCGTTGTCTACATAGATGATATGGAGGGATACTATAAACAGTAGTTATCTATACCATTATGCATGCCGTAGACCCTGATTTTATGAGATTTCTACCAAGAATTTTTAATTTAGGATCCATTTAGAAGCAGGAAATTCAGAAAATTTCATGGTTTTTACGACAGCAGAACTGTTTCAGTGTTTTCTACGATGCTTCGATGTTCTAAACGAGACTTTAATTTCCTTTTTTCTGTAAAATTCTTGCGTTTAGCTTTTAAACATAGAATGCCTACTCGTTAGCTTAATTTCTCGTGTCGTGAATAATGGGATTTGCTCGGTTCCCTACGTGACGACCTGTGAAGCTGTTCGACCATGTGTGCACGATGGAACGGTTGTGTTTTGCGTCGCACGTGCCATCTCGTTCGGTTGGGCTGAACTGAAAACGGGTTGGCGCCGGGTAGGGCAAGCAGGGCATGTCCACAACTGGTGAGGAAGATTCTTTTATCCACTTCCGATCTACTATAGTCGTGCGTGTTAAGAAACTCTGAACCGACTTAAAGTCAAGAGACTATATATAGGAAAAACCCTTGCTATTGAAATACAACTAATTAAATAGCAATAAACTAAAGTTAAAGTCTTTTCATATCTCTGTGTTCAATCTACTATTGTGTTCTTGTGTTATTGGTTTGTTCTTACGATTCTTAATATTGTTTACGAGGTAGTCGTTCGGACTGGACTCGCCAGCGACGGTTCCTCAATACGTTATCATCATGATTGATTCTCCTCGCATCGAAAGGTAATCATCGAAGAGCGACACTCGTAGATTGAATTATTTTTCTAGATTGCTTTCAATTCTACAAATTTGACTTTCTAGATTGGTTTTTCTACGGCACCCGTGCGGCAAGAGCTAGGTGGCGGCCGGGGAGCGGTTACCGCACGGCGGCCGTGTGGCGTGTGACTATTTTTATATAAAAAATTATGGGACCGTTATTTTTGTAAATATGGTACGTAAAGTTGTTAACACTGCCAAAAAAATCGTGCAATCTCATGAAAATCCTATTTAAGCCCTCCGTCCAAACAAAAGGTCCACTATCTGTTGAAAATGTAGGCAATATTTTAATTCTATATTTTAATAAAAGACATATATTGCAAAAGGCTGATGATGCATAAACCAGTTCTAACAGCAGGCAACTCATTGTACTTCACTATATATATATATATATATATATATATATATATATATATATATATATATATATATATATATATATATATATATATATATATATATAAAGATATAATAAGTCAATCATGCACGAAAGAGCGAGTTCGATGAAGAACAAGAAGCGTGAGACGCAGTGAATTAGCCACACGAGCGGTCGCGCGATTGTGCATTGCCGAAACCTTATTATCGCCCGTGCGGTCTTCACAGCGATAATGGATCGGAAATACGCTCCTCTTCTTCACGAGTGCAGCGAGAAGAAGAGTCGACGAGGTCGAACGACCTGCATACAAACCTGAGTTTGCGAGTAATAAGAGAAGGAATGAGGCAGAGTCTATGCGCGATGCTCTGGACGTCTCCAGGCATATATATAGAGATGACTGGTAACTGACTGATTAAGTAACCATTTACCCACTGGTAACTGACGCACTTAACCAGCCAATTACCCATTGGTAACTGTCTGTCATCATCACCCAATAAAACATCAAATTCAAACGTTTGAATCTCATTCAAACAGAGAGAGAGTTGCATGGTTCAGCAAAAATAAAATGGACTTGGTGTCACAAGTCACACGATTTTTCACGTGTGTGTGTTTAGCCAAAGCCCTCCTCGTGTCATCCTCATCCATGTGTCACATGTTTCAAAGAAGAGCAATGACTCCGCTTTATATGTTGGTGGACTCTACCTTGCCTTAACAATATGATACTAAACTATACATGCTTTGAAATGGTAGAAAATAGACCTCACTTATATGGATCTATTTCCAACACTATCAACATCCAAATCCATTGTAAATTGCAGACATGTCTGGTGCCCGTCCATCCCTCCAACTCCAGCTGATTAATTTATCAATCGTAGGAAGAAGACTTCCCCTCAGGAAGCAAAGTCTTCTTATTTTATGGTTGAGTGGTCTGTGTTTCTCTGAAAAATGCAGAGGGCACCCTCGGGCGTCATGCATGTATGCATCCAAGCTCACGAGGGTATATGCATGGTGCGTACAAATGATATACTCCCCGAATTATTTAATCTATGGTTCGCCAATCTTGTATTGAAGTTTAAATTAGTCTTGTGAACTCTAAATTAGCCTAATAGCCCTTTAAACTACATCGAAGTTCCACTTAGTGGACTCAGGATTTTCAAGATAAGTACTTAAAATTAGTAAAATATGTTCAGTGGTAAAAAGTAAAGGCCCACGAATGCAAAATTTAAAGTACAAATTGTTCGTGTTAGAGACAATGTCTTAATAATTTACATAAATTACAAAACAATTAAGAAAAATTATAATATAAAATATTTGATCTGATTATCACTATATATATATATATAACGAATATAGTAAATAATGAGTATTTTGTAAAATATTTTGGATATTCGGTTGAACAACCTTCGACCCTTTGTAGGTTCGCCGTTGCTTCCAGACTTCAGAACTAGTTGGTGCGGACAACGAACTGTATAAGTCAAGGATCTATCCTTCTCGATCGACCGTCAGCTTATCTCTCGATCTTGTTTATTACCGTACATGATTCTGAGGATTTGGTTAAACTCTGGGTTGTATATAGACTCACAGACAATAGGTCACTGCTCACAAGAAAGGGATGCGATAGCTTGTTGAGAAACTTCGATACAAGTTCAGGGAAACATTGTACGTCCGACCAACCTCGCCGCACTTCTGAAAAATCCAAATTATATGTTCCACGCAAAGTCTACCAGGAAGGCGACGGCCCTATGGCGCCCGTGCGAGCCCGGTGGACGGCGGCGCCGTTGCGCACTCCAGCCATTTAGGTGGTTGAGACTGGCGATGAGGGATGCAACATGAGGGTTGGTGGCGGGGGCGCCTGAGCACGCCGCGCGAGTCCAGCGGCAACCCTGTGCACGAAGGCGGCGCGGTGGCTTCAACCGCGAATGAAGAGGACGAATTCAACGGCAGATGAAGGCGGCGGCAACGGTTCATTTAGGGCCCAAAGGAGGATGGGAGCTCGTCGGTGGTAGATGCATAGCTAGGGGAGGAGAAATCGATGGCGGAGGCGGGGTGAGGAGTTCATCATGGGTTAAGGCCGCGCAGCACAGGACGAGGAGCGGCAAGGTCATGTGGCGTGGGGCGAGGAGGTCGTCGCATGACACGGGGCGAGGTCGTGAGCAGCTCGTCGTGATGGAGAAAGAAATCCTAGATTTGGAGACGATTTTTTCCTCCCTGTGAAATTTCACGGACAGGATTTGTGCGGAGTCCCGGTCGATCCCGACGCCAAACAAGGTCTAAGAGCATCTGCAATAGTATATTTATTATCTTTGTTTTTAACTATACTACGTCAACAAAATCCTATATAAAGGAAATGAGGGGAAGCACATATCGTCTCTTCTTGAAGAAACTGTTGTGCACGTGAAATAAGACATGATACATTAATCTACTATAGTTGATATGTTGACTTATTTCAAAAGAAAAATATAAAATATAAATATTAGAGAGTGCACTAGAAACTATATATTAGAGATATTATTTCTAAACATGATGTAATATATGTTAGAGATAAAGTTACCTCTAACTATTGAAGTTGTTCTTAAGTAAATAGTGAAATAGAGATTGTTAAGTGATATTTTTAAGTAAAGAGATCATTAAGTGGTTACCAAGCAAGCGCAGGGTGACAGCCGCCAGCTGGCAGTCCAGCCCAGCCGCAGGAGGAAAGGACCCCAGCCCTATATAAGAGCAGTGCCACCACGCCCAAACCAACCTAACCCAAACGGGCCAAACCTCCTCCCGTTACGGAACGAACTCCCACGCCTTAAACGGAAGGGACCAGCGAGGAGTCAAGAAGAAACCACCTACCGCCTCCCATGGCCTCCTCGTCTTCGTCGTCGATGGGCGGCTCCCTCGCGCTGGCCGCCGCCACCGCCATGGCGCTCTCCGGCTCCCTCGTCATCTTCTCCCTCTGCCGCGCCGCCAAGCCCCACGACGACGCCTCTTCTTCTTCTCCGTCGCCGTCGTCGTCCGAGCCTGCCCTCCGCCCCTGCCTCTCCTCTTCAGGTGAGTAAACACAATCGATCTCCCGCACGCACGGCTCTCTTCTTCCTCTTTATGTGAGATGGATGGGGTTTCTCACGGTGCTCTCCCTTTGGTTTGGTGGGGTTTCTCACGGTGCTCTCCCTTTGGTTTGGCTCTCGATCGTGCGCAGAGAAGCGGAGGCGCGGGGGGAAGGCGCGAGGGGAGGCCGAGAAGCGGGTGCGCTTCGCGGAGGACGTCGTCGACAATGAGGGCGCGGCCAGGCCGCTCCCGTCCGAGCCGACGTGCAGGGGCGCGGCGGAGGCGGAGCGGATGCCGGCCAACCGGGAGGCGCTCTACCGCGGCATGCTCCGCGACCGCTCCATGCACCGCGCATACTCCTACTGAGTACTGACCAACCAACCAGCCAACCAACGCCTCGCCGCCGGCCGCCGTGCTCGATTAACCGCCGAGCTCAATTTAGAGTTGAAAAGTAGTCCTCTGCTTTTGCTTAATTTTCTTGCTTGCTTTCTTGGTCTCTTTCTTTCTTCCTTGTGCCGTTAGTGCTTGGTTGCTATGGTTGGTTGGCTGTTGACTTCTGGTACACCTCTGGACAATGGATGGATTAATGGTCGATTTTTCGTAGTTTTTTTAATCCTTATGTTTTCTTTTTTTTTTCATTTGGGTGAGGAAAGCTTTCCTCTGTAAATAGGCTCTCTGCTCTCATGTACTCGCAAGAAAAAGTCGAATGAAAAGCTTGGATTTGAGAGTTGCTGTGAATTCGAAACTACGGTACATACACCTCGTCGTAATACATCTCTATTCGTTTCGTTTATCTTTCTTTTTTTGGTGCAGGTCTCTGTTGTGAACACGAGAGTCCCGCGTGAGTTTTAAACCGAACGCTTTTCTACTTGTACGAAATCCCTATGTTTTTTTAAAAAAATATTTATGGAGTGCCAGATTCACTGAAAAAACAGAAACGGATGGGTAATCCCATTCATGGCCGAAGTTGGAACTAAGAAAGTTTCGGTGTGAACGGGTTCACGACCGCACGGCCACGCGTGCAGGCTACACAATGTCGGCAGGCACCGCTACAGGTTAGTATTTTCTTTCCCTTTCTCGGGGGAAACGCAAGCTGCGGGCCCTGCAACGGCGAGAATGAGCATTGAGAATTATATCGTTTTTTATGCTGTAGTCAACTGTAACATGAGAAATAAGATATATTGTATATAAAAGAGCTATCTATATAAATATGTAAAAATATATCTCATTGCAGGATCTGTCTTTAGCGTTGTCTACATAGATGATATGGAGGGATACTATAGACAGTAGTTATATATACTATTATGCATGCCGTAGACCCTAATTTTATGAGATTTCTACCAAGAATTTTTAATTTAAGATACATTTAGAAGCAGGAAATTCGGAAAATTTCATGGTTTTTTACGACAACAGAACTGTTTCGGTGTTTTCTACGAAGCTTCGATGTTTTAAACGAGACTTTAATTTCATTTTTTCTCCCTGTAAAATTCTTGCGTTTAGCTTCTAAACATAGAATGCCTGCTCATTAGCTTAATTTCTCGTGTCGTGAAAAATGGGATCTGCTCGGTTCCCTACGTGACGACCTGTGAAGCTGTTCGACCATGTGTGCACGATGGAACGGTTGTGTTTTGCGTCGCACGTGCCATCTCGCTCGGTTGGGCTGAACTGAAAACGGGTTGGCGCCGGGGTAGGGCAAGCAGGGCATGTCCACAACCGGTGAGGAAGATTCCTTTATCCACTTCTGGTCTAATATAGTCGTGCGAGTAAGTATATTCCAGTCCTCTTCCAACCATTGTACCATCTGCTTCGCTTTGATTTTTTCTGGGAGAGAAATTGACATTACCGGGAAGCAGGGCTGGTGCTGCACACATTGCGTCGTTGCAACGGCTTGATTGGTCGTGTGTTTAATTAGGGGTAAATAAGAATAATCTCTCACTCGCGCCACAATTTTGGTCTCAGTGAAAAATACTATATGCCCTCTAATCTGGAATAGAGGGAGTATTATTTTTTTCGATAGGGGTGGGCCATCTATTGATTTCCTCCCATCTCCTAAAATCGGATCAGCGTCACCTTCTCGTGCTTTAGTAGCTACGTAGGAGGGGTTAAAAAATTATAATATTTCATGTTGATTTAATACTCAAAACATAAAGTTTGTGTGTGCTTGTGCACTAAATATATGTTGGAATCAAATATGTATGTGATAGATATAGACGGTCACTAACCGGTTTGACCTTCTTGGGGGTAGAATTCAGGGTTGTAACAGTCCATAATGTACAACATTTTGCCTCCATGTATCTATCCACGCGAAGGGTAAATCCCATGTTCAAATCGAGCATGCCACCGTATCACTATCGTGGTCTCTTTAAGAAAAAGATCGGAGAAAAGAAATCCAACGCTGTGCTCTCGGAGAACCGGTCCCTAATTAATCAAGTACGAGTACGACATGAAGATGCAAGGAAGGAAGCAGACAAGTAGTAGCTTACCATGTCATTTTCCTAACCCAATTTTTCTCAGTTGTGCTGCGATGCAAGCAATCTACCTAAGCTATGTCATGAACCCAATTGAAAAACCAGCGGAGGCTAGCCGAGTGTCTGCGCGTTGTAACGGTTCAAATAAACATAATATAATGTGTTAACTTAGAAAATTAATATCATAATGTAATTATCCTACAAATGGAATTTTCATATATAATTTGTATATAATCAACAAGCTACATATGATCTTATCACAAGCTACAAGTAAATATAATTTAATTATCCACAAAAGATCCTTTAAATAACTTATGCATGTATATCTATCTATAAAAGATCTTACCAACTCAAAAGATGGAGAAAAGACGATAGATGAGAGACTCACCACCACCAAGAAGAAAATCTGACGGGGGAGTGTCTCACCTAAGGCCCTACTTGGTCGAGGGCCAGCAAATTTCTTTCCCTACTACCACCGTCAAGTACTTCTTTTACATTAGCAAAAAGTAAAGATAGATATTATTAATTTGCCTAGGATTGACAGCGATGGGATCACAATTAACGAAAGCTGTTTATTTATCAATTCATTTTCCTAGGCCTCGTGGTTGCAAGTTGCTCTCCCCTTCGGTGGAAACGGAAATGGCCGGTGGGATCGCATCGTGCGCCACCGTCGATGATCTCACGCTTAACTGTGGTTGACCGCATTATTATATATATATATATATATATATATATATATAAAAGAATGTATCTAATGTTAATGGGTAATTCAGTACTAAAGTGCTAATGTCAATCTTGACTGTTGGATCTGGATCTTGACCGTTGGAGGTAGGAACATACATGGTGTTTAATGAAGACGCATTAATGAAGGTGCATTGAAGGTGGGAGCATGCAAAGTGATTAAATGGTTTAGAGGTGAGAGCCCACATTAATCTTGATTGTTCAATTCAGATCCAACGGTCAAGATTGGTATTAGCACCTTAGCACTGAATTACCCTAAGTATTAGGGACTTTTCCTACATTTCTATCGTTGTCGAAAATATCAGTCGTAGAGAAATTACGGATACAAACTTTCTTCTTCCCCTTTTCGGTAAAAACACAAGATCTTTTCTCGTGAATGGCTAAAATCCGAGGTCTTGTTTGGGATCTGGATCCTTTGCAGTAATTAAAGAATCACCGTGTAACCAGTGATCTACGAGTGTGTGAACATTACTCTATAGGGATACTGTAGTACTACATAAACAACAACATACTCACTACAACTATTATACTGTAGTGATTAATTTGAATCTTTATTTTTCAATCAAACGGTGGAGATCAATTTCTAATAAGTGATGCCATAGATCTTTTGCATTGAACCCTTTAATACAAACGATTCATTTCCTTTATTTGGATAGGCCTATCCTTGGTTTGTTCCCCTTGTTTAAAACAAAAGAATAGAAGCCTTTTTCTGGTAGTACTGCACTGTACAGAAAAAAAATGGTTACACCATTCCTTTGCCTAATTGGGTTTCTAGAAGTACTTTTATTTTTAATCATCGTCACACAAACTTTAAAAATGGTGCAGAGCTGCAGTATTAGATCAGCGTGGTTACAAGCCTCGTTGTTGGGTTACATTATTGCTTCACAGTGAACTTGTTGTTTGTTTTTGCCTTTTCCATCTTCTTTTTGTAATCATTTGATTTCTCGTTGGTACTTGGTAGGCATCTTACGCACTTGTCGATGTATATTCAGAGGAAGAAAGAAAATGGTCACATCAAAATAGAAAATATTATAGTTTTTGGCTGATTTAGCCCCTCTTTTTTTAGTAAAATAACGAAAATAACCCCACAAACAAAATTACAAAAATGGCACTCCTACCAAGCTAAAATACCACGGCAGACCATCTGCCGTTGACCCAAACCACGACAGGACACGTGGTAAGCTCCCAGCGGGTGACACGCGGCCTGCCGCGCACCCAGACCGCGGTAAGTCGATAGCAGGCGCAATAGGAGGGTGTGCAGGCGCCACGGTCTGGGTCAGTGGCAGGTGGCCTACCGCGATATTTTGGAGCAGTAGGAGTTAGGGATGACAACTGGGCCATTCCTCGGCGGAGAGAGGTGGAACAACCCCACCCCCGAGAGAAGGAAACTGCCCCCAACCCCATCCTCGGGTGTTATTCACCCCGTTCCCCTCCCCCATTGGGGTATCAGCCCCCCATGGGGATCTGCACTCGAAAGTTGGATGAGCCACAATTTGTCTAGATGTCTACTTGCAATTAGGAAAACCCGGTGCAAGAGGAGTCTAGATGTCTACCAGCATCATTTTAGATCAATTGATGAACCACGAAGGTCCTGATTTGGCCCGATCTTTCGATGAGAAGATAAATTCAGTAGTAGTCTCTCAACTCTCATGATTCTGGCTACGAACTCGCAAGACTCAAAACCACGCAATCGCTGAACTGCTTGACAAGTCGTTATCAACCGTGAATAAATACCCGAATGACCTGATCACGAAGATCAATTCCTACATACACCGAAGAAGCACGCAAGAACGAGATAAAACGCAATCTGAAATTGCAAATAGGAATTGAAATTATATTGATAAGTGGGGTTCCGAAGACAATGTCTCTATTGATCTCGCCGAACAAGGGGACAAAGTATAAAATAGCAAAGCTAAACTTCAATCAACAAAACCTGCCAAACCCTAAGGGTGGCGGTCACTATATAAAGGAGGAAGAGAGGGGCGGCAACCATGGGTATTGTTCACGCATGAACAGTGCCATATGAATAGTACCAAACCCTAGATGTCCAGCCCGAATTACAAGGCCCATGGCCCATTAACATAGGTGGCGCAGCACCAAGTTCCTTTACTCAAATATTGCTAAGTGTTGGCCTAAACAACTTGATATATAGTCTTCATCCTAGATTCTACTAAGCCTCATTATAGAAATATCCATTCCTCGTATAATCATCTCCATGCTTGATGCTACCATCATCTCCATTTAGCTTGCCTCCCGATACTTGATTACTAAGTAAAATAATATCACGTGCTTTAGGCAACATCATAGAGTTCATCGAATATAGATGCACTATGAGAAACGAAGTCACCTGATAATTTAGTTGGCAAGCACGTGCTCTAGTAATTAGTCCTTACACATCAGAAGAAGTAAGGATGGTTGTATCAGTGGAAGGGATATCATCATCATCCTCCTTTTCTTGAATTGGAGTCGTCCTCGACTCAAGGTAATATTCTGCTACCAAGTATGGCTTCAAATCTACGATGTTAAATGTGGGACTAACCCCACAATCTACCGGTAGATCAAGCTTATTTGCATTATCATTAATCTTTTCTAACACTTTAAAAGGATCATAATCTCTAGGTATCAATTTTGACTTTCGCAGGTCAGAAAACCTATCTTTGCGCAAATGCAACGAAACAAGATCTCCAAGTTCAAATGTTATTTCTTTTCTACCCTGACAACCCATAAGTTTATATTGTGTGTTCATTGTCTCTATATTCTCTTGAGTTGTCTCATGCATCTTATAATCAATTCAGCACGTTGTGTAGCATCAATGTTTACCTTTTTGAAGATGGTAGAGGTAATAAATCAATAAGTGCGCGAGAAATAAATCCATAAACTACCTAAAAATGGCACATCTTTGTGGTTGAATGATGCGAACTGTTGTAAACAAACTCCACATGAGGTAAGCATTCTTCCCACATCTTCAAGTTCTTCAAAACAGCTATCAACATAGTGGACAATGTCCGGTTGATAACTTTAGTTTGTCCATCTATTTGGGGATGACATGTAGTAGAAAACAGCAACTTTATCCCCAATTTAGCCCATAGTGTCCTCCAAAAGTGACTAAGAAACTTCGTATCACTATCAGACAAATTTGTATTGGGCACTCCATGTAGTCGAACAATTTCCCTGAAAAATAATCCAGCAACATTTGTAGCATCATCGCTCTTATGACAAGGTATGAAATACGCTATCTTCGAAAATCTATCCACAACAACAAAAAATACTATCACTCCCCCTCTTTTTTCTAGGTCGTTCTAAAATAAAATCTATAGAAATATCTTTCCAAGATATGCTAGGAACAGAAAGAGGCATATATAAACCATATGGATTAAGACGTGGCTTAGCTTTGTGACATGTAGTGCAGCGGGACACATAGCGCTCAACGTCGTGCCTCAACTTAGGGCAATAGAAGTGAACGGTCAAAATATCATCGTCTTCTTGACACCAAAATGTCTCATGAGTCCTCCTCCATGCACCTCCTGTAACAACAAAAGACTAACGAAGCAAGCTGGAATGCATTGCTTGTTAGCACAAAACAAAAACCCATCATTCACAATAAATTTATTCCAGCTTTTGCCTTCTTTACAATTCTGAAATATATCTTTAAAATCATCATCATGCACATATTGTTTTTTATTTGTCTCTAAACCAAAAATTCTGAAATCATGTTGAGATAACATGGTATAACGACGAGATAAAGTATCAGCAATAACATTATCATTTTCTTTCTTGTGTTTAATGACATATGGAAACGATTCAACGAACTCAACCCATTTAGTATGTCTACGGTTCAGATTTGATTGACTACGAATGTGCTTTAATGATTCATGATCAGAATGTATAACAAATTCTTTAGACCATAAATAATGTTCTCATGTCTCTAATGTCTGAACTAAAGTATATAATTCCTTATCATAAGTAGAATAATTCAGACTAGACTCACTTAATTTCTCACTAAAATACGCAACAGGTTTAACTTCTTGAATAAGCACACCTCCAAGTCCAATTCCACTAGCATCACATTCAGGCTCAACAGTCTTACCAAAATCAGAAAGTTGGAGAAGTGGTGCATGTGTAAGCTTATCTTTCAAAATCTAAAATTATTATTTTTGTTTTGGGCCCCAGATAAAATGAACACATTTCTTCGTAAGCTCATTCATCGGTGCGGCAATGGTGCTGAAAACTTTGACAAAGCGTCGATAAAATCCAGCAAGTTCGAGAAAACTCCGCACTTGTGTGACTGTTTTAGGAGTTGGCCAACTCTATACAGCTTCGATTTTGGCTTGATCAACCTCAATACCCTGTGGAGTAACAACATAGCCAAAAAAGATACTCGATCGGTGCAAAAGGCACACTTCTCAAGGTTACCAAATAAATATGCATCATGTAGAGCATTAAAAATAGCACGCAAGTATTCAAGATGTTTCTCTATTATTTCGCTATAGATCAATATATCATCAAAATATACCACCACAAATTGTCCTATGAAAGCACGCAAAACTTCATTCATTAATCTCATGAAAGTACTAAGTTCATTAGTTAACCCAAAAGGCATCACCAACCACTCATATAATCCAAACTTAGTTTTGAATGTTGTTTTCCATTCATCGCCTAACTGCATGCTAATTTGGTGATACCCACTATGTAAATCAACTTTAGAAAACACAGTAGAGCCACTTAATTCATTAAGCATATCATCTAGCCTAGGAATAAGATGACGATATCAAATAGTAATACCATTGATAGCTCTACAGTCAACACACATACGCCATGATCCATCTTTCTTAGGTACCAAAATCACAGGGACAGACACAAGGACTAAGGCTTTCACATACATACCCTTTGTCAAGCAAGTCTTGCTCTTGACATTGAATTTACTTAGTCTCTTCGGGATTGGTTCTATATGATGCATAGTTGGGAAGCGAGGCTCCTAGAATTAAATCAATTTGATACTCAATTCCCCTAATTGGAGGCAGCCCTGGGGGTATGTCACTTGGAAACATATCAACAAACTCCTGCAAAATGTTAGCAGCAGTAGGAGGCAAAGAAGGAGGCAAATCCTGAAAGAAAAACAAGACTTATTTGCACACTAAAGCATAGCAATCAGATTTGCTATCTTCCATCTCACAAATATCAGATTTAGTAGCAAGGAAAATAGAACCTTTCAATTTAATTTCACATTTTCTAGCACTAGGTTCTTTCTTCTTCGGGTGCACAAGTTCTTTAGCTACAATCTGATTTTTTTTTTTACTTTTGCTACTCTCTTTTTCTCTATTATTTCTCTCTAATTCATCCTTTAAAATAGCTTCAAAAGACATGGGCAGCAAAGTGATTTTCTTTTCATTAAACATGAGAGTATACTTATTAGTTCTACCATGATGCACTGTATCTCTATCATATTGCCAATGCCTACCTAATAATAAAGAACATGCTTGCATAGGTACTACATCGCAATCAGCATAATCATGATAAGAACCAATAGAAAAATATACTCTCACAATGCGAGTTACCTTCAACTTGCCACAATTGTTGAACCATTGAATGCAATATAGGCGAGGGTGCTGCTGTGTGGTCGATGAAAGCTTCTCAACCATGCCCATGCTCGCTAAATTATTACAACTTCCTCCATCAATGATCACTCGACATGAACACTCTTTGATGACAAGCTTTGTTTGGAATAGATTGTGGCGTTGATTCTGCTCAGCATGCTTCATTTGTGCACTAAGTACACGCTTCACTATAAGGCTTAAATACTTATATGAAATTTCAGCACCATATTGTTCCTCAGATTCTTGGTTATCACCTGCGAGGTCAGTTGCAAGCATAGCATATTCTTCCTCAATGCCACTAGCTGAAGTATACTCACCATTATCCTTTATCAAGAGAGTCCGCTTGCTAGGGCAATCCCGAATCATGTGTCCATAGCCCTTACAACGATAGCATTGTGTTTCTCGTGCTCTACCTGTTGAAGCAACCGAAGATGAGCTTTGTGCGGGGGCTTGTACCATGCTCTTGCTCATTTCCGGTGCGCGTGATGGTGTAGTAGAAGTAGATGGACGCCAACTGTTGGAGGAGTTCGTAGGTGCAAGTGTTCAGCTGAAGGGGGTAAATGGTGCTCTTGATTGCCCTTGAGTTGTGCGACCTGCAAAAGAACCTGTAAAATTTCCTTTATTTTTGGATTGATGTCCATGTACCTCTCTCTCAGCTTTACAAGCAAGATGAAATAAGCGAGTGATAAAATTGTATTCTTTATAGTCAAGTGTGTCCTAAATTTCACGATGTAAACCTCCTAAAAATATAGCCATCTTAGTATCTTCAGTTTCTTCTAAACCACAACGCAACAAACCAGTTTGTAATTCTTTATAATAATCCTCTACAGAACTGCTACCTTGTCTTAAGTGTTACAATTTATTAGGCAAATCATAAGAATAATATGAAGGTACAAATCTATGTCTCATTGCTATCTTCAAAGTATTCAATGTTATAGGTATGTTCTGATTAGTACGACAATATTCACTCCAACAAATAGACGTAAAATCAGAAAACTCGTTAGTAACAGCCTGAACTTTCGTATTTTCGGGGAATTCATGACAAGCAAATTTTTATTCTACGGTAAGCTCCCATGTGAGATAAGCATCATGATCATATTTTCCAGCAAAAGGAGGCATAATGAATAAATTTTACCAAATGCATCATTATTGTTACATACCTCACGTTGATTTCTTCCCATACCTTGACGATTTTGACGAAGCCGACGATGGTTGCGATCATTGTGAACATTGAATCCATCGGTTTCCGTACCAGCAATGTAGTTGTTCACGTTTTCTTCTTCCACCTCATCTGCCCAAGAGCGGGTAGCAGGTGGTGTGCGGTGAGTAGGAGACTCCTCCACTCTTGGCTCACCCTGGGTTGTGGTTTCAACAAGTGGCTGACGTTCGAGGAGCGCAACACGTGTGTGGAGCGCCGCGAGGTTGCCGTTGATCTTATCCAAGGCATTGCATATGCTCTCACTGAGCGAGTGCTCCATGTGCCGCGTGAGCTCTCTCGTGCGAGGAGTGAGAGACCCCTCACGCACATACTCCAAAGAGTGGTCGTTGTTGTTTCCGCCATGTGTCGATGCTGAGCTCCTCCGACGTTGGGTGCTGCACCAACCGATACATCAATCCAAGTACATACAAATACACACACCGATTAGATCTACCAAATCATGAAAGGAACCGATCAGATCTACCAAGCCATGAAAGGAACAGATCAGATCGGATCGGATCCAGGGAGATTCGGCGCTTGTAGGTACCTTGTCCTTGAGCATGTGGAGGAGGGTGGTCTTGCCAGCATTGTCAAGGCTGAGGAAGAGGATCTTGGCCTCCTTTTGCCATAGCCAGAGCAAGGCCAACACCCCTTCTCCCCCGCTCCCTTCTCCTTCCTAGGGCCTTCTTGCTCCGTTCTCAGAGGCGTCGGCGGTGGAGATCGCTGGAGGAATGGGCGGATCCGAGGGATCTGGGAGATAAAATCGAGGAAGGGAGGGAGGTGAGGATGGATTCGAATCTCGCTTTCCCTGTCTGTCTATTCTATACTTGGTTGAGGTTGGGGGAGAGGCCTGAGGACTGGACGAAGCCGGCGTCGCCGTGTCGGCTGTTGGGGAGGAGGACTGGAGAAGGTCGGCATCGGCTCTCGCCTGTTGGGGAGATGGCATGGGATGGGGATTGGGGGCGACGACTGGGACGGGGATGTGGGATACTAGGGTTAGACGATTAGTGCGGTAGTGCCTCAGTGGGCGTGGGTCAGAGTTTGGTATATATATGATATGCATTGACCCATATGTCATAGGGGTTTTTGAGGCCCCATATGGGTAATGAGGATGGAGAGTAGGGGAATGGCCCTGACCCCGCTTCCCCTGGTGGGGAATATGAGTGAATTCTGTGGCCCCTAATAGGTGAATTCCCCGACATGGAACGGGGAATGGCCCGTTGCCATCCCTAGTAGGGGTGTTATTTTGCAATTTCGTTCGTAGTGGGCTATTTTTGCTATTTCACTTAAAAAGATGTTAAAACAGTCAAAAACTCATAATATTGTGCAGCTAGCTAGTACTTAGGTGTTGAAGTGTTCGAATATTTTTCATGTCATGCATGCCGTAGTGTGTAACATTTTGCCATTGTTAAAACAGGTAACCGGATCGGTTTTTTTTTTGTTGAAAAAAAAAGGTAATCAGATGAGCACGCAGAAAGAAGAAAAAAAAACAGAGCCTACAAAAAGGGGAACAAGCAAAAACCTGATAAATCCACACGCAGTTAATCCATTTGCTTTTAGTTTGACACTGGCCTATACAGTTCACAAATAATAATAATAAATGTGCGAGACAGTCGGCCTGGAACTTTGAGAAAGGAGTAATGGCTCATCTGAAAAACATAACAAAACGTGGGCGACCCATGGTTTTGACTCCGCTCGTGCTTGAAAGAGTCGCCTAGTTCCGGAGCATTTCGGCGGAATTGAGCAGCAGCACAAAGCCGTAGACCGAAGGAAATTCGAAGTAGACGCGCTGCATCCAAAGAAAGAAACCTACGTGGATGCTTCTGCAGCGCAAGTATTCTACGTACATAACCTTTGACCGTCTGTAACGGCACAGCGGCCGTCGAAATCAGAGGCGCGTGCGTCCATCGCCGGCCGAGAAGGAAAACACGAGGCGCGGACGCACAGCCTGACCCAGAGCATCGTGTCGAAACTGCTTCGCTAGTTCCAATCCAAGCTTTCCGACCGACGACGACGACGGCGGCGGCGGCGGCGGCGGTCAAAGCACCACCGGGCTAATTTCAAAGGGGACATTCAATGAGACAATCACACGGTGGCAAGACGAAGAGGCAGTTCGCGATGCCGCCGTCTTGCTCTCCGCGGTTTCCCAAGAGGCCAGTCTCAAACGGCCCAAATAAGATGGGCCGACGGCCCGGAGAATATGTAGCCCAGTATTTGACGCGACCCGACTCAGAAGCTATTTTTGGCCCGTGCGAGTGACCGCGAGAAGAATGCCGGGAGCCCAGACACGGCCCGGTAGATACTCTTGAAATTCATTTTGTCCCCCCTTCCTCCTCCTGCTCCACGGTGATTTCGCTCTGCGTCTCACGGAATTGAGAAGGATTTGTGCTCTGCATGATACGAGATGCTGCTGCAAATTCGTCACTGCATCCTTAAAGCGAAGCTCGTTAGCTCGGGCTCAAAAAGAAAAGAAAGAAGAGAGAGACTAGTGGTACGAGCACGTAATCCTTGGCCTAAGCAAGTATCGCGCAGGTTGCTCCGTGCACGTCAGGTTTTCCGGTCTTCCGGACCACGACGATTAGCACTAGGGATTGCCTGTTCTTAGGATGATTGATTTTTTTAAAATATAAATTATATTTTTTATTTGTCAGATTAACAACCAATAAAATAATATAACAATCTCTACACAAATTCAATAGTCATAAAAATTAACTTACATATATAAAAAAAAAGACAACCTAGAAATAGCAAATCCTTCAGCACTAACCCACTCGTTCCTACAGGTCTCGATTACTAGTAGCTCTAACTAGCTAATCCAGACTCCTAACGAATCTTTGGCCGTCGTAGAGTTTTTGGCTGTTTTGGTATCTATTTATAATGGAATAGTAAATATAGCCATCCACAAACGAAATTATAAAAATGATACCTCCACTATGCCAAAACGCAGCGGTAGGCCAGTGCACGACACTGTTCAGCCGCTATTTAAACAGACCCTATCATTGTAGCTATAGTGCACATTTGGCTACAGTGACATTTCTATGTTGCTGCGCTATTTTTCATAGTAAAGATGTTGTTTTTGCTATTTCGTTCGTGGGAGATCTAGAATTTTTATTCCGTTCAAAAATAGGCTAAACAAGGAGAGAAAAAATGCCCTAGCAGTTCCAGGGGCCTACCTGTCATCCGCGCATAGTGTAAGATCGAGGAGGCCAACTAGATGAGGTGAATAGGTGGTTTTTTAATTTTATTTAGCTAAAATCGAGTTTATTTGCGGGAGAATAAATCAAATTACTTTCATATAATTAAAGCCTAAATCAACTAGTCTCACTAAGTGCACGAACACTAAGTCTTTGTTAAGATTTGCAATCCTAGGATGACAAGCACTCAACATAATTCTAAAATGTAAAACACTTGAATATAAATTGAGCACAAGAAATCAAACCACAATGACACGGTTTCTTTTTACTGTGGCGTTCGGAGATTTGTCGGTCTCCCTTGGTCCACGTTAAGGTAAACTCGAACGAATTGGACCGACTCCACGAGTTAAGCCAAACACCAAAATTCCACTAGTGGTAGCTCTTTCCCGCTCCGGGTAGGTGAACTCCAACCTTTACAACACGCTGGGCCTCTTCACAATCTTTTTTTAAAAAGATCATCGGACACGACACCTGCAACGCCGTCTAGGAGTCGGCAACCTCCAAGAGTAATAAGTCAAGTCCCCTTGCTTGACCCTCACCATGTGCAACGAATGCACAAGTTTAAGTGGATATGAAATCCACCTCTAGATGCAACATATGCAACTAAAGACCTCTCTCCTTGGTCACAAAGTGTAACACATGCACAATTGAGAGGAGAAACTTATACTAGCTCAAGAGAATGAAGTGGAGCGCCAAGAGTTGCCTCTCAACCAGCTAAGGTGAATATTTGTAGTCCATACACAAAAACTATTTGTTGGAAGAGATTCCCTAAAAAATCAGCAGGTATGGTACTACCGTCATGGATCGGCCGGTACTACCGTACCTACTATTCAACGGTCATATGGGGTGCGTTAAATGCTTCGGAACTACCCATTACAGTGTGGTGCGATACTACCTCACACACAAGGTCTGGCACTCCGGTAGTACCTCTCTGCTAAACCGGTACTACCGATTTCCACGGAAGAAAACTCTCAAAACATGCTTTCTGGAAATGACGTACCACCAACTAGAAAAAGGTACTACCGCACTGAGGTAGTACTACCAACTAGAAAAAGGTACTATCACACTGAGGTAGTACCACCAACTAGAAATAGGTACTGCCGCACTAAGGTAGTACTGCAGTTATACTTGCGGTCATACCAGTCTTACTGATAATTGATTTTCAGATGCAGTACAAGATGCATGAACCTCAACAATTTGTAAAAACATATTTGTAAACTTTAGTGTCATGCCACAAGGAGTAGGTGTATGGACTTCAACTATTTACAAATTATAGTCACATGCTACAAAGATTATGCATGAGCCTTACCTATTTGCGAAACACATTTGCAAACTTTAGTATCATGCCACAAGGAGAAGGTGCATGGACTTCGACCATTTGCAAAACACATTTGCAAATTATAGTCTCATGCTACAAAGAGTTAATGCATGAGCTTCAACTATTTACAAAATATATTCGCAAATAATAGCATCATGCCTACAAGAGCTAAAGAAAGCAGGATTGAGTTATTAACACAAGATGATACTTAAGCTTCTAGACAAGACCCCTCATAATAGTACGATAATCTATACTAGCAATCCGGTCTTTCAACTAAACACCGAGACCAATAAAAAACTAGGAACACATCCTTAGCCTATGCTAGTCATACCTTTGCCTTGAGCATCCATCTTGGAGTGATCACTTGATGACGAACATCTTCATTCCAAGTCTGGGTTCTTGACTTGATAATCATCAACACATAGTGATCTTCTTCACTTTGTGATCTTGTGTTTAATATCATCAACACATAATAATTTCTTTTACTCTAAGTTCTTGATTTGAATATCATCGACACATGATGATCTTCTTCACTTTGAGATCTTGTCTTGATGCTCATCAATACATGTTGTCATCCTTCATCCGAATCTTGATTTGATGACAATCAGTTTGCGATGTCACCCAAAGTCTTCATCGTCATGAGCCGCAACTTGTTTCACCAACTCATGAAAAATGTTAGTCCACATGACGATTTTTATTAATTGCCAAGATACTCCATTAACTCATAATGGTGGGTTTAGTTCTTGAATCTTCCCATTTTTTTGTGATTGACGACAATCCAATTGCAAGTAATTGAAATTGAATTAACATGAGTATATATCAACTACAAAATCTTTATATACTCAATGATACATTTCAAAGTAGAGATCCTTAATACTAGTAAAATCATAAAACATAGATTGAACTCCTGCTAAATGTGTACATACAAATATATGGAATGGAACAATATGCACATATCTAAGTTTGACTCTTGGTTGAGTTCAACCTATATTTTGGTCCGAGTAATGCAACAAGATATAAGGATATGACATCGAATGCATACCCCCGAAGATTTTGATCTTTCTATCCAAATAAGACTAAACAATAGATATATCAATTAAAATGGTAGCCTCACATATATATTTAACATTAATTACCAAAATACTCTATTAACTTATAATAGGGGGTCTAGATTCTTCACATGGGTGGGTCGCTTTCCACCATTTTTCGCTTATTTTTTTAAATAATATTAATTAAAAAATAAATAGTTAATTTTTACAAAATTAGGCGTCTGTCGCCTATTAGAATGGCGACAGGAGCCACGACAGGCTCCTGTCGCTATTCCAATTGGCGACATGGGCCTAGCCTCTGGCGATAGGGGGCTCAACTATATCCAGAACTCTCTATCGCCAATTCAAGCGGCGACATAGACACAATCTCCCCTATAAAAGACCCTCAAAACCCTAAAATTAAGAGAAAACTCACTTTTATTAAAAAAAAAGAGATAGGAGGAGAGAAGCTATCGAAGCGCTGTCCGTCCGGACGCCCACATTCTAGGTAATTTTTTTTACAGAATGGATTACATAGTTTTAGATGTATGGTTACATAGTGTAGTACATTGTACATAATCTTTTTCGGTGGGTAGTCTAGTTTTAGATATGTGGTTAATCATGAAAATCTTGTTTACGATGTAGTAGATCAAATATGTCAGACGTCACCAACTTTAAAATTTACTACAATGAGGGAACTATTCTCGAGGGTCTCGAGAGGGTTAATTTGTATTATTTCCAATTGGCAACATTGCCCATGCCAAGACCATAGCAGCGTACATGGGGCGCTGTGATGCGGTGGTTATTTCAGTCATTCAATTTGGACCATACTATGTATGACGTGAGATTGAGTTGCCTTGCCCCCCAACAATAGAGCAGACATATTAGGAGATAGTGTAACTCAAGGGAACAAGGTCATGGTAGTCGTATATACGCATGGAGAGAAAGGAAGGGTGGGGTTTGGTCCTTCTGACCTAGGCTTATGCCAAGCCCATTCCTGCATTGGCTGCTGAACAAGAAGGGGTGGTGATGTGGAAGAAGAAGTCAGGGACTCCAGCCATAGCGCGGTGCACACAATGATTGAAGCTCCTAGAGTTGCTGATGTTGTCGATGAAGACCTTGCAGAAGTAGCTACTTCATTCAGGTAAGCTAGTGGGCTTGCTGATGAGGGTGAGGAGCTGGAAGCCCTAGTGCAAAGGATGAATCTCGAAGACCGGGACTACATGACATTGTCAGAAGATGAAGGATCCGACGATAAGGATGATGTGGACCAGCAGACGATTCCATCCGAGTGGAACACATTCCAGTTCAACAACCTCGTCGTTAACGAAGGCTCCTGTGTGCCGTGGGAGTATAACGAGAGCGAGGTCAAGCAAGAAGCTATGTAGAAATGCAAGGAGACCGTGTAGGAGATGGTTAAATTCTGGGCCTTATCGGTGTGACGTACATTCACAGTCGTCAAATATAACCCAAGATGCTACGACGTGAATTGCGACATAGAGGGATGCCCTTGGCGAATGTACGCATTTCAACCAAAGTGGGACACCTACTGGAAATGCTTTATACTGGTCCCTCACACGTGTGTCGTCACTAAGTCAGTGTAGTTCCGCAGGAACCTATCATCAGGCTTCATCGCCAACCCCATGTATGGTGAGATCATGTATAATATAGATTTTGAGCCACGATCCATCATTCGGGTGATTAAGGTAAGGTTGCAATACACAATCAACTATGCCAAGGCATGGAGGATTAAAACAAAAGGCTTTAGAATCAAGGTTCGGTACGTTCGATGATTCCTACCACAACCTCTACGGGCTACTCTGAATCATACAAGACAGGAATCCCGGCACTCATGTTGACTTTCTAGATTACATGCATCCGAAGTGGCCAATAAGAAGATACTGTAGCAAGCATTATTCGCCTTTGGTCCATGCATCAATGCGTTTCGGTACCGTCGTCCAATCTTGTGTGTGGATGACACATTCTTGACTGGAAAGTACAAGAGATAGATACTGATTGCAATAGCAGCGGACGAGAATAATCAAGTTCTTCCCGTAGCATTTGCTTTTGTTGAAAGTGATAACACAGACAGCTGGTTGTGATTCCTGAGAAATTTGATGATTTCTGTGGTACAGGGTCGTGCTAACGTATGCGTCATACATGATCGGCATTTGGGCCTGCTGAGTGCAATAACTCAGCTACAACAAGGAGAGAACAAACCACTTCTACGGGCAGATCTGTAGAATAGGTGGTGCATGAGGTATTTGGGTGCAAACTTCTACAAGCAGTTTGGCAATAAGGACTTGATGAGCCTATTTAAGCCGCTGTGCAACTAGAATCAGTAGCGAAAGTTTGAAGCACTCTAGAAAATTCTGGATGATCGAACCAGACGCACATAAGGGAGGCAGGGAAAAGGACTACCCCAAGCGCTGACCAAACCCCCGAAGCATTACTGCAGCTACCCACAGATAGTCCCAGTGTGACGAGGAAGATGGGAGCGCAGGTGAAATACTTCTCGGACTGGATTGAGCATGAGCCTAAGGAGAAGTGGTCGCTACTAAATGACAGAGGTGGTGCTCGATATGGTATCATGATAACCAATCTAGGCGAGGTATACAACTTGGTCATACGGGGCGCAAGGTGTCTCCCTTTGGTTGGTATTGTGGAGGCTATTCTCCGCGGTACCATAAATTACTTTGTTGACAGAACTAACAACGCGTCGCTCGTCATAGCAAATGAGAGAGTACTCTACCCTGCCATGATCATCAAGTGTATGGAGGAGAAGAGAAAGAAGGGTGGGATGCACCGAGCATTCAAGATGGGCACAAGGGAGCTTCGCTTCGAGATAACATACAGGGATAAAGGATGCCGCGGGACGAACCGCGAGAGGATCACATACAAGTGCACACTACGTCGCGCTAGTTGTGTACCTTCTTCTGCATAGGCCTTACTCACATGTCATAGCCGCGTGTTCGATGGTGGCGCAGCATGCCGACCAGTAGCTCTCTGACTATTTCAATAAGGAGGAGGTGATACAAACCTAGAGTGCAGAGATGTATGGTTATGTCATGGTTCACCATTTCAATGGCCATCTGACCCAAAACTAACTTATTTGGGTTGCAGACATTGATAAGCTAAAGGGAGTCTGGGCACATCAAGAACGACATGGATGAAGCAGAATCCAGGTGTCGTATGAATAAGTGCTCCATTTTGCAAGGAGTCTGGGCACACCTTGAAGAAATGTCATACGAGAAATCCACAAGACGAAGGAGATATCGACAGTCCGAACGTCGCCGCGAGGACCTCATCCGACCGCCCCACTCGAGGCGGTCCACATGACGAACGTTGAGATCGCGATCACGAGAAATATTCATCCAGTTGAAACATATGATGCCCAATGCTTTGTAATATCACTTTGATTTGTAAAAAAATAGGTGTAATGACGTTGTGTTGAATATTATGTAATATCAGTGTGATTTGTCCATAAAGTATGTGACAATGTTGCACTGAATGTTATGCATTGTCATTGTGATTTATTGATAAAAAGATGTTATGACGTTGTGCTGAATGTTATGTAATGTCACTGCGATTTATCGATAAAAAATATGCTCGGAAATAGTTAATACAAATTTTGATTTATCGACAAAAGATGTTATAATATTTTGCTAAATGTTATATAATATCAGTGTGATTTGTCGATAAAATATGTGCTTGAAAATACTCAATACAAAAGGAGTGGAGAGAGATTAAAAAAATGATAGTTTTCTAAATATTAAAATTAAAAAAAGAGATATGTGGTCAATTCAAATGGTGACAGGGGTTCTGAGTATTGTTGAGTTCCGCCGCTAATTAGAATTACGATAGGTGTTTAATTTTGTAATTTTCTATTACTATTTATTTTGTAACTATCTCTAAAGCTTTTTTTTAAAAAAATCCGTTTCCGCCTATCTGGCCACGGTACGCGGGATCTATTGATCTCCTGTCTCGGCCTCGGCCTCTTTGGCAGCAACAGGCCAACCAACCGCAATGATTCCCTCTCCCCAAAAGCAAGCAACATCTCTCTCTCTCTCTCAAAAAGTAAACAAAAAGAAAACAAAACACAAGCAGCAGATAAGGGAGGAAGGAAGCTGCCGTTATCATATCACATTCGTCGCACCCCTAGCACTCCAGCTGCTCCATCTCTTATCGATCGAATCCGAGAGGAAAAGCGCACACGAGCGTAGGCGAGAGGGACGGATTTCGCGGCGACGCGAGCTTCGTTTCCCCCCAATCCGCTGGTTCTTCTAGGGTTAGGGTTTCGGAGGCGCGGCGGCGGATTTGGAGACCGTGCGCTCGTTCACCTACTGCTTTACACCGGCGAACCGGATGCTATGCTGCTAGGCTGCGCGTCGCTCTCCTCGTGGGTGCGCCGCGTCGTCGCCTGCGTGGGGTACGCCTCTCTCTCTCTCTCTCATCCGCGTGTAATTTATTTAGTGGGCTTTCTTTGTTCGCTGCCACGACGTGATTGGTGTAAGATGGATTCGAGGTCAAACTGGGAATCTCCGCGCCCGTGCGTTTTTCGCTGCGTCTGGGAGAGGAGGCGGCTTAATAGAGTGACGCGCCTGTTTGATTACCTGATTACCCATGTTTCGCTGGCCGCCGGCGTATTCTTAAGAGTTAGTCGCTTGGTGAGATCTATGTCAATTTGATTTGCGCGCGGGCGATTGGCTGTACCGTTTGATTCGTTGATTTTTTTTTTTCTGTTAGAGGTTACTGCTCTACAATGATATTTTTCGGATCGTTAAAATAGGTTTTTACTCGGGTTATAAGGCCTCGAAACCCAGTTAACCGGTGAGCTCGTGTCAGTCAGCAATAATTATCACTGGGGTTAAGCAGTTTGAAACCAACCTGGAGTCCAGGATGATTGCTTGATATCATATTGTCTTTTTGTTCACGGCCATTAGCTGCTGCCCAAATAATGCTTGGTGCTTTTCCATCAATACTGGTTATCACACGTTCACACTGATGCTTTTGGTCTGCTGTTAGGATTCGTTTCAGCCCACTTTTCTTTCCTGCTCCCTGAAGCCTGTAAACAGCAGCCTCCTAGGGAGCTTTTGCATAAAGCCGCTAGCACATAGAAGAGGAGAAATTTATTTGTTCATGAAACTAGAGAAGAGAACCTGTTAACTCCTGTATCTGTACCCCGCTTAATCCGGTGAGGCATGTTGTTTTACTTGAAATAGCGTAAAAAGTACTATGACGTAATGCTTAACTTATGGTTCATTTAAGAACACTGGCTGGTGATGGCTGGGAAAGCTAGTTACCTGCAGTAACAGACTGATCTAAAATGCTAGTTTAATTTATATGGGTTTCATTGGGTAGGAGGTTTGTTCCTTGATGTCCGATGTAGTGTTCCATATAGTAGCTGTAATTGACTGGGTACCTCGCAGGCAACTGGTTGCTCAAATTGGCTGGTATTCTTAAATGAATTTTTAACTTGTGAATAGGTTATGTCCACTTCTTTGTAAATGCATATGGAATTGTGTTAACCAATTGGTCTCTGTGACAAATGGGAAATGCAGTTGTCCTCTTCTGTAGATAATGTACATGAAATGACTGATGGACAAGTTGGGAGTTTGTTTCTATTTTCTATTTTTTGGGTTCCTTTTTTTTTAGATTACAAGGTAGACGCACAAGCACGCACACCACACGCGTGCACACACAATTGCGCCACCTCCTAGCACACCCCTAGAATTGCGGGTGTCGGGGATAAATCCGCGATCTCACGGAGTACGAGCACACTTTCCCACTATGCGCACTCGTGTGTGCATATCAGGATTTGAATCCTAGTGGGTGAAATCGTACACCCACAACTCTATCATCCCACCAAGAGGTGGTTCAATGTTTTGTGGGTTCTAGCTAGTCTCAGTTTAAGGTTATTTTGTGCATGGTTCTTGGCGTCTCGTGTGTGAAATGAATGATCATAGTGAACACTGGTAACTAGTGAAAAACTTGTAATAATCCACCAATGGTATTTGATCTGACAATAGGTTTGAGATGTAGGCCCTTTCTTGTTTGTTGATGTAACTTCTCTCAAGTACTTGGTGCTAATCATTTATTGGTCAATCCTGGTTTGTAACAGAGCAGAAATTGTTTTGGATGTGCGAAGCCTACTCCAATAATAGCTGTTGATGAGCCTTCAAAAGGTTTAAGAATTCAAGGGCGCTCAATAAAACAGCGTAGTTTGTCCGAGGACTTTTGGAGTACAAGCCCGCACGAAATGGAGAACAGTGCCATGCAATCCCAACGTAGTATGTCTTCAATCAGCACGGCGGCACAATCTAGCGATCAGCATGGAGCTGGAAGTAGCAGCAACCCAAATGAGTTTGTAAATCAAGGTAAAGGCACTACTATGCCATCGCTTGAACTGGAATAGGTGCCCATGTCATTTTCTGGTTAATCATCCACAATGCTTGACCCATACTCCCGTATACTTTCAGACAATAGTAAATCAATAGTTGTTTATTCATGCTTATGTAGATTGCATTTCAGTATGGTGTGCTTGTGCTCCTGAAATTTAGTGTTTAATAATGACCATGGCAATTCTACAAGATGATGTGTGCTACATATGTTTAACCATTTCCTCTAAGGCCTCCCAAGTCCTGATCTTGAAGGAGAGATCTCAATTTTTTTTTGGGTGAAAAAACAATGAAAATCTAGTTGTTTATTCACTGATAGTTTGATATATTTATTTTAATCTGAAAAATTATAGGTCTTCTACTATGGAATCAGACTAGACAGCAATGGGTTGGAAATAGAAGGCTTAATTCTCATCGTCAAAAACCTCGAGAACCAAAAATAGGGTAAGTTACCCCCTCATTCTCAAAGATCTGGAATTTTGTAAGGTTTTATGGGAACCAAAATAGTCTACTAGTAGTATGCTATAGTATTAGATATTTGAAATACGTTTTTAGTACCTGCTTGGAAAACAACGCCTACACAGTTTATGTCATTTGTTGGCCTGTTATCGTGATACTAAAAGGTTGGCACCATAAGGTGTGCCGCACTGTGATCCCCGACATATGTATCACCAATCTGCTGTGGCTGTCAGTGTGGTAGTGACTAGTGACTCCAGAAATGCAGAATCTTGTGTAATACCTTTTTTTTTTTGTTTTGAACTCATCTTATGTAATACTATGAATTAGATTAGTTCCCGATGGTGACTTTTACACTGCTTGAACGGGGCACTGGTGCCTTTTTCATGTATGTGACTGTTGACTGCAGTTGGAATGCTACATATGAGAGCCTGCTAGGAAGCACGAAAGCATTTGCACAACCGATCCCTCTTGGTGTAAGATCTCATGCAGAGCTACATATCATCCTTTTGTGCAAAAAAATGTATTTACTTGTGCGTTCGGTTTTCTGTTGGCAGGAAATGGTAGATTTCCTCGTGGACGGCTGGGAACAGGAAGGTCTATATGATTAGCTGGTTAATTAAAGGGTGTTTGTTTGAGGTCTCATTATTAGTCAGTGAAATGTACTGAGAACTTTAGGTTATCAAAGCTTGTGGGTGATGAATGCGGATTATCCTGGAGACAGGATGGCATCCCTCTCTTAATGTAACATATTCTTGCCCCATTAATTGTGTTCTCTTAAGTTCAATATTGTGGTCTACTCCCTGTGCAGAACTAGATATATATTCGTGTTTTTGTCGGCTCGGTTTAGTGCGTCGTATGATGCGGAGCATAGAGCCTTGGTCTGTGTCGCACACTTGCATCTCCCGTTATTGACAGCTTAGTACTGAAATTGGCCCATAAACCTGCGACCTTGGAACAACGCACTGCGTCAAGTTATCGCCCCCCCCCCCCCCCACACACACACACCCAATAAGTCTGGTGATTATTTGTCCAAATAAATCTATTATTTGGGAAAGAAACAGATGCGAAATAACATTGAGCGGCTACTTCTGTGTCAATCTGTTGTGTTTGTTGTTCTTGGGTGCTCCCAGAAGGCTTTGGAAGTGTTCCTCTCCTTGTTTTGTCCTCCTTTATATGCGAACCGTCTCCATCTCATACTCGAAGCGCAAATATCGAGTAGTAGCTCACCAAAGGTGTATTTGGTTCATGGTATGAGGCTGAACATGATGGTTTCGTTCAGGATATGAGATCATCCCGCGTTTGGTTGGATGAATGGAACCAAACGGTATGGGATGGGATGGTTCCATGTGGGGGAATATTTTACTTTTATTATGTATCATTCCATTCGACAAAAAAGTCGAACCACGCGGTTCAGCGTTTTGTTAACTACAACAACTTTCACTTGCTAACTCTAAATGGAATAATTCTTTCACCTAAATTCATCTAAAATCATCATCTAGCTACTGTAGAAAATTCATGCATTTTTGAGCATTTTGAATTTTTATATTTTTCTCGATGTTGTTTTTGTTTTTGTATAGAATCCAAATATTTTAAATGAATAGAATAAAGTTCAATTAAATTTAAAAATATTTTATTAAATATTCATGTAATTTTTTTTGAAATTTCAAACTAAACACCATCTTAAACCATCTAGGATCATCCCATACAAACAACCAAACAAAATTCTGAATTATCCTATCACATCAACCAAACACCATACTTGTATCATCTCATCCATCCTGTACCATCCCATCCCATTCACCCTGATTCACCCAACCAAATACGCACCTAAGTCACAACAATTTGTCCATCGATCAGAGTTTATTAAAGATGGCTTTAGCTCGCCTGTGCCTCAACAAGGCCCTCGCCAGCCGCAACCGACACCACCTTCAGGGCTCCCTCGGAAGGCGTGGCGAACCGCCGGGATGTCGCCGTCACGAACCGCTCACGCCGCTGGGCTTGGAGAGACCCCCGCGACTTAGTTCCTTTCTGCCTCGTTGACTGCGGCACTATTCACCCTCCATCGTGCCCTAGGTGTACTACTGCCCGCAGCCACGACCGGTGATGGTGCACTACAGCCCGTTGCCGCGTCGGTGATGATGTACTACTGCCTGCCGTCACGTTGTCAAATAATATTTCACATGCACCGTCTATCGACTCAACGAGCTACCGAGGGATGTGAAGGGTGGCGATGGCGACGGTTGACACCCATATTTGAAACTATGTGCGCTATGCTACGCCGTGATTTCATTTGAAAGAATTTGTGAGATTTTTTTTCGCACGTGTGATAATACATTTGAAGCTACGAATGCGAAATAAAAAAACAAGAATAAAAAAGTCCAAAGACAGAAAAAAATATTTTTAAAAAAGTTTTAAATAGTGTTTAAGGTGATTTTTAATCCGTTTTTCAACTCCCTCTCGCGCCTATCACAGTCCCTTGCCACCTCCGTGCTAGGAGTCATGGACTCGCGCCGTCTGTGGCTCAGGGCACGGCAGAGGGCTATCACTGGCCCTTACCACCTCGGTGCTAGGGAGTCATGGACTCGCGCCGTCCGTGGCTCCAGGGCACGGCAGCGCCCTCTCGTGTCTTTGGGTACCGGACTCGGCTTATTCCGTGCTCCACGGGTTCGGATTTTACACGTGATGCGCGACGAGGAGTTTGGTTTTCTGATGCACGATGAATAGTACTATTTTTGGTATTTACGTAGAGAGTGTGCCAAAATAACACGATACGAGGAAAAAATACTCTGGAAAATGCAGCAACTAATAAGTGACTAACTACAAGCCTGCTTGCATTTGGAGCCAAATACCAGTGGCTTGCGAGTTGACTTGGGATATTGTCATATATCGTATGTAGGCGGCCGCCATACAACCTGACCTAACTGGAGTACTAAGCCATCAAGGCGAGAAGTCTCAGCAGTGGTCGGAGAAGAAACGAGGAAGCAGCGCTCTTCTGCTCTCTCATTGTGCCTAGCGCTCGTGCTGATAGCCGCTGCCATCTGTGCCACGCACACTGCCTCTGTACAGGCATCAGGGACGTATATTAATCACACTCCATTTGTTCTTTCTTAAATCTTTGGCTGTCGGTTTCGCGTGGAACCAAGCTAGGATTGAGCTAAATTTCATATATATCGTGTTACTTGCTACATCCAAGCTAGGATTAGTTGGAATTCTAGCTAGGATTGACGGCGGCGGCGGCGGCGGCGGCGGCCTGGGGAGGCCATATACTCCGAACCCCCCGCGGCGGACCGTGTACCGCTGCAGAGAGGGCCCACCTGCCAAGACGCCGTAGCCAGCCAACTCTGGGCTGGTCTCCCTGTATAAAAGGGTTCCAGCAAGAGCCAAAACGTGGAACGAAAATGTCGGACGGATTTCCATCGTACGGTGCAGCACCCTGGGTCAAATTCCAATCAGACCGTCCGTCCAAACCATCAGTGGCTCGTTCACTTCTCGGAAGAAATACAAAAACGCTTTTGCTAGACCGTAGTCGTCTGAATTTTTTTCTTCAAAATCCAGTCATCTACGATTGTGATGAGGATATAGAGATACTTATTTAATTATTTATATGTAATCTTTATTATAGATAAAATGATGTTATTATATAATTATTGAGTATACCCTTTAATGTTCATAATGGAGTCGTAAAATCTTCTACGACTACTTTATGATCGTAAGTTCTTCTACGATCAACTCATGGTCGTAAATCCTTCTACGACTAGGTCAACTACGACCACTCTATAATCGTAAGTTGTTCTACGATCACCCCATGATCGTAAATTCTTCTACGATCACCCTATAATCATAAATTTTTCGACAACTAGGTCAGCTATGACCACCCTATAATCGTAATTCCTTCTACAACTAGCATATAATCGTAAGTTCTTCTACGATCACCTCATGGCCGTAAGTCCTTCTACGACCACCCATAATCGTAAATCCTTCTACGACTAGCACATAATCATAAGTTCTTCTATGATCACCTCATGGTCGTAGGTTCTTCTACGACCAGGTCAGTTATGACTACCCTATAATCAATCGAGTTTATAGACAAGTAGGCCCGATTAATTAAGGCATCTAAATAGTCAGTATACACTATTATTCTCCGGAATAACTGTACGATTAATCTCTCTGTCTCGGTGATAACCGCCCAGTGGCGTGGGAACGTTACTTCTCCAACAGTAATCTCCAGTAACCGCACTATCGTCTAAAGCATTGATGCGCCCTTTGGGCTGGAGAGATTGTCGCTAATAACGCTATAAAAGAGGGAATCACCAAGCGGTAGAGGAGGGAGACACGAAGAGGAGGATCAGGAGCACAAGATATTGTATTTTAGTCTTTCTCTTGATCCATAACTAGTATACTCAATATAATCACATAGGAATAGGGTTGTTATTCTCTCGGAGAAGGCTCGAACCTGTATAAAAATCACTGTGTCGTTCTTTCTACGTGATTTGAGTCTTAGAGACCCTCAGAATCAAACAATCATTACGTAAATTTAATCCTAAAACACTAACATATTGCATAGTACTAAACCTAAAATTACATTATCAAGTGATGTGCATTTTAGTATAGCTTTACTGTAACTTTTAGTTCTATTTATTTTTGTATTTGTAACTTTTGTCTAGTTTAGAATTTTTTTTCTTTTGATTTTGTACTTACATGGTTCATCTATATTTACTTTTGTCTATTTTGGATTTTTTGTTTTATTTTTGTATTTGTAGGGTTCACCTAGATTTAATTTTGCTAATTTAGAACTTTTCAATATAAAAAAATAGAAATCATTGAACGATGATTCAATGTACCAAAGAAAGTGACCGAGTTTTTTTCAAAAAAATTAGGTGACAGTAACATAGTCGGCTCCAAAAACGCTTTTGGTAGAACCGTATAAAATAGCTATCGGCATCTCGGCTATCCTGTGTTGTGAACTTGTAGTCGGAGCTCCACTACCTGCAGCCCATCCTCTTTGGTTCTTCGCGGTTAGACCAATGGGTGCATCATAGAATTTTTTTAATAATCTTTTTTATTCAGAATTACAGAAATAATACCATCTTATTATTTTTTGTTAGAAATAATCATCAATCGCCAACCACTTGGCGACTGCACAAAGTCGCCCAATGAACACATGATAAGAGTTAGAGTCGTCCGGTGGTTGAGTGACTTTGTTAAGTTGCCCAATCGGTGAGCGACTTAGAGTCCGTCGTCTAATAGGTGAGCGACTTAGTTTGAATTTTTACAATGTTGAATTAAGCTCTAAAAATTTGGAAAAAATTATATTTATTAATGATAAATATTATAATATTTAAATAATTATTTCTCATAGATGATCCTGTTGTAGGATGCTATTTTTTTGAAAATAAAAGAGTGGTGACAATGTTGGTTGGTCCGTTAGTGATTTTCGTATAATCTTAAGGGTACGAAATTTGTCAGACTCGCAATAACATTTTGTGATCGTCATATGTTATTGTAGTGCGCTAAATTTTGGAATAATTTTGTGAGGACGATAGAGGTAGCAATGATTCATAAGTTCGAAGGTAAGTGATATTGTGATGCGGCAGGAAATTCATACACAGCAGTACCCCACGAGGCGGGCGTCGACGGAGTCACCGTGGCTGCTGGTAAACAATACCCAACTGAAGAGACACAGTAGGTACGCCTCGATGTGCTGCGACACCTGGTCGTCAGTGGGCTGCGGGACCATCCGCTCGACCCACGCACAAACATATAATTAGTAAGCTTGTCATATGGCTATGATAGTGCAGCTCTAACACATGGAAAATAGGTGGCATACATATTTTGAACTGCGAAAGCCACCACAAGGGCGGGCCATGCTGCGTCGCTCTGAGAAGTCGTAGTACGGTGGTGCGGCCTCCGCCGCAAAACCCCTTGAAACCTGCCCAATAGGCGCCACGCTAGATTGATGAGGCGCCCGGCGGAATGCGGGGGCTCGCGATAAGCGGCCGAGCAGCATCGCGACATCCTGCAAAGTAGAGGCCATCTCCCCGAATGGGAGGTGGAAGATGCGTGTCTCGGGCCACCACCGGTCCACGAGGTGTCAGGAGTGACCGGTCGAACGGGAACCGTCGTGACCGCTCTGGACCGGCCAAGACCTCCTCGTCCTCGACCGAGCGCCATTATCTTCGGTGGCCTCCACCATCTGTGCGAGAGGTAGAAGGCCGACACGACTTAGCCTGCAAAGCACGAAGAAATAACTACATAGCGGGCATACGACACAAAACAAGTGACACAGCTTGCGGACAAACATGTGTACCCAGCGTGGATCCCGTCTCCAAGCCTTTCGGGGTGTCTGCGTACGAACCACCCCAAGTCAGCCGCGTCGTCCCCGCAAACCGGATGCGGCACACGACGGCTCGCGCGTCGACCAACCGGTCCAGCAGGCTGAAATTCCAATCCAAACACCAGGGTCGTGAGCCATACCTGCAAATCAATTTTCAGTTAGCAATTATAAAACAATTAGTGGGTTTAATTAAGACCTATTTACAACTATTAACAATATGCTTGGACCCTGTCAATTATAAAATAAACAAGGTATTACATAGGTTTGTCAATTAGAAAATAAATAACAAAGAAATTAAAATGCATTAATGTTAATTGAGCTTTTAAATTATATTCCAATGGCAAATAAATTATATTTGGTATGTTCTTAGTGGCACTAAAACACTTTACTCGAACACATGTCCTAATTAAATGAGATATTACATAGATATGTTAGTTATAAAATAAATAACAAAGGAATTAAAAGCATTAATGTTAATTGAGCATTTCAATTATATTCCAATGGCAAATAAATCATATTTGGTATGTTCTTAGTGGCACCAAAACACTTTGCTCGAAAACAATGGTAATAAATATACAATTTCATAAAAACCAAGTGGTAAACACATAATTTTTTTCTACAAAAGGCTATATTATGTTAACACCTGTACAAGTTGCTATGAATTGTGAACCATGTATCTGTGATTTTTGTCTTAGTATTTTAGAATTCCTTAATCCAGCCAAAACTATACATAAAATGTTATCAATTCTTTATTGTGCAAATAAATACATGTATTTAACATTATATAAACTAGCATTTACGAATGCCTGGACATGTTTATATAATAGAAAAGTAACACGCTATCGTTTATCAAGCCCGAGCACAATTAGTGTAGCACACGAAATAATACAACTGAATTAATTCTCACCGATAAATTTATTCTCCATACGAACTTCCAAACTAATTGTATTAATCATGCTATCTTCAAACTAAGATTTTTTAAATTAACTTACTATTATTTCATTTGCTAACAATATATCAATACACATGATGTTGTTTGCTAACCTACCATGGTTTAAAAATACACGCATACAAAAAATACAAGAGGCTCGTTGTCATCGTCGTCGATGCAAAGAAACTTTTTTTCCTCCTCTCCCGCTCCTCTTTTTCTCTTGTTTCTTCCCGTCGCTTTCTTAAATGATGACTGTTCACGGCCGACCACGCGCGTGATATATAATCACCTCAAGTCGCCCAACGGTTAGGCGACTAGGGGGTCCGCTGTGAACAACATGTGTCCTAGTCGCCCAACAGTACGACGACTAGGAGCGAATCACCCAACCGTATGGCGACTAGTTTCAGTTGTTTCACGGTTAAGCGACTTATACATCTGTCGCTCTCCTGTTGGGCGATTAGCCTAAGTCACTCAACTGTGAAGCGATACATTATTTTTTTTGATAAAAAATTAAGTAGTATTATTTCTGTATTTCTAAATAAAAATAAATTTTTTTAAAAAAATTCATGCATCATACATCTCGTTTCCCTGTATGCGAAAAAGAAGAAGAGAGGACTATTGAAATCCGGGTCCCCCTGCTAGACCACCAATACGCGAACAGCAATTTCAGTCGTATGAACAGCTTCTCTACTCTGTGCTGCTCTGTCGAGACAATGCATCGGTCTCTTTATGGGTGACAAACGTACGCGAGCTGGCCAGGCAGGTGTGAACTCAACTCCTCTCGCGATACGTTGTCTCGCACCGGCGGCGACGTCTTGACTTTTGGTCGATCGTCGATCGCCGTTCCCGGGAACGAAAGAGACCCCGATAGATAGATAGATAGATAGAATCGCCAAACAACAGAAAGTTTAAGCTTAACTATAGTACTTGTAGCCGGATAGTACTAGTAGTAGTAGAGTAAAAAATATGTCAAACCAGCTAAAAACTCATTTGAGTTTTTGACGTAAATCGTACTATTTTTATTTGTAATAGCAGAAATACCTACTACTTGTACATAATTACAAAAATAGCAACATAAAAAGCTAAGTAAGTCATTTACCGTGCTCCCAAACCACGGCAGTCAATTGCTACGCTTTCGGACCGTGGCAGGACCACTACCGCACCCCTGGACTGTGGTAGCGAGGTGACAAGACAGCTACTGCGACTGTTTTGCAATATTTTATCACTATAGCACATCACTATTTGGCTATGTAGTGATCACTATTTAACACTGTTTAGTATGGCTATGTAGTGATAGCTATTTAACACTGTTTAGTACAGATCGAATACGCGGTAGAAATTTTTATGGTGTTATTTTTATAATTACATACAAATGTAGACGATTTCTGCTATTACATATTAAAAAAAAACGTGCCAGTCATGAGTCATGCCAAAGACTCGCAGTTGCAACTCGCAGTAATAAGAGAGATATCGAGAACGTTTCTTCACTCTGCTAGATCAAAGGAACTACCGACCTAGCTTACCCTAAAGAAGAACAATTAATTGGCATAATCCAGATTGCCCTCGTTTCAGCCATAACTCAGTTTAATACAACTTGGAATCCGAAAGTGAAAGTGAAAGTGAAAGTGAAACCGAAAGGAGAGTTTACAGCAGACTGAAGTTACAAAAGTAAACAGCAATAAGTGAAATGTCCCAAGTTCCAACGGTTAGCGCTACCGAACAATCCTAAGCGTCCTTGTCACTTGAACCGGTGAGAAGACATCAGCACTGTCCCAACACCTTAACCCCCTTTTGACGTTTCTGCTTTGAATGAGTTTTCAATCCCTTGAACCTGACGAGCTCCAGTGCCTTGTCATGACAGTGCCTTCCCCTAAAATGAATCTTGTCTCAAGATTCATTCCATGGAAACCAGCTACGAATAGTCTCTGCGTAGAATTCAGGAAAAGTTCCTTTTATGAAGTCCGCGTCTTCCCATGTAGATTCTTCAGGTGAAAGACTCCTCCATTGAACCAGCCATTGTGTGATTAATTTTGGATGTCTAGGTACTGCTCTGGTGTCCAACACAGCAATGGGTTCCGTTTTGATTCTTCCTTCCTTATCCACTAATGGCAGTCTTGGATCTGGAATAGCTCTAGGCCCAATATGTTTCTTGAGCTAGCTGATGTGAAACACCGGATGAATCCCTACTCCATCCATCAATTGCAGTCGGTAAGCCACATCTCCTACTCTCTGCAAAATTCTGAAAGGACCATAAAATTTGCTAGTCAACTTCAGTGATTGACGAAGACCAAACGCTGACAAACGATATGGTTGCATCTTCAAATATACCATATCCCCTACTTCGTAAATCCTTTCACTTCTGTTTTGATCGGCGTATTTCTTCATTCTGGCTTGGGCTTGCATCAAGTTGTGCTTAATCTGCCTGAGCATATCTTCTTTTTCAGTTAGGAAGTCTCTAGCTTGGGTACTTTCAGGACCTGGTATGGACATTTCACTGATAATTGGAGGAGGGGTACCATAGGCATAGAGTGCTTGATAAGGGGTGATCTTGAGTGATGAGTGATATGTGGTATTATACCACCATTCCGCAAGTGCCAGCCAATAGGACCATCTCTTAGGTTCTGAAAACGCCATGCACCGAAGGTATGATTCTAAGCATTGATTCAATCACTCCGTCTGACCATCTTATTGTGGATGATAAGCCGTACTAAATCTCAACGAAACTCTCCATACTTTGAATATTTCTTGCCAAAACCGACTAGTGAAAATGCAATCACGGTCAGTCACAATGGCTTTTGGCAATCCATAGAGCTTGAAAACATTCTCAATAAACGCTTGAGCCATATTCTGAACATTATATGGATGTGCCATTGGTATGAAATGTCTATATTTGGTAAGTCTATCAATGACTACAAGAATTACCTCCTTCCCATTGGATTTGGGTAAACCTTCGACAAAGTCCATTGAGATATGTGTCCAAGCCATGTCAGGAATTGAGAGGGGCTCTAGAAGTCCTGGTGAAAGACAATGCTCACCTTTTGATCTTTGGCAAACCGCACACTCAGTTACAAATGTTTTGATAGCTTTCTTCATTCCCGGCCAAAAGAATATCCTCTTCACCCTTTGGTATGTAGCTGCTATTCCAGAATGTCCCCCGATGGCTGAAGCATGCATCGATTCTAAAATTTTCAATTTCAAAGCTGGATCATTCCCAACATATATTCTGCCTTGATAGCGAATCACTCCAGAGTTCAGGGAGTACTGTCCTTCCACATTGGCACTAATCCCAACATATATTGTGTCTTGAACAGCCTGCAAAAAAAAAAACGAATCATGTAAGGCTTCAGCAGGACAACCAAACCTGCAAATTATTTGGAGCTGACATTTCTATTTCATTACATCTTTACTAATTTCTATCTAACTACCCTGCTTAAATTATGTTACCTTTATACATACTCTTTTCCAGTTCAATGCTATAATCTCACTCCCTTAATTTTATATGCTTCTCATCTCACCTTAGTTATACACTTCTACTACAGTCCACCTAAAGCACTTGATTATGTTCTGTACTAATTACTACTCTTTAGCTTGGCGCTCTAATGAAGACAAATTGCTTTAAAGAAGCTTCGTTATGTTTCCTATCTAATTCTCATTGGGATGGGTTGAAGCTATAATTTCCTATTATAATGCAGTCTAAAGCTGTACAGGTCTGTGTGCAATATGCAATTTCGTAGTGGAAGGACAGTAAGTAGCACTTGATTTGGGTTGATGTTGTCCTATGTTAAAAACTTATAGAAAATGAGAAACAAAAAAGTGAGCTTGGCCACTAGAAAGGCGCACTGCTCCTTCGTGTGTGGTTTATATGTTTTGTGATCTAATTAGAAACCTGAACTCCTATCCGTTGAATTTTCGACTCTTGTTAACACTGGTATCTTGATTTTTTCTTAGTGTGGATGTTTGAATAACATGGCCACTTTAATGAAATCCTTGAGCTAGATTTTCTGGGGGAAAAAAAAACCCTGGGCGAGTCTTTTAATTATGAAACAGAGCAATCCCAATGGAGTGGTTCTTCATGTATGGAGCACATTACTACCCATTCTCGCAGATGACTATTAAATGGCAAATAACGTGCTATTTTCTTTGAGAAGTGTAAGCACAAGATAACAATGCTAACAGGTGGATTATATATATATATATATATATATATATATATATATGGATTAATACTTTCTACTCCCGGGTGTAGTTACTCCCACTTTGATATACCACCTAAAAAAACTTGACATACTCCTTTATCACTTTGGGTATACTCATATACTAATTATAAGATAATCCAATGCGAACCACACGAAAAAATTGTAAGAGAGTCCATAGTTTTTAGCATATTTTGTAAATACATTCATATTCGCACTAAAAAGGAGTATGTCTAAAAAATTATACATACCACTCCTAAAAAGGTGTGAATACCACCTAGGTGGTCTTATATACTCGTATACTACACATACATACTCTTGGTTGCGCAAAATACTCCCTACGTTGTGAGATACGAAATAGGGAGTAACTACTCCCGGGAGTAGGAAAAAGGCTTCCTATATATATATATAATATTTTACCACGAATTACATGCGCACAGGCAGAAGCTATGTTGGACATCACACTGAAGAAACTTACTACTCTCTGAGGTTTATATGTTTGGATTTCATTTTCTTAACAATTACTTAAATCAAACTTTCTCTTTCCTCCTACTTACAGAACGGGCCTCTGTTTATTGCAGCAGAAAAAAATTGTTGATAAAAGTTCTTTGTCAGGGGATAACAGGCAAGAAGCTTACCTTCCAGGTTTGGCATTTTAGCCTCTTTACCAGGACTTAATCGTTACACCATTCAGGTTTCCCTGTATATATACATTCTGGTTACATGGGATCCCAACCTTACAAGGGTCACCAGTCTAATCACATCATATTTGAACCTTCTTCAGAGCTCGGTTATGGTGATGTCAACGATGTTGTGGATGCACAAGGCTTTATTCCAATGGAGAGCATGTACCACAAGCCAGAAACGAGCTCATGCAAGCCCCCAAGTTCACTTGTCAAACAGCTATCTTGTTACTGAGAACTCCATGAACTTCTCTCATCAAAAATTTCACATACAATTTGGTCAAGCTTCAAGTGAATGTGCAAGGCAAGTGTATGATTAGCTAGGGTCAAGGATGCGTTCCTAGTCTTTTACCGGTCTTGGTGTTTGGTTGGAGACTGGATTGTTAGTATATGTTGCCGTACTATTAAGAGGGGTCTTGTCTAGTAGCTTGAGTCTCATCATGTGTTGATAGCTCAATCTCGGTTGCTCGAGCTCTCTGTGGCATGATGCTATTAATTGCGAGTATGTTTTGCAAATAGTTGAGGCTCATGCGCCTAATCCTTGTAGCATGTGATTATACTTTTCAAATGTGTTTTGCAGATGGTTGAAGTCCATGTACCTACTCCTTGTTGCATGATCTAAGTTTGCAAATGTGTTTTCAAATTGTTAATGTTCATGCATTGCATTTGTTCTTGCCTCTGGAAAAATATTCAGAAAATACGGTATGATCGCAAGTATTGCGCGGTATTACCGCAGGTCTTTAATACCGAAGTTTACATGGCGGTATGAATTTTTCAGAGAGGAAGTTTTTGGAAGTTTTCTTGAAATTCCAAAATCAGTATGACCGCATTTGATGAGCGGTATTACCGCAAGTTGGTAGTATCAAAATCTAGTTGGCGGTATATTTTTAACAGAGAGGTGGTCTTTAGGAGTTTGTCTTGAAACTTGATAATCGATATGACCGCATTTGAACGGAGGTACTACCGACCTGCGGTAGTACCGAAAATTATACGACGGTACGTATATTATAGAGAGCATGTTTTGGGGATTTTTGATATCCCCTGAGAATTGGTATGACCGCATGTTCTAAGCGGTACTATCGGTGTGTGGTAGTACTGGTATATACTTGGTGGTACGACTTTTCCAGAGAGAGTGTTTTTCTTGTGTTTATTTGATTCTCTGGAAATCGGTAATACCGATATAGCTGAGCGGTATTACCGCAGTGCGATAATACCGATTTGTAGTTGGCGGTTGTACCACAACTTTTTGTAACGGCTATATCAGACGCTTTAAATGCACAACAGTCGACCGTTGATTCTCGACTATGGTAGTACCTGTCCTGAACGGCGGTATTACAGAAAATCCTGATTTTTTTCAGGATGTTTGTTCCAACGGCTAGTTTTTGTGGTGGGGTTATAAATAACCCCTTGGCCGGTTGTGAAACAACCTTTTACACTCTGTTTCATTCTATTGAGTTAGTGCGAACTTCTCCTCTCAATTGTGCATGTGTTGCACCTTGTGAGCAAGGAGAGAGGTCTCTAGTTGTATGGGTTGCATCTAGTATTGGAGTTCGTATCCACTTGAGCTTGTGCAATCGTTGCACGTGGTAAGAGTCAAGCAAGGGACTTGACTTATTACTCTTGGAGTTTGCCGACTCCTAGACGGCGTTGGAGGCGTCGTGCTCGGTGATATCTTCAAAGAAGATTGTGAAGAGGCCCAGCGTGGTGTGAAAGTTAGAGCTCACCTACCCGAAGCGGAAAAGAGTTACCACTAGTGGATTTGAGGTGTTTTGCTTAATTCGTGGAGCGAGTCCAATTAGTTTGGGCTTACACAACGTGGATTAGGGGAGATCGACAAGTCTCTGAACACCACGGTAAAAAGTTATTGTGTCATTATGGTTTGTTCTCTAGTGATTTACTTTATGCAATTTACATTTCTAAAATTAAATTGCTTACATATCTTTGTATATTTTCTATCATTGACATAGTCTTATATTGTTGGTGCACTTAGTGAGACTAGTTGTTTTAGGTTCTAATTGTGCAAAACCGATTTACCTTACTCTTCCAAATTAGAAATCGGTTTTAGCAAAAAAAACCCTCCTATTCACCCCCTCTAGTCGGCCTCTTCGATCTTACAAGTGGTATCAGAGCTTGATCTCTCATTTTATTAGACTTAACCGTTTAGAGAGTAAAGGATGACTACTATTGATATAGTGTACCTAGGTGAAGCACTTCTATTTGATGGCGTAAATTATGATATTAGAAAAAATCCGTATGTCTTGTTATTTTAAGCCATGAGCCCTAAAATTTGGCGGATTGTAGATATGGGCTTTTCTCCTCCATATGATCCTCTTCCTCCAACTATTGAGGAAGAAAAATGCTCACATCTCGACGCTCAAGCAATTAACGCTTTATTTAGTGCTTCGAGTGTAGAGATGTTCGATGAAGTATGCAATCTCAAGAACGCTCATGAGATGTGGACACATCTTCAAGATCATTATGAAATGCCCACCTCAACCAAGGATGATTGCATAGAAGAGTAGATGTCGGGAGAAGAATGCTCAAATTCTAGCTCCCACGATGAGGAGTCCTCAACTTCATCCAAATCAACTCATTGCTTCATGGCAAAAGGTAATAATGAGGTAAATAATGATGAGCCTACATATGATGAGTTAATGGATATATTAAAAGAGCTTCATGAATATCTTGGGAAGGAGAAGATGAGATTCAAGGTTTTAAAGAATATATCTCTCTTCAAAATAATTATGATATGCTAAAAGAAGAACGTGAATCTCTTCTTCGCAAGGAAGTCACTAGCTCAAAGGTGGATATAGGCATAACATATGATTTATTAGATGACATGTCATGTGTAGGTACTAACTCTTGCATTACATCTAAGGTTAGCATATCCACCTCGTATGATGATTTGCTTGATATTCCTTGTAGCTCAAAAATAGTTGCTACTACTTCCTCTATGCTTATTGATACTAACCTTATAGAGGAAAACAAAGAGCGCAAGCCCAAAGTCACAAAATTGAAAATTGATTTGGAAAAAAGTTTCAAAGGGAAGGCCACTCTCGATGAAATATTGAGCAAGCAAAAATGCTTGCAAGATAACAGTGGAGTTGGCTTCACTCCCAAGAAGAAGGAAAATAGCAAGACAAGACCAATACAAGACACACGAAGAAATATGTCAAGTGCCTTAGATGCAATGGGAAGGGCCACTATGTCTCGGTGTGCCCTAATCAAATGGATGTCAAGTCAAGACATTAAAAAATAAGGCAAACTGACAATGAGCAAAATAAGAAGACAAGAAGGGGAAGCAAAAGCCCAACTTGCTACAATTGCTGAGAAAAGAGATATTTTACTAATGATTGCCCCAAAGGTATCTCTCCTAAGCCTATTATCTATAATGATCAGTATTTGCCTAGGAATGATAAATATGGCAATGTGTTTGCTAGAATTGTTAGTTCACCAAAGCTTATTGCTAGGGCCATTTGGGTGCCCAAATCTCTTGTGACTAACATTCAAGGACCCAAACGAGTTTGGGTATCAAAAGGTGCTTAAATGATTAATAAGTACTTAGATAAGCATTGGGGGTTTGGCTCATATGAAGAGGTAGATTCCACCATGTGCAAAATTATAGCCAAGCTTAAGGATAATCATTTCATATCAAGAATCAATGTCATCTCGGTGATATGTATTTATACTGAAGTATCTAGCACTTTTATCTTGTGTAGATTGCATTCCATGAAAATATTTTAGAAAGGGTGTTCTTGCTATTGTTCAAAACTTCATTATTGCAATCTTGAGCAAGATAGTAAAGTGATACATCAAGGGGGAGTGCTAAGTTATATACATGTATATCAGATTCCTAAGTGTTCCCAAATAAATTAACTGCTAGTATTATTTTTCAAAATTGAGCCTTTTATCCAAAAGTTAAAAATTTCATATTTGTTTGTAATCTTGTGAAAAACTAGTTGCAAAATATATACAAATGATTTAAAAAGGTTTTCCAAAGTCATTGGCTTAATAAAAATCTATTTTAAGTGAAAATGAGTTTCTAGCCAAAATTCTAGATTATAGTATCTTGTTTTTGACGTAAACTAGATTTCTATGTAAAATATATTCTAAAAGGAATTTTAAAACCGCCCCAAAAGGAATATCCTAAAGTTGGATATTCTAAACCTTTTTGGTATTCAAAAGATTTCCAAAAGACCAACCTAGCAAAAGTTATTTGTTTTAAAATTCATCCAAAATGCTATCTTGACCTAAGTGGTCACTTTCTAGCACTTAAATGAGTTTTGCCATTTGAGCCAAATTTATTCACATGAATAGGTCGATAATGGTATTAGTGACTCATACATACAATTTGGATGCTTTAAATTTTGTCATATGCTCAATTTGGCATATTTGAAGAAGTCTCATGAAAATTGCTTTCAATTGGTTCTCATGATGTATTTATGAAAATAATTTCAAAATATTTTTTAAAATCTCTATTTGAGTAAAAACTATATTCATTTGAGTTTCTATTATTTATCTCATGCATAATGATCCAAAACATTATTTGGTGTGTGGTTATTATAAAGGATCATTTGCATTCAAGCTCAGCTTTCTGAATTTTCAAGCAAAATGGTAATACCGTGTTTTAACGCAGGTACTACCGCTTCCCGGTAATACCGCACTTCAATAGCGGTACTACTATTCTTCTACGTTGGTTGGTAATGTTGGAGATATGCCTTAGAGGCAATCATAGAGATGATGATATTTCGTTGTATCCATGATTTAATAAATATTCCTTGAATATTGTCTTTGTGTTGATTAACAAGTATGTGACTTGTTTGTGAAACTCTTTACTTGTATGGTTATTCTAAAGTTGTCCCTAGTCGGAGTTCATGTGAGGACACACGTGAATGGTGGATTAGCACATGTATCGGTTGATGACTATGTTTCACAGGTCATAGACATGGAGATGTCAAACCAATAATTTGGACACATGTTTAGAACATGGGGTTGGACCGACCCATCATGAGACATAACAATTATACTTATGGTTCTCTCTACACAATGTGTACGCCTTGTCCTTAGACCTAAGATTGTCGCATGTACTTGAGATGTGAATCAACCTACTTAGGGGCTATCAAACGCTACTCCGTAACTGGGTAGTTATAAAGGTAGTTTTCGGGTTTGTCATGAAGCATGCTGCGAGGCATGGTGAGTCAAGATGGGATTTGCCCTCTCTACGAGAGAGATATCTCTGGCCCTCGGTGATCGGATCCAGAAATGCATGGCCATGCTACTTAAGGTTAAGAGTTAACCTAGTAAGGGATTCCGGATCACAAGATCGAGAAAGAGTGGTCAGCTTGGAGCTCGAACAAATATCGTGAGGCAAAGGGATTGGCATGTACATAACGTTGTGTTGGTTCGTCCGATATGATCTTTGTGTACGTTTAGGAGTTGGGACGTCTTGCTAGAGGCCGCTACCAACTATTGACCAAGTATGTATACTCGTGTCATGTCTAAACATACGTGAACCTAGAGGGTCACACACTTAAGGGGCTGAAGCTTAATTAGGATTAGATCCGAATTAGAGTGGGCATTGAGTCCTAATGGGCCTCTATTAGTAGAAGCCCATTGTAAGGACGTCTATAAAAGGAGGGCAAGGGCGCACAGGTTTGGGTGCAGTTTTTCGTGACATCCTCAAACCCTGGCCGCCACCTCTCCCACGCCCTAGTCGCTCGCGCGGATCTAGCAGTCCGGTGTGCGTCGCTTCCTCCCGTACGTGTGGATACCTTTGGAGGCGCTGCATCTGTAGCGTTTGGACGAACCGCAAGAGGGGAGCTGTACGTGGGACGCCGCGACGAAGACGAGGAAGTAGTACGACTACTCTGCCCCGACGTGATGCATCAACTTAGTACGACTACTCTACCTTGACGTGCTGCATCAGTTTCCGCACCTGCGCGTCTAGTGGTCAGACCGTGATCTATAACTCCAGTGATCTTGGTTTACGGGTAGAATTTTTATTAATTTGCGCTTGTGTAGCCTACCCTTAACCCTACAGGTAAAGCAGTCACCAGAGACCAAGTCGAAGACGTACTCGAAAACGTACTAGAAGACGTACTCAAAGACGCACTTGAAAATGTACTCGAAGACGTACTCGAAAGCGTACTCAAAGACGTAGTCGAAAGCTCGACGACGCACTCGAAAGTGTACTTGAAGACATACTCAAAGATGTATTTAAAGACGTACTCGAAAGCGTACTCTAAGACGTGGTTGAAAGCGTGGTCGAAAACGTGGTCGAAACCATCGTGGTCGAAAAACGTGGTCGAACATCGTGGTCGAAAACGTGGTCGAACATCGTGGTCGAACATCTTGGTCGAAAACCAACGTGGTCGAAGATCAATTGATCACCGGCACTACCGGCATTAAAAATGCGGTACTACCGGTACAAAAATGCGGTACTACCGCGTTGGTTGGTGAATTGCATTAACTGCCATCGCAAGGGGTTTTAACTCCTCTCTCGTCCCAACCGGTCATTACGTCGACCCGATCTTTTTTTCTCACTCTCTCCAGTGCTCCTCCTCCAAGAACACCTCTTCCAAATCTTTCGATTCTGTGGAGCTTTATTGAATCCGTTTGTTTGCAGTGTTTCCTGTGATCGAATCTCTTCGAATCTATGGGGTATTTCACTTGATTCACTCGTTTCTTATCTTCCTTTGGGATCATCTCTCTTCTAGGGTTTTGAGTCAAAATGTGCATAATTAAGTCAATTTCTCTTGAGAAAATTGGTAGTAATTAGTGTTTGATGACTTATTATGTTGATTCCATGGATTCATTTATGACAAACACTAGTTGAAATCAAAATCGAAAGAGAATCCTAAACATTCTGGAACTGCGGTACTACCGCCCTGTGTTGCCGGTAATACCGTGATGTCAACGGCGGTACTACCAAAAGAGAAAAAATGATTTAATTATACTCTTTTGCATAAAACTTATTATAATTATCTCCTCTTATCTTAGCAATCATGCCAAGGATGAAGACAACTTCTCTTCGCAATAGGGCCACTCCCGATGGAGATCCTGAAAAGCGCTATGATTCACTAGCCTCGAGCACTGGACCTTCTCTCTAAAAGAGACCTTCAAGGAAGGCAGCAGCAAGAAGACCCCCAAGGGATGCTAGCGACTAAGAGACAAAATCCTTTCGTTCAACTATGAGGAAAAGAGAACAGGGGACATCCTCAAGGAAGCAGGCTGCAGAGTTTGAGAGTGAAACTGGTGGCAGTAAAGAGGGATCCTCTCAATAAGAAACTACAAGTGATGAGGAGATGGGTGAGGCCGAAGAGCCTTAAGTAGACCTCATGCTGATTCCAAGTTAGAAATATGCTCTTCTTCGCCATGATAATCACTATGAGAAGCCTGAAAATTCAACAGATGCGAGATTCCATACAAGATTTCAACAAGAAGTATTTGCGCATCTCTACAGTTCGAACCGACAATTCACTATTCACAAGTATGTGGATTGGGTTCATTTGAATTCTCTCGATAAATATGATGGAGCCTACATGTTATTTCAGGTAGTCAGTTTGCATGACATTGTGACCTTGAAGTGTGATTACAATGAGGAAATTATAAGATAATTCTCTGCCACTGTATATGTGTTAGCATCTTATGATTACTTGATATGGATGATGAGAACCCAAAGATATCAAGCATCCAAGGCTGATTTTGAACGAGCTGTGAGAACTTATATTGGGACCCAAGAAAAACTGTATGACAGAGATGCTCTAAGGATTCCAGCTTATAGGCAGTTTTTTTGATGAAGATGTCAATTTTGTGCCTGGAAGGGTTGGAGGTCTTCTTCCCTTGCCTAGTTTGATTAACAAAATAATCAACCACACTTTTTTCCCAAGAGTGGAAATTTTGATACCATTCGAGGGTTTGCCTGGAACATCATTAATAACATTATGAATGGTAGAAAGTTTGATGTGGTTGATGTGATTATAAGAGAGATCAGTGCCTCTAAGAATGACAGAGTCAAAAGAATTTATTTTGCACTATATATTAGGTACTCATATTGAGAGTGACTCAATTTAGAGGAGGAAGGCTAGGAGTGCATAAGGCTTACAAGCCTAGGGAAGGAGCCCCAGTGCCTGCAGCTATGCCACCTCCTGCTCCAGCAGCACCCCCCTCAGCCTTCAGCAGCAGCTTTAGAAGATCAAGCTTTGCTACTTTCAGTTGTGACGAAAATTAGAGAGCCACAACAAAGATTGGAGCAAAATCAGCAAAGATTGGAGGAGGCTCAATCAGAAATAAATAGTAGGATTGCGGTCTTGACAGATCAAGTTTACTCCCTCCAGCAATCCTTGGGGAGAAGAAAGTTGAAGGCTAGGATGAAAGATTTAGGGGGAGCTTAAATGCTTTTGGGAAATATCTACTTAGCTATATTATCGAAGTTTGGAACAATGTGCTTTATGTCTTATGTTTATGACTGTAAGACCTTATTTGATTTTTCTCTTAAGACTCTTGTTTATTGAATGCTTGAGAATGATCATGTTTAATGTTATCTCAAGCAATTTTTTTATCAGTTATCATCTTAATTGCTTGAATAATCTTTGTGAATATTGTTCCTCATAGTCAATAAATAAAGGAAACTCTATCAAAAATTTTAATAATCCATATGTGCATGAAAACTACTTCATGAATCTTGATGCACATATTTAGGAGAGCTTTCTCTATTTTATTGAATGTCTTTGAAAGAAATAAATTTATTTATCTCTTTTGAGCCCTTTTTTACATTGAAAAGTATTTCGAGGAGATTTCAAAAGTGAGCTTGTTTGAATGTGTTTCAAATGTCATCTTATTTGGTTAACTCAAAATATGGCTTTATTTCAAGTTGTTTTGCTCTTTTTGACCATAAAGGGGGAGTTTGTGACCTATTAAGGTTTCCTTCAAATTTTTTGAAGTCAAACTCCCATATTGGTCATATGTATCTATTTCATACTCTTTGTGGCCATATCAAAATAAAATGAGTTCAATTGCCAAGCTCATTGTTTTGCGAAAACTCTATATTGGTTTAGATTTGGTGTGGATTTTTTATGATTTATGCCAAAGGGGGGATTTTTATACGATCAATAAAAATATTTGGATAAGTAAAATATTCTCTCTTGTAATTTCACCTTTTCATGCATGTCACATTCATATGCCTAAGAGTACATTACATGCATAAGTCTTAAATTGGTTAATGACATGAATACATTATATGCATAAGTCTTAAATTGGTTAATGACATGCATGAATATAGAAATTCTTATCTTATGTTGATTTGTATCCAAATGTTGCTATTGATAAAGGATTTGTCATCAATCACCAAAAAGTGGGAGATTGAAGAATCTAGACCTGCTATTATGAGTTAATGGAGTATTTTAGTGATTAATAATAAATCTATTTGTGAGACTAACACTTTAATTGTTATACATATTGTTTAGTCTCAATTGGATGAAAAGGTGAAAATCAAATAGGTATGCATTTAATACTATATTCTTATATCTTGTTGCATTCCTCGGATCCAAAATATATGTTGAACTCCACCAAAAGTCTAACTTGAATATGTGTGTATATACTTATTACACATTCGTGTATGCACAAAGTTAGGGGGAGTTCATTATATGTTCTTATTACACATTCGTGTATGCACCCTAGCCTCAACTACTCCAAAATCCACAAAACACAAATTAGGTTTTTTTCTCTTGGAAGGACTTGGGAACTCCACATCTGGATATTCCATTTTATAGTGGAGGCTAGGCTAAGAGAGAAGACCCTAATGGGCACTCGTTAAGCCCACATACAAACGGATCTCACTCACGCATGCTTATCAAAGCGGATGACGAACCGGGCTTCTCGAATCCTTTTCTTCGTGATCTTTATCTTTATTTGACCTAAATCATCACTTCTTGCTCCGTCTTGTGCCGCGGTTTAGCCAAATGTTACAAAGGCGATATTTTAGTAAAGTTACCAAAATACCCCTTCTCGATCCTTCTCCAAAAGATTGAGTTCAATCTTCATGAAGCAATCCCATACTTCGTCACGTGTTGGTTGATCAATGACTCTCTTCATGTCGGCAAGTCTCTCCCATCCGGCTCCCACCGAAACCACCATGGCACTTGCACCGCCCCAGCGCTGCTTGATGCAACCCGTCGCACCGAACTTTCCGTTCGGTCATCCTTGTCCATTTTGCGCGTGCTTGAGTCCACTGACTTCGCCCAGCATTCTCGATCATTCTGGATCTCAGCTCTCCAAGCCTAGTCCTGATCTTCCTCGTTGTTGACCGTTGTTGACCTCCAAGCCTCCTGCACAACAATAGACCAAGAAATCGATTATATGAACAAGTTATTCGCAACTTGACCCAAGTTAGTCAAAACATGCATCATGCAACATAAATGCACTGAAATCTATGAAATTGACCTCACCTACTAACATCGCCACCAAGTCGGCCAGCAAACAGGGCAAAACCGGTCAGACCGCCACCCATGGCCAATCTGACTGCCCTTGGCCAGTCAAACCGCCTAAGCAAGGGGACTTAGCCAAATTTCCTCCTTGTAAATCCAATACCTCTTTGAAAATTTAAAATGAATAGAAGTTTTAGCTTGAAGCTCCAAAAATTATGAGACAAAGTGTAGACGAATCCTCTGTCTTGCCTACACCCTCTATTTTTGGCTCGGCTCCAAACTCGACAGTCACCTTTATGGCCGGTCAGATCGCCGCCCATGGCCTGACTGACAGCTAGCCACTTGATCTGCCCAACGCCCAGTTTGACCACTAGAAGTTGCCGGTGAAACCGCACTAAGGCCGGTATGACCGGCGCCCCGGCCGCTCCGATCACCTATTACCTGACAGAACCTGAATTTTGTCGAAAACAAGTATTTCGAAAAACCCTCAACGCCATTTTTAATTGTATCATCATCCTAAGATAATGCGTATATACACATGATATCCATAATATCCCCCTTGATGAGCACATTTACAATTTCTCATAAATGAAATTTGAGATTTGAAAGCGAAAATACTTAAAGTTTTTGCGCAAAGGCACAACTTGATCCAAAATCATGAGAAAGCAATGCAAATGACCAAGTTGGCTTCGTATTAGCATAGACAAGTGTAAGATCAAGGATAACCGACTAGAGGGGGTGGATAGGAGGTTTCTAAAAACTTGGCCTCTAATTATCAATTTTAACAAGTATGCTCTGTTAGAGATTTCTGCCACAAGTCAAGACGAAAAATCAAACCTTTCACTTTGACACCCCAAGGCTATGTCAATACTAAATACAATTTTAGCTAAGCAATTCTACACAAAAGAGAGCTATAAATATAAATACAAAAATAGTAAAGACAAGAGAAAACCGCAATGAAAATAATCGATGTTTTTCCTGTGGTATCGGAGACTTGTTGGTCTTCACTAGTCTACGTTGAGATAAGCCCAAATGAATTGGACCAGCTTTACAAATTGAACCTAATGAACCTCAATTCCACTAGGGTTGCTCTTCATCCACTCCGGAGATGATGAGCACCGAACCACTTACAAATGGTGTCGAGCCTCTTCACAACCTTATTGAAGAGATCACCGCACAATCTTCCTCCAAGCCATCTAGGTGCCAGAAAGCACCAAGAGTAATAAATCACAGCCCTTGCTTGAAGGTTATCAAGTGCCAAAGAGATCAACAAATGATGCAAATGCACTTAAATGCTCTCAACTACATCAAAATGTGAAATATGAGTAAATGAGTAGTAGAGAGTGCACAAATGGCTCTAATGTATTCAATGAGATTAGAAGTAGTGAGCTTGGTGTTGGTGATGGGGTATTTATAGGTCACAACCACAAAAACGACCGTTTGAAGAAATTCTCTAAAAAAATTTAACAGGTGTGATACTACCACCATTGATGAGCCGATACTACCTCACCTACTATTCAACGGTCATATGGGATTCATTAAATGCTTGTGAACTAGCCATTACGGTTTGGTGCGGTACTACCGCACCCACAAGGTCCGGTACTACCTCTTGATGGTAGTATCGCTCGACTCTACTGGTACTACCGATTCCCAGATGAGGAAAAACTCTAACAAACATACTCTCTTGAAATAACGTATCGCCAACTGAAAATCGGACCTTCCACACTGTGTTAGTATCGCACTTCAGGTGCAGTTATACCGCAACATGGTAGTACCGCATTTATACTTGCGGTCATCCGAGTTTTACTAACAACTACAGTTCAAGATGCATTCATGACCTCGTTGATCAAGATGGCATGAAATAAATCCTCAAGCTGCTAGCCATGATCTCTTTATAGTACAACATCCAGCATATAAATCTGGTCTTTCAACCAATCATTGAGACCAGTAAAAACTATAAAATGGTCCTGGAGCTACATAATACCTTTGTCTTAAGCCAAGACAATCTTTTGTTGTCTTTGCATGCTATTCCCATATCGTCATCCAAAATTCGAGACTAAACCTTTAAAAAATCTTAGCACATATTTTAGTCCCATAATACATTGTTGTCATTAATTACCAAAATCATCTTAGCACACATCTAGTATTGATCTTACGAATGACTATTTGGGGGTTTCCTAGAATTAGAACTACGCAGAGAAAGACACATGGATTTAGACAGGTTCATGTCTTCTCCTGAGGGAATAATAACCCTACTCACGTGTTGATGTATTGATTACGCTCTTTACAATCAGAATAAAACTAATGCTTAATGTCTCCTCCCAATTTGCCCTAATATCCACTGACTTTTGCCTTTATATAGTGCATGAAGGGGTGACAGTTACTCCATGTCAAGACACGCCTCAATGTTTGATGTAATGCACATGCTGATGGACATTATTGTTAGAGAGATGACATCCCATGTTGCCTGGCGGTTATCATCAGAGATAGAGGCGTAGTACATGTAGTTATCCCCGAGGATAATAGCGTATATTAACTACTATGTATTGATCTACACAGCGTATAAGATTCCCTAGTCAATTAAGCCCATATGTCTGTACACTTTGTTGACTACAGGGTGGTCTTAATTGACCTGGTCGTAGAAAGGATTACGACCATAAAGTGGTTGTAGAACATCTTACGACCATACAGTGTGGTCATAAGATGGTTTACAACCGAGTATCTTAAGCTTCTCCCTTATGAACGATAAGGGGTATACTCAAGACTATCATGAGGATATTGCTATCTATAATAACAATTATAGATAAATAATTTAATTAACTAATAATTATTAGATCCTTGTCACCTTGCATTACTTAATTTGAAGTCCCAGAAAGTAGTTGAGCTCTCTCATCATGCTCGTCTCGAATTCTCTAAACATAGTCTCAGAAAAAATGGAAATATGAGCGTGAGAGGAACCACTGAAGATAATATCATCTTCATAAATCTGAACAAGCAAGAAGTCATTGCCATGCCTAAGAATGAATATGGCCTTGTCTATCTTACCCATCTCAAAGTTATTCTTAAGCAAGAAGGCATTAAGTCTATCATACCAAACTCTAGAGGTTTGCTTAAGACCATACAAGACTTTGGATAGCTTGAAGATATGGTGTGGATGGTTGGGATCCTCAAAGCTTGGGGTTGTCTAACATACATTTCCTTCTCCATACAACCACATTAGAAATATTCTAGTTCTAGGCCTTGCCTTGTTAGCGCATATATATGCGATAGAATATTTGAATTGATGTTCATCCTATTGTTCATAGATCCAAATATGTCTATTATATATGCTACTATTGATTCAATTATTGTTTTAGGAATTATAATAATCACGAAAGTGCGCATATACATAACAATCTAAAAACCTGATTCGCTCTAACCCGCGCGGAATCACAAGGGACGCCGGCTTCGGAGACACTACTATCCCCACGTCGGTGCACGCCGAGGAAGGGATGGAGAAGCCGAGGTTGCGTAGCACAGAGGAACATGTCAACAAGATGATATTGATTCTGTCTCTAGTCTATTTCAGATAGAGACTATTTTGATACTATAAGATCGAGGAGCCCGACTAGAGGGGGGTGAATAGGCGGTTTTTTGTTGCTAAAACCGGGTTTATGTGCGGAAGAGTAAATTAAATCGGTTTTGCATAATTAAGGCCTAAATCAACTAGTTTCACTAAGTGCACCAACAACCTAAGTCTATCGACAATGATAGCGAACATATAAAGATATGTAAGTAGTTTAATTCTAGGAATGTAAATTGCGCAAAGTAAATTACAAGGGAGCAAACCACAATGACATAATGATATTTTACCGTGGTGTTCGGAGACTTGCAGGTCTCCCCTAATCCACGTTGAGGTAAGTCCAAACGAATTGGACCAGCTCAACGAATTAAGCCAAACACCTCAATTTCACTAGTGACAGCTCTTTCCTGCTCTGGGTAGGTGAGCTTCAACCTTCACAATACTCCGGGCCTCTTCATAGTCTTCTTTGAAGAGATCACCGGACACGATGCCTCCAACGCCATCTAGGTGTCAGCAAACACCAAGAGTAATGAGTCAAGCCCCTTGCTTGATTAGGGGCTTTACTCTCACCACGTACAATGAATGCACAAGCTCAAATGGATACAAAATTCAACTCTAGATGCAACACATGCAACTAGAGACGTCTCTCTTTGCTCACAAGATGCAATATAAGCATAATTTAGAGAAGAAACTCACACTAACTCAATAGAATAAAATAGGATGTCAAACAGTTATCTCTCAACCGACTAAGGGGGTATTTATATCCCCCACCACAAAAACTAGCAGTTGTGAGCAGAAATCAACAAAACTCAGCAAATGCGGTAATACCGCTGTAGAAATCCGGTATTACCGCCCGCAATGTTCAACGGTCGGAAAGGGTGTATTACATGCTAAAAAAACTAGCCTTTTTTGTTTTGGTGAGGTAATACCATTGTACAAAACCGGTATTACCGTTCTGTGATAGTACCACTCTTTTCAGGCGGTATTACCGCAGTCCAATTTCAGTACAGACGACACTCGAAAAAAATATCATAACTTTTGACTCCGATGTCGAAATTGAGTGATCTTGAGCTTTATGGAAAGATTATTCAAAGGTCTATACAACCCATCTATTTTCATGTTATCAAACAGATTTGATCAAATCAAAAAGTACTACTCCAAAGAGCCACTACCATGATCTAAGTCCAAAGAAATAGCAACAAGCAATCTCATGCCAAGGGAAAATGTATAAATTCCAACAATTTACAAAACACATGTACAAACTTAGATCATACCACAAGGAGTAGGTATAGTCACATGCTACAAGGATTAGACACATGAGCCTCAACTATTTACAAAACACATTCGTTAATAATAGCATCATACCACGGTGAGCTAGAGTAAGCGAGATTGAGCTACCAACATATGATGAGACTCAAGCTACTAGACAAGACCCCTATTAATAGTACGACAATCCTATACCTTTGCCTTGAGCATCCTCTTGAAGCCTGATAACGTACATCTTCACTTTACGTCTGGGTCATGTCTTGATATGCATCAACCCATGATGCATACTTTATGTGCCCTCTATCAACACATAATGGGTCTTCTCTTGACTTGATGATCAATTCATGATCATCTCCTCTTTGAGATCTTGATATGTATCAACACATTATGCATCTTCTTGAACCTTGACTTGATGACGATCAACTTACACTACTACAGAAAAGTTCATCACAGACGATTCTAAACTGTCATCACATAATGTTTCTGAACCTTCTGAATTTATGTGTCTGTGATAACATGCGGTCATCACAGACAATACAAGAACCGTCTGTGATAGTCTATTTTCACAAATGGTTCTTGTTCAGAATCGTCTGTTATAGTTTTTCTATTGCAAAAAAATTCAGATTTTGAGCCAAACCAAACAATTGCTGGACAGTAGTTTCCATATGCGACAACTAAAATCCAATTAAAATTCTAATGACAAACACATTATAGGAAAGAGAAACCAAAAGGTTTCACAACGTCCCTTCTGAATGGGGAAAAAGAATAAAGTTACAAAGTTAAACTAGCTAGAAACCATATGTACCTCCAAGCTCCTAAAGGACTCATCGACTTCCTGGATTGGTCTTGTCAGCTCCTCTCTGTACCTCACCAGTATATCACAAGCTATTCTTGCATGCCGTCCAAGTTCGACTCAAGCTCGTCGGCAAGGAAGGAGAGACGACTAAAAACCTCCAGTAGTGCTCCTACCTTAGGTAACACAAAATTAAGATCATTTTTACAACAAACAGCCAACAAATTGTGTATGTGTTGGGGATATACACGTACCTTTCGGCAGTCTACCTCCTGCGGCAAACAAGGAGATCCTCCGCATCCCTCCTCCTCCTCGTCGGCTGTGTCTCCTCGCCGAACCGCGACGGGGAATTGAGGGTGGTCGTCGGAGCTTGGTGTGGGGAGGGGAGAGGGAGAGACTGATGGAAGACATGGTTGGGGTGGCTATAATATACAAGGACAAAACCAAATTTTTGGCCTCCCGCGCACGCGTTCAAAAAAGTTTCGCCCTTCCACGCTGCGAATCACAGACGTTTTTGTAAAAAAAATCATCTGTGTTGACAGTAATACTTCACATACGGTTTCATACAAAAACCGTCTGTGATGACCAGAATTTTACCATGACTTAGCATTTTTCGTACTATGCGATTTTACCATGGTTTAGAATTTTCCAAGCCATGGTAAAATAAGAAAGGAAAATTCCAAGCCATGGTAAAATAAGAAAGTTCTTAATAGGAACCGTCTGTGATATATCGTCATATCACAGACGGTTCTTAATAGAAACCGTCTGTGATACTTTACAGACGGTTCTTAATAGGAACCGTCTGATATATTAGCTCATCACAGACGGTTCTTATCGTATCCAGTAATAGAGGCGGTCGCGCTCGTAAAACCGTATGTGATTACCATTAACACTGACGATTTTAGAACACCGTCTGTGATGAGACGTCTAGTATTAGCCTTTTTGTAGTAGTGTCATGATGCTATCCAAAATCTCTATCACAATGGAACATAATCTATTCAGCCAACTCATGAAAAATATTAGTCCCACAATGTGATTCATTAATTACCAAAACATATTTGCATTAAGTGCTTCTGAACTAGCCGTTTTAGAAAGGTACAATACTACCGTCAACTATAAATTGGTACTACCGCACAGTGGTAATACCGCTCGGCTAGATTAGTATTACCGATTTTCAGAGGATCAAAATCACAAGAAAACACCTTCTCTGGAAATAACGTACCACCAAATAAAACTTAGTACTACCGCACATCGGTAATACCGCTCAAGAAATGCGGTCATACCGTTTTTAAATTTCAAGAAAATCTCCCAAAAACAATATCTCTGTTAAAAACATACTGCCAACTAGATTTCAGTACTACTGACTTGCGGTAATACCGCTCATCAAATGCGGTCATACCAATTTTGGAATTTTAAGAAAACTTCTAAAAACATGCACTCTGGGATATACGTATCGCCAACTAGATTTTGGTATTACCGACTTATGGTAATACCGTTTATCACTTGCGGTCATACTAATTTTCACTGAAGACTTTCGAGAAGCAAAACTAAATGCAATGCATAACACTTGGTTGATCAAAATAGCACATCAATAGATCCTCAAGCTATTAGCCATTATCCCTCTATTGTCTTCGCATTGCCATTTCCATATTGTCATCCATAATCCGACTAAGCCTTTAAAACATCTTAGAACACACGTTAGTCCCATAACACAATTGCAAATAATTGGATATAAAATAATATGAGTATATATGAACTACACAAGTTTTACATACTTAAGAGATATGTTTCAAAGTAGAGATATCCAAATATATGTGGATACAGAAATATGGATTAATACTAATGAAACCACAAAACATAGAGTGAAATCCCCTAAATGTATGCATACACAAATGTGTAATAAAAACATATGCACATATTCAAGTTATACTTTTAGTGGAGTTCAACCTATATTTTGGATCCAAGTAATGCAACAAGATATAAGAATATAATGTCAAGTGCATACCTCCAACAATTTCCCTAGTATTTAATTAGAATATTGAACATGCTAAACCCAAAAACTCCAACAATTTCCATAACCAAGGATATAAAAACCGTTATTAAAAATTTACTAGAGGTAGGCCGGTGGCTGTAGGCGGTAATGTTACCCGCTTCCAGTCTATCCGGTTTGCTATTTTTTTCAATTCTATATTTTTACCCTCGAAACATTGTATTTGCTTGGTTTTTTATAAACATTAGCCCGAAGACTCAGTTAAATTATTATGAAATCTTCGCTCTGCCGACCGGTATTTTTTTACCATCTAGACCGGTTACCGCCGATATTTTAACTCTGTCCGTAACCGGTTGGGGTCCGGAATCTGAAAATATGGCACGCTGTAACTGCAATGTTGAGCCAAATACTTGTTACGAAAAGTCAAACTTGTCTAACCATTGCAAAATTATCTGAAGTCTTTAATGCTGATCTTCGTGTTTTGAAATTTTGAAGGTGCGAGAGTACCTCTGCTAGGTAGCATGGGTAACACGGATTCACCATGACGTTAGCCATAGAACATGGATAACATATCAGTTGGAGTTGCCACCGGTTGATACTACTACTGCAAAACATCGACACCAAGAGAAGATTTCAAAAAACAGCCAACCCTAGCAGCAGTAACCGCAAGCTCCATTCCCATCGACTGATCGGGGGACTCAGGCCGTCGTTCCTGGCAGCACGCCGCTCGTTCCGCCAGCCTCGGCCGCGTCGTCCACCACCGCAGCTCGTCTGCTGGCCTCGACGACGTCCGCCAGTCCGCCGGCTCATCCCCGCCGTCCACAGCTCGTCCACCGGTGGTGACTCTCTCATATCCTGTTGTGCTTCCAAGCTTTTGAGACTTGGGGTGACCCTGAAATATAAATCCTTGTTGAATTATTGCTGCTAGGAATATGATGGAATGTCCGTGCCATTATTGGAGCGTCACCTGCTGCCCGTGTGGCCCATTTGTCTCGTGATTTACTGTGCACATGCACAATACATGTACATCAATATGTCTATAGTCTTTGTCACGTAGAATTTAAGTTGATATAGATGAAAGAGGATAAAGAGATAAATATGTTGTCTACAATTCTGTAGCCAATTGTATCACCAGAATAAAAAAACATTAAAACATTATGTGTTCTCTACAATCCTGTAGCCGACTGTATCACCATAATTTATTTTATGAACTGTCTTTAGTGCTATCTACAGCCTACAGGTAATATAAAGAGTTATTGTAGATAGTAGCTACCTATATTATTGTAGATATCCTTAACGCGCCAAGAGAAACGTACATATGTCCCGCAATCTGGTCTTTTCTCCTCCTTTCAGTACACGGTAAATTATTAGCTCCGTGGTTCACGCTTCCTACGAGCGGCATGTGCTGCATCGTACGATGTAACCTTCAGGATAAAACAACGACGATTAAGTAATTAAGACATTGTCGCTAACATCTAATGTGCAAATGATGTGCGAATCAACAGGTCTGTGCTCTCTTACCATCTTGTCCAGTTGAAGTGAATTTAATTAGCTGGTATTCGTTTACACGCTCTGGCAACAGAGGCATCTGACCCATGATGCGCATGCCAGGCGTATCACTCGTTCTGCAACATGATACAAAAATAAAATATTACAGAGAGCTAGAAACATAAGTTGGTTACAAAGCATTACCACAAGGTTTAACAATTAATGCTGCAGGCTTTACTGCATGTTTATTTTCCTAATTTAATGCAAATATTTGGAAATGAACATCGCATGGCATCGCATCCTGCTGTTCTACTTCTGCCTACCCAATATGGCACATGATGGCATACAAGTAGATGTTCAGAATAACTATCTCATGAGAGGGAACTTAAAATTTCCTATAATTTTGGACTTTTGGCTGCAGCTACTTATTTCAGTATATAACAGAAGCTCCTTTGGCCACTCAAAACTCAACTGTGATATGATATGTTCAGATTTATAAAAGACAGGTGACGGCTTGAACAAGTTAAAGAGGAGTAGACGGTGATGGGAAGTGAAAATTGTCCTCCTTAAGCATTTGGGGCAAATGAGACTAAAGAAAAAGCCTATGAGCAAATATATCGTGAACAAAAGGCATGTTACATACCTCAGTGCTTTACCTACTTAAAATTGTTTTGATGTTGTTATTCGTCCGAAGAAAGAGATCCGTGTTTTTTTTCTCCATCTGCAAGAAATTCAGAAGTTCAGGCATGAAAATAAAATTATGAAATGTGTCCCATGCACGCTTATTATGTTTTTTAAACTTGTGAGGGCTACTTTTAGCCTTCATGAAGCCATGAGAGTGGCCTCCAAAAACTAAAAATGAAAACAAAAAAAAAATCAAGCCGTGAGAGCGACAAGTTTCAACATACACTAAGCGTTTGCTCATACCTATTACTTGATGGCAGATGGCACTATTTGGCATGATGTCCTCTATTATTGATGTTCTTGATGCAATAACTTGTCCATCACAACCTTTTGAGGCATAACCACACCTCCATCGTATTTCTTTTGATCCAAAGATCAAGAATGACAGAAATTATCTAAGAAAAGGAAACCTCATAGGTGACAAAAATTTCGGGAAATTTATGGTTACAGACAGTGCAGCCAAAACAAAGAACACTTGTATAACACATGGTTCTGATGCACGCAAATTTTAAATACGGAAGGCATCACCGCATCAGGTATACAGCCTGTGTTTGATTTGCTTATATAAATTTCTGGATTCAATCTGGTCCAAAAATCCAAATAGTACTAGTACACCATGTACATTTTTTGTTGGAAGGAGTAGTTGTGAACAGAAATCATCACTACACTTTTAATACGTAAGACAACTGTAGAAACAAAAAGCCATCATAGACGGCACATCCATCGCCTGATGCGAGGTCGCTTGGACGGCACATGTGATGGATCAGAGCGGACGGGAACACCCTACGCCGAACACGCCCCACATGGGGGAGATCTTGACGACTATTCGAATCGATCTCTACATATATATGATCGACCAGGTGCACCCCATTCGGTTATGATGATTCTGTTATGCGCGTTAGCTAGCCTGAAACTTCTCGATCGTCACTCATCGCGAGCGATTAGTTAATTATTATAGGTACCCAAATGTGACGCCCCGTGTGATTACCCTCACTTAGGCACACGGATTACTATTCGTCTGCCCGGTAGAACACCGCTCCGACGAATAGTAAGCCATTATCAAAGTACGCAGCAGAACAACAAGATGGAAACTGTTATTTAATTACAACAGTTAACCACACAAAGCTAAGGTTTTATATTACACATATTTATTACAAATACCAAAATAAAACCAAGTCTTCCCCTTGCCTGCCACGCCTAAGGTGTCCCCTAGTCGTCCCAAGCGCCAAATAAGGCGTCGCCGCCTGCCTCGCTTCCTCATTGCCAGGTCCAAGTCTGTCATGCCTCATCTCTGCACTCAGAACTCCTCGTCTCCACTCGGGATAAATCCCAGCCGGACTAGGATCTACAAAGGAGAATACTAGCAAGGTTGAGTACAGAGTACTCAGCAAGCATTAGTAGCAAAAGATGCATCTCATGTCAATATCTCTGATGGTTATCACAAATTCTATCTCATCTCCTTCTGAAATAAATCATTAAAATAGGGTGGCAAATTTTATCTTTGAAAAATGCTACCGGTCACTCTGAAAGAAGAAAGACCCTGGTGGTTCCTGTGAGACTCCAATCCAGAGACCGGCATGAATTCATGATTTGTATATCATCGCGCAGCTTGTACCACTTTACCCATAGCTATTTCAACTCTATAATGAACCAGTCCATCACATTTCCTTTGATGCGACTTGAGTTCGTGATACGTAACGCTTTTCGTGTTACGTGATTAATTTTTCCACCCATTACGTTCCGCTCGGTTTAACGAATCTTCACACCGAAGTTCGTAATGTTAGTTGGGCCGACTCACCTTCACCTAACACCCCTTAGCGCATATAGCGCCGCCTAATCTGGGTTTCTCAACACACTCACTCATATAACATACCCGCGTGGAAAGCATAATCACGTAACAGGGTAACATTTTCTGCCCGCCGAAACGGAAAATGGTTGGCACTGATTTACGGCATCTGACCGAGTAAGAGTTTTGTTGGTCCTTATATTATAACCGTATGTAAAGGAATCCCACCTCTTACCACATCATCATTATCATCATTTTATCATGTTCTTCCCCTGCCCTGGGATCCCTTTACCAACCATATCATAATTTTATCACATTCTTTTCATCATTCTTATCTCTTCCCTTTTCATCTCGATTCTTTGATTTAAATTTTTGAGAAGTGAATTTTGGATGCAATACTTTAATACAAAGAATATACGGTTTACATTTAAAATAGCTATCTTGATGTTCAAGAGGATCGCTTGCCTTCGTAGTAATAGTAGGTGTCGGTGTCGATGAGTCTCGATCGCCACGCTGCATACCGGAGCTCGTCCTCTCAAGCAACGCGTAATACACATAGAATACGAGAAATATTTAGTGATTTTTGGTGATATTCAGATAATAAACGGCTAATGCGATTCCTACTGGTTAGCCAATTTTTAACTTACAATTATTTTTCCCGAAACCCAACTCAGTTAGCGGATTACTCCAAAAATTCTATTTTAATTTTTCTATTAACCCTAATTTATTTCAAAACCTAATTAACCTACAAAAATCCTAATTATCCTAACTAATCACCCAACACCCTAATTAACCTAATTACTAAAATACCTAAAAACCCTAACCCTAGCCCTAATTATCAAATTACCTAACTACCCCTAACCCTAACCCTATCTAACCCCCGGCCGCTCTCTCTCTCCCTCCACTCTCTCGCCCCTTTCCCCCCCGTCTCTTCTTCTCCGCGTCTCCTCCTCGCGCTCTCCGCCGCCTCTGCTTGCCGCCGCTCGCGTCGCGCGCCTCTTCGTCTTTGGTCCTTGGCTCTCCCGTGTGGCCAGAAGGCCAAAATAGCCGCCGAGCTCTTCCTCGGCGCTTTCTCTCGGTTCCTCCCCGCACGCGCTTCCACCGCTTTGGCTCTTCCGCGCCTCCGGTTGCCACGGCCCGCTCGGCTCCTGCGGCTGCCGGTTTGGTTCTCACCCCTCTCTCTCTCTCTCTCTCTCTCTACTTCGCCTCGACCGCTTGCTCGGTTCGGCCGGCCCGACCACGGCCACGGCCGCTCTGGGCTCAACCCACCGCCTCCTCCTCCTGGCTGCGCCCTGAGCCCGCCCCTGGCTCGGCCCTGGCTTGGCCTACTACCAGATTTGGCTTCTGGTTAACTGGTTTTGCTACGGTTACCCTCTTTAGCATTTTCTTGTTTGATGTTAATGCTTTAAGTTAATTGGATGCATGCTTAATTGATGGATTGGGTGAATTGGCCGTGGCTGGGGGTGATGGTGAGGGTTCGGCCGTGAATGGGGTTGCTGGGGTTTTGGCTGTGGCTGAGGTGCTGATGATGGCTCGGCTGTGCTGGGGTTGATGGGGGGTAGTTCGGCTGTGCTGGTAATACTCATCTCCCTCTCTCTACTCCCTGATCTCCTGCTCTGTGATGACAATGGATTGATGCTTTGTGATGCTGTGGAGGTTTGATGGTATAATTGCATGCTGTGCAAAATGACAGTGCACACTAGTGGGATCTGGGTTCACCTTTTTGCTGGAAACTGAGCTAGGAGGGGGGGATGGAAGTGCTGGCTTGCTGGTGCTCTCCTCCGCTCTGGCCGCTTGGCTCCTGTCTTGGTCTTCCTCCCGCTCCCGGTGTGCGGCCTCTTGCTCTCGGGTTCTTGCTCTTGCTCCTTCATTGGGAGGAACTGGGAGGAGGGAATGCACCGGGATGGGTTCTTGAGATCGGCTTGAGTGGGAATGGCTTCAGGGAAGAACCAGGTCGGCTTTGCCGGTTTTGTCGCCCGGTTTCTTGGGTGCAATGGTTGAGGGGGATGTATGGTGGTCGTCTTGGGCGAGAGGTTTTGGCAGGGGATTGCACCGGTCAACTTATCTCCTTCTTTGTGCATCGCTTTTACCAAAGCTTCTGCTCATTTCTACTTTTACTCGTTCTTATCCTCCATCTGTAATCGTGGGCTTTAAACAGAGGGAGTGTGGCTTTGTGGCTGGTTGCTGGCCACTACTCTTTTGTGCTTTCTGTGGGGTTTTTGCCGTATGATTTGAGCTGAGGCAAATTGGTATACGTAGGTGTTGGATAATTGAGAATGCCGAATGATGAAACCTACGGTAATAAGACGGCGCCGATCGCTTAGGTTGGGCTTAGGTATCGCGGGTATCCAGGTGCCAACGGGTTTGGTTTAGCCTCGGTGACTTGAGAATCAAGTTGCCGGTTAAACCAGGTCAGTTTGGGTAGCCTCGATACTCAAGGTGCCAGCTAACCTAGGTTGATCTGGGAACCGCGGTGATTCCTACTGTATTCTGACGGCAACTATTCTATTTTAACTTTATGCTATGGTTTTCTATGTGCGACTGATCCTATGTTTGGTTGACTGAAAATGGAGCTGGTAGTGGTACTTCGGGTTGAGTTGAGAAAGGCAGTTCGATTGACGGCGATGAATGATCAATACTTCAAGGAAGGCTTCAGAGATATGAAATGCAAGATCTTTGTTTTTGTAATGACTCAAAGTTGTAATTATGATTCGATCTGTTGTAATATATTCTTTTGATTATGCGATGCAAATTCTGTACTTTGATTTGTTGTAACAATACTCTTGTAACATTTATGGAATTGGATCATACTGAGGTTATAATGACAATTGAGCAGGCTTTTGGAAGAAATTTTAAAAGAGTGATTACTGTGATTGATCCTAGTATTAGCCTTTAATTATGATTACAAGATTTTAATTTTGTCAGGTTCTTACATCCTCCCCCTCTTGGAAACAATTTCGCCCCCGAAATTAAAAGCTTACTTAAATAAGTTGGGATAAGCTTCACGCAGTTCTTCTTCCTTCTCCCAGGTGGCTTCTCGTGCTGAGTGATTCTTCCAGAGTACCTTACAGAAACGGATCATCCTATTTCTTAACTGCCGGTCTTCCGTTGCTAGAATTTTCACTGGACGTTCTTCATATGTCAGGTCATCTTGAAGGGGAATGTCAAGATTGGTTAGATGATGTGAGGGTTCTCTTAGACACTTTCGGAGTTGGGAGACATGAAATACGTCATGAATCCGCGATAGCTGAGCAGGTAGTTCTAGTTTATACGCTAGATTACCTTTGCGTTCTAGAATCCGAAAAGGTCCAACATACCGTGGACTCAGTTTCCCTTTTAATCCGAACCGGCGTATTCCACGCATAGGTGATACCTTGAGATATACGTAATCACCAATTTCAAACTGAAGGTCCTTTCTATGTTTATCCGCATAGCTCTTCTGCCTACTCTGGGCAATCTTCAGGCGTTCTCGAATTAATTTAATCTTCTCATCATTCTCCCTTATCAGTTCAGGTCCTAGTAGTGGTCGCTCTCCGACCTCATACCAGCAAATAGGTGACCTACACTTTCGACCGTAAAGAGCTTCATACGGGGCCATTTGGATGCTAGACTGATAGCTATTATTGTATGCAAATTCTGCTAAGGCTAGGTATTTCTCCCACGATTCTCCGAGAGTTAATACACACGCTCTTAGCATATCTTCTAGGATTTGATTTGCTCGTTCAGTCTGCCCATCCGTTTGTGGATGATAGGCGGTGCTGAAATTGAGAGTGGTGCCCAATGCAGTGTGTAGGCTCTTCCAAAAACCAGAGGTGAACACTGATCCTCTATCTGAGGTGATAGTTTTTGGTACACCATGCAGGGTAACTACTCTCTCTATATAAAGTTCAGCAAGCTTATTTATGGAGTACTTCTGGTTGGTGGCAATGAAGTGAGCGGATTTGGTAAGGCGGTCCACTATAACCCAAATGGCATCCTTCTTTTTAACTGTAAGGGGAAGACCTGTTATAAAATCCATACAGATATCTTCCCACTTCCACTCAGGTATTTCCAATGGCTTTAACAATCCCGAGGGACGTTGGTGTTCACTTTGACTTTTGGTGTGTCACAATGGCTAACGTATTCGGCTATGGTCCTTTTCATGCTTGGCCACCAAAAATTTTCCTTCAAATCCTGGTACATCTTCGTGCTGCCTGGATGTATAGTGTAGGGAGTATCATGGGCTTCACGTAGAATAGTATCTTTAATTTGGGGATGGTCAGGGACGCAAATTCTTGCTTGTCGCCATAAGATTCCGGAGTCATCTACACGGAACTCAGATGACTGATCTGATTTGATTCGCTGGATTTCTTCGATGATGAATGGATCTGAGAGTTGATGTTCTTGGATTCGATCACGAAGGGTAGGATGAAATACCATTGCAGCAATGGTAGCTTCGGAGGTAACAGTTTTTATTTCTATTCTCATTTGGGCCAGAGCTTGAATTAAGTCCGGTGTGTGACTTTCAGCAGAAAGATAATGACATTGGGATTTTCTACTGAGGGCATCGGCTACCACGTTTGCTTTGCCCGGATGGTAATTTATGGTTAGGTCATAATCCTTGATTAATTCTAACCATCTCCTTTGCCTCATATTTAGTTCTTTTTGGGTAAAGATGTATTTGAGGCTTTTATGATCACTGTACAGGGTACACTTGGATCCATACAAGTAGTGTCTCCAGATTTTTAAGGCAAACACTACAGCTCCCAATTCTAAATCATGAGTGGGATAGTTCATCTCGTGTGGCCTCAGTTGTCTCGAAGCATATGCAATGACTTTTTCATCTTGCATCAATACACATCCCAACCCATACTTTGAAGCATCGCAATAAACCACATAGTCAATTCCTTCCTTGGGTAGGGAAAGGATCAGTGCAATGGTTAAGTACCGCTTAGCTCTTGGAAGCTCTTTTCACACATTTCGCCCAAACAAAATTGGCATCTTTCTTCGAGGAGTTTTGTAAGGAGATGTGATTTGAGAGAACCCTTTATGAATCGCTTAATATCCCGCGAATCCAAGGAAACTTCGGATCCAAGTGGTATTTGTGGACGTTTCCATGAGGTAAGCTGTTTCAATTTTGGAAGGGTCCACTTGATTCCTCTTCCAGAAATGATGTGCCCGTAAATGCTACTTGGTCTAGCCAAAATTCGCATTTACTGAATTTGGCATAAAGCTGGTTTTCACGAAGAATCTCCAGAGTAATAGTGAGGTGTTGCAAATGCTCTTCCTCACTTTTGGAATAGACAAGGATGTCATCTATGAAGACAACGATGAATTTGTCCAAATATTGCATGAACAGTTTATTCATCAGATTCATGAATACGACCGGCGCATTAGTCATCCCGAAAGGAACAACAGTGTATTCATGATGCCCATACCGTGATACAAAAGCAGTCTTCTCAATGTCACTAGGATTAACTCTGATCTGGTGGTATCCAGATCTTAAGTCAATTTTTGAGAATACCCTTGCCCCTTTTAATTGATCAAAGAGGTCACAATTCGGGTAGCGGTATTTATTCTTTATAGTGACATTGTTTAGCTCCCGGTAGTCTGTACACAATCTTAATCCTCCGTCTTTCTTCTTTGCAAAGAGGACCGGAGCTCCCCATGGTGATGTACTTTCTTTGATAAACCCTTTTGCCTCGAGTTCATCTAATTGCTTCTTCAGTTCTATTAATTCCTTCGCATTCATTCGATAGGGCCTTTTTGATATTGGAGCCGTTCCCGGGATTAGATTGATAGTAAAGTCGACCTCCCTAACTGGTGGCATACCCGGCAGCTCTTCGGGGAATACGTCAGGGAAGTCTTTCACTATTGGTATGTGCTCTGGTTCTTTCACTTGAAGATTTGCTAAGCTGGAATTAAGTGGTTTTTGTTTGCTTCTTGCCCCAATGTACTGGAGTCGGGTCCCGTCGGGCTTTCTAATGGACGCCTGCTTGGTTTCACAGTCTATGTTTACCCCATGGGAGGATAACCAATCCATACCCAGGATTACTTCTAATCCACTCAGGTTAATGACAAGGAGATTTGCTAGAAACTTAGTGTTATGGATTACAATAGCCCGATTTTTCCCGACATGTTACTTCTAGCGCCCCACAGTGTACTAACCCCATTGGTTTTTCCAAAAGCTCAGAGGTTAGTTTGTGATCTACTAGAAACCGTGAGAAATAAAAGAGTGAGTTGCTCCAGATCAAAAGAACAATACCCATAGCGGTGGAATCAAAAGCTTACCGGTGATCACATCTGTGGCTTCTCCAACTGCTCTACCGTCACATGAGTCGACAGGCGTGTCCTCTTCCAACCGCTCCTGCGGCATTTTGCTGACATTCGGGTTGATTCATGCGGTGGACTTGAGGTGGTGCAGTGCAGAAACTGGGTGCAATTGCAGTCGTGGTGGATTCCCAAATGGTCTCGTGGGTGAGGACAATCAACCCTTCTATGTCCATGCTTCCCACAATTGAAACATGCTCCTGTGCCGGTCATACAGGACTTTGTTGGATGGTTCCCTCCACACTTGGCACACCGCAAAGGTCGCCACTCACTGCTTGTCTTGGAGTTGTCGGCCTTGCATGATGGATTGAAGGGTCTAGGCCTGTGGTCCAAATCTAGGTGGTGGTTGTTCTTCGCCGATAAGGACGGGGCCTTCGAAGATTTTGTGGACGAGGGTCAATCCTAGCCTTCTTTCTCCTTTCTTCTATCAAATTGGAATGTTCATTCTCCAAGATAATGGCTCGATTAACTAAGTCCTGAAATTCAGTTATCTTATGGATAGATAAAAGCATTTTCAGGTAAGGTTGCATTCCATCCAAGAATTTCTATTTTCTTTTCCTCGTTTCGACATCACCGAGCATAACGGAAAGGTCATTGAATTGACTTAGATATTCAATCATCTTTTTCCGCCTTTGATTGAGGGCTCAAATTCCCGCTTCTTGATTTCCATCCTTCCAAGAGGCACGTGGGTTTCGTGAGCGAGCTTAAATTCTGCCCAATTGATGGGTTGCTCGCTCACACGATTTCGATTGTAATAAAGCCACCAGGTGGCCGCAGGTCCAGTTAATTGGTGTGAAGCATACCGGACCTTTTCTACATCTGAACATCCCACTGTGTCCAACTTCTTTTCTACCTCCACCACCAATCATTTGCTTCCAGGATCGATTGCCTTGGCAAATGTGGGAGGCGAGTCCGAGAAAATCACCCAAACTTACTCCTCTAGTTGGTCGGGTGTGGTAGGGACTACTCGTAAAAAGTGCCTCCATAAACTGCTCGTTTTCTTGAGCTTCTTTCCTAGAGTCTTCAAGAAAGCGGAGGACATCTGCCATTCCTCCCACAGGGTCTGTAGTCCTGGTGAGTGCTAGTGGATCAGTTCCTGGTAGTATTGAGCCTCTGGAATGGCCAGGTGTGGACTCAGGAGGAACTACTGGTAGATCTCCCGTAGGTACTTCAGGTGGCAAGGCTCCCAACCTCGGTTCTGAACCCTGATCTTCCTGCCCTTGACCTTTCATCCTGGAGGGGGAAAAAGTTAACCAGTTGTTAAGTTAAGATTTGCTCTTCTGGTGATTTAGCTATTAACAACACTTTCTTTAGCGAGTCTTTTACTTATTTAGGGTGGTTGTTCACAATTCAGCAGTAGTTTAGGGTAGGAAAGAGATCATCATGTATATCTTTCAGAATTAACCCGCGAGTGAGTTGAATTAGTCCACACACAGATAATCAACTAACACCAAGAAACAATGAGATGCAAAATGATCCAAATCCTATACTAGCTGAGTCTCTCGTGCTCAGTCACGCTCGAGATCCCGTTCTCGAGACCGCCCAAATCCACGTGTTTGGGATCGCCGAGCTTGCCTCGAGTGCGACCTACACTACCCTCGATCCACGCGCTGTGCACGCCGAGATCGGCTCGAGTCCACCCAAATCACATATTTGGGACTGCTCAGGGCTCATTCCTGAGTACGCCCAGGATTTCGTTCCTGGGTACGCCAGAGCTACACGCTCGGAGTGCCACGGACCACTCGTCCGGGAAAACTGACAGGCAGAAGTGAGGTAAGGTATCTAGTTACACCGTCAGCCACTTCCTTAAGGTAGTTACCAACCACTTTAAGATGCTGACGTGTCATTCTAGTTATCCAGATGAATAGGTAAGAAAGCTAGCGGGTATGGTCCAAACTTATCCGCAATTGGACAGACAGGTCCATACCAGAGTTCTATCATATGCCTTGTCGGTGTATTAGAACCGATCTTACGTAAAGATTATTTGATTCGGGGGGTCTCCTAAGGATGAGATGACGCAGAGTGGATTGACACGGATGTTTAGACAGTTCAGCCTTCTCCTGAGAGAATAATAACCCTAATCTGTGTTTGGTATTCTTGATGATCCAAGAAAGGACTAAGACTATTACGCAGAATAGTGCTTGTGTTTCTACTTGATCGCCTCTTATTTTCTCGTCGCTCTTGTCCGCCTCCCTATCTCTCCGATTGATGCCCTTATATAGTCGTGAAGAAGTAGCCGCTTGTCCTACGGAAGATGCGCCTAATTAATGTAGTAACGGCGCATGATGGTAGTAATTACCGCGCTTTGACTTCTTCACGCTGCCCGCAATTATCTTCCGAGAGATAATGGGGTATTTACACACCATTAATACGCGGAATAATAGTGCGTAGACCGCTCGATTCCTTAATCAATTGGACCTACCCGTCGTAGGTTTGATTATAAGGTGGTCGTAGTTTTCCTGGTCGTAGAAGGACTTACGATCAGGTAGCAGTCGTAGAAGAACTTACGACTATGTAGTGGTCGTAGAAGGACTTACGATCAGGTAGCAGTCGTAGAATAACTTACGACTATGTAATGGTCGTAGAAGGACTTACGACCATGATGTAGTCGTAGAAGAACTTACGACTATGGGGGTGATTGTAGAAGAACTTACAATCAAAGGTTAGGCCTCTCCCTTATAGAAATAAGGGGTACTTCTGGGGACTATGTGACATCATATTTACCCATAATAAGAATTACAGATAAAAGATAAAATGAGGATTATTAGATCCTCGTCATCTAGCCCCCCAGCTTCAAGTGAAAGTAACTTACTTGGTGAAGGTTTCAGAATGGTCTTACGACCATGAAAATGTCGAGAACAATAGTCGAAGGAAGAACTCTTCGATATTTGAATGCTACTTTGACCAGGAATTTGTTTGGTCAAGAAGGTTGCTTACAACTATCAAAAAGTCATAAGAACCCCTACAACTGTGTAGTAGTCGTAGTAGGGCGATTGGAGAAAAACCCTTCCGATTGATACTTCCTTTGACCAGAAAGACTTGGTCAGGAAAGTAATTTTACTTGGAGATGATAAAACAAACATAACTTTCTCGAAGACCGTCTGGGGAATTGCAAACGATCTCTACAGATCTGTTGATGAGACGGTTCCCGAAGTGATCGCAACCGTGAAGATTGTTTACAACTTAAAAAGTCGTAAAAACCCCTACGACCGCTCCTGGGTGGTCGTAGTAGGGAATCGGAGAAAAAGCCTTCCGATTGATACTTCCTTCACCGTAAATACTTGGTCAAGAATGTAATTTTGCTTGGGGTGACGATACGCACCTAATTTTTCTCGAACGGACCATCCGGGAATTGCAACCGCTCTCTCGGACTTGTCCGATGAAGCGGTTCGGCGGTACAACCAACTCCTACTGCACCTATAGACGAGACGGTTTCGGCGGCGGAGATCGCGCGTTATAAAAACTTACCGTAAGGTAGACTTGGGTTTTACTTTTCCCCGAATCGCTCGCCGCTCTTCGAACTCTTGCTTTCTCCATCCTCGACTAGGTTTCATCTTTTCACGCCAACCCAATCAAAAACTTCTTACTTTCGAGCGAAATGGCCAAGAGAGTTTCGAATGGGAGGAATCGGAGATGGATGCGCTAAGATCAAGATCTTGGTTGATGCCGGAAGATCCCGCAGAAGGCTCGTGAAGTGGATTCCGCCTATCGGGCAAAGATCGCCATCGGGGAAAATGGGCAAATCCGCCTTCCAAGCGACAGAGTGCGCCTTCGATTACCGCCACCCCTTTCTTCATGAGTACTCGAACACTTTGGGGTGGAACTGTAAACTTAGGTCCCAATTCCATTACCATGTTGAGTGTGTTCGTATCTATGCGAAGCATACCGGGATTCCCATGATCTCGAGTGTTCCAATATTATTATGGGATGGCTCGACAAACCGAATCGCGGAAGTCGCTGGATTTGAAGCTCCACGACTCAAGTCGAAGGAGTACATTCAGAGCTTTACCCGGCCTTCGTGGTCGGGCCGAGGAAGAGGTGGTTCACCGAAGGTCACTCTCAAGACACCTTTCTTTTGAGGAAGGTCGCTGAAAAGAAATCTTCATGGGACTCAACCTCAAGATATCAGTGGATTAGCCCTTATATTCAAGCTATTAAGGACTTGAAGGAAGAAGGGTTGACCGGATGGCATGTGGTGAAGGATTTCATCACACGCCAATTAGTCCTCTCAAGAAACGAGCATCTCCTATGTGGAGGTACTCGGGAGAGGAGACCCCACCAGAGACTATGAGGAGGGTAAGCAATTGTCGACTTAGCTCTCCGCTTGGTCTTTCTCAACCTTGTCTAATATTTTTATCTGCTTTTACGGATCTTTCACAGCCGAGGTTGACTCTGCAGTCGACTCATTTGTGAGAAGTCTCCGTCACCCGAGGGGCGGTTCCTCAAGTCATTGCGGTTTTGTCCGCAGATGAAAAGATGGAGCGCCTAAAGGTAATCAAAAATCTGATTCTTTCTTTAGGACTTTATAGTCGAGGAGATACTTACGACTAATGGTGATCGTAGAATATCTTACGATCAATAAAAAGTCGAGAAGAACTTACGACTTAGTACTAGTCGAGAAAAACTTACGACTAATTAGTGATTCTTCTTTTTCGCTTTGCTTTACGTAAAGTAGGCATGGAAAATCGCCAGACGACGAAGAAGTCGCTCGATGACTATTGGCGCCGGGTTGTCGAAGACAAAGGCTCTGGCCTCCTCAAGAGACGCCGACTTGTAAAATCTGCCGACAAGGGGGAGCAAGCTCGAGCTCGTCTTTCGACTGCACCTCTACAAGGCCCGCAGCAATGTAATGGTATCCAAGCCGAGGTCGCAGTCGCCGGCCGAGGAGGTTGAAGCGGTGAACCTCTTAAGCGCAAACCTCGCAAGGCTAAGGTACCCTTCTATTATGACACTAATCTTTCGCAATGGTGCCACTCCTAGTTTTATTAAGCAACCGGAAAGGGAGAACCTGGAAAGATTTTATGTCTTTATGAAGGAGGATGCGCATCGCGACAACTCGCGGTGAGGGCGGTCGCTTCGAATGGTCGAGACCGATCTCGCCCATCCAGAGGATCAGGAAACAGAGCCACGTCCTCGTTTCAACTCTACGACTGCACGTGGTCGAATCGAGCCAATTGTTGAACCTCGACTGCACGTGGTCGTGGAGAAGAAGAGGTCCTCCGCTGGGAGGATTGCTCCAAAATTCCCGGTTAAGACCAGTGCGAGGTGTGTGAAATGTACTAAAGTGTAAGAACGACATTTACCTTTTCTTTTCACAACCTCGATTTGCTTTTCTTTATTTCATCCGACTCTTCAAACCCTGAATGCTTCACGAGAAGTCCATTGCCATCCCTTCACCATCGGGAGGTAGCAATGGAGGTGGTCGGCATCACCTTTGGCCCTGTGGCCGATGAAGTCGAGACTCCCGAGTGACTCCATATCTGTTGAAGTCGTAATTCACGACCCTTGAAGTAGCGGCCACATCGTTGAGGTGGCCGCCACGATCACGAGGTCGAGAAACAACAGAGGCACTGTGGAAGCCTCGTCAAGGTGGTGACCACCACAAGACCGCCTGGGAAGGAAATCGAGGAGGCGTTCCTTCCCTACCCCAAGAGAAATCACGAACCGTAAGGAGAAAATTTCAACTTCGTGGTGACTTCTTTGGGATCGCCTCCGTCGCAGGTCTTCGCACAGATCTCGTGACTAAGTCCTCATCCCAAAGATATTCCCAATACGGAGAATACCTTTGATAACGAGCGCCGAGAAGGTGTGGTGGGACAAGGTCGCGAGGATAGATAAGTCGCAGAACCCTGACCTTGTATATTCAATGTTTGCTAGACGACTATGAATGTAAGTATCTTCAAAATACTTATACATGTGGCTTTCCTTCACTTCTCACTTTGTTCTCTTTTTGCGTAAAGCTCGAGCAAATTGTCGTTGTCGGTGAGTATCATCGACAACTTTTAGAGCTAAGACAGAGAAAGAGCTACTCGCATGCAGGCGGAGAGGTGGTAAGTCACTTATCATCCATAGTTGTTTTCAACTTAAATACTGTGATAATGTCTTACGAGAATAGTCATGGAAGAAACTCATGACAAAGGATTAGTCGTAAGAAAAAACTTACGACTACTTACGACTGTGATAGTGGTCATAGAAAGACTTACAACCATTCGTAGTCGCAGAAAAACTTACGACTAGGTCGGTGGTTGTAGAAGTACTCACAACCATTCTACTGATTTTTATCTCCGTCTCTCGTCCTTTGTAGGTTAAACAAGGATTCAAAGACCTTAGCCGATTCGCCGACTATGAAAAAGAGGAGTCGAGGAGGCTAAGGAATGAAGTATTAACCTCTCTGATAGACTTCGAGAGGTTGTCTCTGATCTAAGAAATTGCAGGAAAAATAAACAAAGAAGTGCCGAACTTAAGACTGCTTTTGAGTTTTAACTTTACCTAACTCTCATTTCTTCTTCAGATAAAGAAAATGAGATGAGGAAACTCCTGACCAAGTTGGAGACAAATCTTTGGTCATTCAGAGTTTTCCGCATTAGCAAGAATAAGGATCAAGAACTTGAGGTTCGAGAACTCAAGTAATGTAAGTAACTTTTACCGTTGTCCTTTTGAGTGTTTTCCTTTTTAATGTCAATTCCTTGTTCGTAAATTGTCGCCCAATTGAGAATCCTTGAGGTCAAATCCAATCAAAGACCTTGATTCGCAATGAGTCCGTCCGCATTGCTAGGATGAATGCAGAGGACATCGAGCATGGGAGCAAAAGCATGTCAAACCGCTGCTTTCCATCGCGAAGAGGTCAAGAAATTGATTCTCAATTAGTAGGTAAGAAATGCTTTTACCTACAAATATCTTTGTGTTATGTTCCTCTAGAAGTATTTTTGTTTGACCGGTATTATTCTTTTCGTAACAAGTGGTCGAGAACAAAAGCTTCATGAGGCTTCGACTTGTACCCAACAGAGATGGAGTCGATGAAGACTAGTCTTCAAGGCAACATCACTCTCTGAACAATGTGCTTAGTGAGCTACATTCGAGGGAAAACTCCTCGAGAAGATACTATTGCCGCCACACAAGTACTATTGGAGAACAAGCTCAAGATTGCAAGAAATGGTGACCACTCAAGGCTAATCTGTCAATCAATAAGGAGGCAATGAAGTCGCCAGAAGTTACGCTTTGGCGAAACTTAAAGCTCAAGATCCCCGCCTTAATGTTACACCAATCGAAGCCGACTTCGATCGTCCCGAATCGAGGCAAGTCGTCGATTGTGGAAATGCAATTGGCATAAAAGGTGTATGAGGAAATGCAACTAGGCTCTCCCTTCGAGTAATCTTGTAACTACTTTGTAAGGCGCATAATTTTTGTTGATGAGTAATATATGATCCGCTTTATTTCCGAAAATCATCTTGTCGAGTAGTTAGTAACTCAAAAGATAATAAACGAATGAAAGACTAATGAAGGACTAAGAATTGAAGTCAAATTAATAACTTTATCCTAGCCCTCGACTATTTGTTTAGATTGTTTAGACAATCTAAATAAATAGTGTTTGAAACGGGTTTCAAAACAAAGAGAGGTTTATTTAACTTATAGCTTTTGTTACGGTTGTCAAGCATCGGTCGAAAGAGTAGAAACGACTCGACACTAGGAAGTTCCTTCTAGTGGGCGTGACCACGCAGAGAGGAAAGGCTTCGACTAGGTGATGTTTTCATCTCCGACTAGTTTAATCGAACCAAGAACAAAGAACTTGAGTTAAACAAACGCCTTAGAGGACTTTAGTGATTCGCTCGTCTGCTTTTGGTGGACTTCGATAAGTCTTTTCCAAGAGCAAAAGTAGGAGATCGAGCGATACTAGGAAGTTTCCTTCTAGTGGGCGTGACCACATGCAGAGAGGAAAGACTTCGACTAGGTGTGTCTCTTCCTTCACCAGCTTAAAACAAATCGAGTACACCAAAGGTGGTCGAACAAATGTAAGAAAGTGCACTCTACTTAGAATATTTTTGAATTGATGAAAAAATAAACTAAGATTTGAAAGAGTTGGCTTTGAGAACATTTCGATCGGATAGAACCCGAGCTCTTTGTATTGGCAAAGAAAAATGAGTAACGAGTCGATGCTAGGAAATTCCTTCTAGTGGGCGTAACCACATGCAGAGAGGAGAAGTTTCAACTAGATGATGTTACTCGCCGACCAAAGGTAAAGAAAAACTGAGTTTTATTTTTGTATCATAGTCGAAATATTAAAAAGCTTTACTCAAAAAATAAGGCAAGAGAGGTAGAAGGAACTCGACTTTTATTGCTCGAGAAATCGCCACACATAGAATTTGTGAATCGGGTCGATGTTCCAAGAGTTTGAGAGAACTCCGCCCATCTTCCATTGCTAGTCGATCGACTCGACGAGTTACTTCGACCATCGTAAGGACCTTCCCATTTGGGGAAAGTTTATTCCGATTAGACTTGGATTGGCGAGCCTCAATACCAAGTCACCTACAAAGAAGGTCGCGAGGTTGGACCTTACGATCATAGTATCTGCGCAGGCTTGTTGGTAGACCGCCGAACGAATTAAGGCTAGGTTTCTCCTCTCTTCAAGTAGGTTAATGTCATCCGCCGAAGTTGTTCCCGGTCCGAGTTGTTGAAGGTTTCAACTCGTGTCGACCGCATTTTAGCTCCGAGGAAGCATGGCTTCGCCCAACACTAGAAAATGGTGTTTCTCCCGTTGCTCGATCGGTGGTTGTACGAATCGCCCATAATATGGAAGATAATTTTGTACCCAAGCCCCGAGCGCTTAACAAGTCGATCAAGACTCGAGTTTTAATTCTCGCATTATTTGGCCGCTTGCACGCTCGACCGCCCCATTACTTTGGGGATGTGCAATGAAGCATAGCATAACTTGGTACCTAACTCGCCGCAAAATTCTCAAATTTTGCACTTGCGAATTGTTTATTATTGTTCGTAATTATCCGACTTGGTACTCCAAATCGACTAATTACGCTTCTCATCATGAACCTTTTGTCGCCTGCTGTTATCCGAAGCATGTGTTCACTCGATCCATTTTGTGAACGTGTCAATAGCCACAAAAGGAATTCAAACCTCCTGGAGCTTTGGGAAACGGTCCTAGGATATCAAGCCCCTGTGTCGCAAAAGGCCAAGAAAGAGGTATTGTTTGTAATGCTTGAGTGGTTGGTGTATCCGTCACCATGGAATTGGCATCGACACACTTTTTAACCACCTCCTTAGCATCGTGACAGGTCAGAGGCCAAGAAAAACCTTGTCGAAAGGCTTTACCAACCAATGTTCAGAGGAAGCATGTGTCCCACAGATGCCACTCGTATATCGTGAAGGAGTGTTATTCCTTCGCTTTATGGAATGCATCGCATGAGTATCCCTTGGGTTCCTCGCTTATAGAGGACTCCTTCAACCAAAGTATACATTTTGGCTTTTCAGATAATCGATCCGCCTCAAGATCATCTTCTGCACGGAACCCTTGCAAAGATACTCGTAGATGGGAGTCATCCGTATCCTCGTAATCTAATGAGGCCATCTCAAGAGGAGGTGTCTCGGTTCTTCGACTGAGACGCTTTTGGAGTTGCTCCAAGAAAACTCCTTTTGGTATTATGGATCGAAGAAGCCATCCGAGCAAGTTGGTCTCATGAGGAAATTATCCTTTCGAGGGATAAATTGTACCTCAAACCTAAAAATGTTTTTCTAGCTTACGATTCGATAAGTACCGAGCCATTGTTGAGTTAGAGCACCGTACTCTTTCCCAATTTGATTTACGACTAGTTGAGAGTCTCCTCTCACGAGTAGTCGATTTAATCGAGAGTGCTTTCGCACTCGTATGCCGCCTAGCAAACCTTCAGATTCTCGCCACATTGTTAGTGGCCCGAAAGTTTAATTGTATGGCATACTTTAAGGTTTCTCCGTAGGAGATACCAGACCACCCAAATTTCGAGCCACTTAAAGTAAGTGACCCGTCAAAGTACATCATCCATCGGTCGGGAATCGATCGGGATCCCGAACAGTTTCAGATTTGTCCATTCGCGACAAAGTCCGCCAAGATCCGATTTTATGGCCGTCGACACGAATGGAGGTCGAACTCCCAAGTTCGACCGACCATTTTGCCATGCGCCCCATTGCTTCCTTATTATGGAGGATTGCTCCCAAAGGAAACTCGAGACAAGATGACTATTTTGTGCGCCAAAATAATGCCGCAGCTTCTCAAGACATGAGGAGGGCATATAGAAGTTTTTGAACTCGAGGGTAACGCCCTTAGGCCGTGTAAAACTTCGCCGACGAGTAAACCGGTCGTTGTACGCCACGCTCTACGACCAAGATCGCGCTTGTCGCTCGTGGCGTGGCGGCTAGGTAAATTAAGAGCGCCTCTTCCGCTTTGGAGAAACCGTAACAGAGCACTCGAAGATACCTCTTGACATCCTCAAAGGCAATGTTTGCCTCGCTCGACCACTCAAAACCTTCATGTCTCCCGAGAAGTTTAAAGAAAGGTAGTCCTTTTCTCCTAGTCGCGATGAAACGACTTAAAGCCGCCATGCACCCAAAGTGAGTTTCGACTTCCTTTTTGTGTTTGGAGGTCGATCCGAGGATGGCCTTTATTTTTTCAGATTTGCTTCGATTCCTCGCTCGGATACTAGGAATCCAAGCAATTTTCCCAAGAAATTCCAAACACACACTTCTCGGATTAAGTTTTAAATGGTGCTTTCGAGGTTGTCGAATGTTTCTTGTAGGTCGCTGATATGATTAAGTCTCTTAATGCTTTTTACGACTAGGTCATCAACATAGGCTTCCAAATTCGCCTAATTGAGATGAAAAGTCGATTGCATTAGCGTTGAAAAGAAGCACCCATTCTTTAGACCAAATGGCATTTTGATATAACAAAAGGTACCAAATGGAGTAATGAATGCGTCTTCTCTTCATCGCTTAGACACATATTGATCCGTGATATCCGAATATGCATCTAAAAACTTAATATTTCACAACCCGCAGAAAATCAACCAAATTGATCAATACGAGGTAAAGGAAATCATCTTTGGACAAGCTTTATTAAGATCAAGAAAGTTCACGCACATACGCCATTTGCCGCTTGACTTTTTGACCATTACAGGTTAGCCAACCACTGGGTGATTGACTTCTCTTATAAAGCCCGCCTTAAGTAGCTTATCCAATTCGATTTAATAGCATCTCGTCGATCAGGCAAATCTCCGTAATTTTTGTTTTACGGTACTTTATCGTGCCGTAAAGCTAGCCCGTGCTCGATCACCTCCCGGGACTCGGGCATGTCGGATGCTTGCCACGCCAAGACATCTGCGTTAGCTCGGAGGAAGGTAATGAGGGCGCCTTCCTATTTGGGATCGGAAGTCTCCCAATGCGAACAGCCTTCGAGGGTTTCTCTCTGCGCCCGTGAGGAACCTCTTTGACTTGGTCGTTCGGCTTTGGTGCAGCTTTTAGGCTTCACTTGCTAGTCAAGGTCGACTTTCATCTCGAGTTGGTATTTGACCAACCATCTCGAGGATCGGCGGCCGCAGACTATACGCCATCTTTTGTCACATTGAATTGTGATCACCTTTGGGACTCGCATCTTAAGACATTGATACCCATAATGAGTAGCCATTAAGAATTTTGCCAAAGTTGGTCGTCCGAGTATGGCGTTATATGCCGACGAATCGACCACATCAAAGGAGACTTTCTCCGTCTCCAAATTACTTGGTGAGCCAAATGTTAAAGGAAGAGAAACTTGGCCAATGGGTTTGGTGAAGACCCCTGACGATTCCATGAAAGGAATATCGCATCGCCTTACCTTTGTCCCGGTACTTGCATCTCGCCCGTGGCTTTAGTAAATAATATGTTTAAAGAACTACCACCATCAACTAACACTGATTGACCCGACAGCTTGTTGATGGTGGGTTCGACCACAATCGAAATCGACTGATCGACTCATAGTGATCGGGCAATCATTCCTTCTCAAAAGAGATGGTAACTTCCACCACTTCGTAATTTATTGACAAGAGGAGTATGTATGGAATTTACCTCTCGTCCGCAGCCTTTAAGTTGTCGCTTGAGTCGATGCCGATGATCCTCCATAGATATGCTCAACGGTATGGTGCGGATCTTGGAATGGCATCTCCTCATCATCCGACGACTTTTGACCACTCGTATGTCCCACCCGCCGAGAGTAGGGAGCGGTGCTTGCCGTTGTAGTAGTCCTCGAGCTTTCTTTGGAAAACTCTCAGCTATGAGGTCATGTCCTTCCTTTTATGAAAAGGACACCACCTTGGTTTGTCGTTCCTTCCGATCGTATGCTTACCTTTGCCTTGATCGTGGTTCGACTTGATGGTTTGGGGCTCTCTATCTTTCACTACTAAGACCTCCTTGAAACCACTAGTTTGTGGTTTTGACTTTTATTTTCTTCTTGGACTTTTTGCTTTTTGTCCTTACCAACCTCACCGCTCTCTAAGAGCGTGTGTTTCTCGATCGATAGTGTTATTCCACCGACCGCCTCGTAAGCGCTTGCATATCGATCGGCCATCTCAAAGAGCTCAAGAACGGTGTTGGGAGGATTTAAAGCAATATCCTCTCGTTATTCTTCTACTACGGACTCCTTGCTTAAAAGCCCCGATCACAGAGGAGTCGAAATTTCCTGAATTGAGTTACGAACCCGACTAAAGCGCTTGATGAATTGACGCAAAGTCTCGTTGTTGTTCGCTTGATCCGGCAAGTCGCCTTCCTTTCGAGGCGGTTGTATGTGCCTTGGAAATTTGCTGTAGAAGATCACAGAGGTGTTGCCAAGAGTAGATCGACTCGAGTGGTTGGTTTAATAACCATGATCGAGCGGATCCTTCGAGCACGCTTGGAAGGTAATTCGCCATTACGTGTTCTCCTCCTCCCGCCGCTCGGACAAATTGTATAGATCTCAAGAAACTCGATGGGATTTTGAGATCCATCAAATTTCTCCATGTTCACCGGTCGAAAATGAGGTGGCCAATGAATCGCTTCAAGGTCGCGTAAAATGCCCTAAGATCCGTAATTACTTCTTGACGCCTTCTTTGTAGGAAAGAAGGGTTAATGTCGCCAGTGATCGATACGACGATACCCTGCAACAGTCGACTGCTCGTTGTAGGTCTCGATTCTTCGAGGGGAATACTCCTCGTAATCCACCCGCTAGAATTTCTTTGCCGAGTAGTGATTGATCACCTCCTGAGGGCTACTTGATCATCACCGATCGAAAAGTATTTCTCGAATAGGAGATCGATGTGACTTATGACCGTGTCGATTCCTACGCAGAAATATTCGATTGATCGGTAGTCAAGAAGTCGCATTGCTACGACTACCGAATGTTGTTGACGAGGTACTTCCGCCTTGTCATCACAGTCAAGCCTTTGCGCAATCTCCTCAAAGAAAGAGATCGATCTCGCGCTCGAGCAAGCTCTTGATTGGGATTCTCAAGCAAGTCGTTGATGTCCCGGAGTTCTTGTACCTCCTGTGGATCGATATTGAATGCGCCAGCAGTTCTTCTGGCTGCAATTTTCTTTCTCTGATGGCCTCAAAATCCTCCCCGCCGATCTTTGAGGCCTTCTCGGTGGAGTGCGAGAATGTCGAGGATTTCTCTCGCTCATCGAGTGTTGGTTCTCTCTGTCGCGGTGGTTCCCTTGCCATTACTACGAGGAGGCGCAGGCGTGATCTTCGGGAGGGTTCTCATTTCGACCTCCATGAGGTTGACTCGATTTGAGGGAAGGACGAAGACCTCCCGCTGATGATTCTCACTTGCGCTGAGGCCTCCCCGCTTGAGGAGTGCTCGAGAGACACCATTCGCGACTTGGAGTAATCCTCCGTAGGGGAACTCCGGTTATAATCGCCTCCGTCCGCAAATGAGATCTGCGGAGAGACGGTTGTATTTGTAGGAAAAGCATGCTTGATCCCACTATCTCTCGAGTTACCCCGAGAGATAGGATCACAAGATGTCGTGGAGTCCTCGAATGGTGGCTTCGTGACTTGTCTCACCTGTGCCTGACCGCCTTAAGGGAACTTGGACACTTAGAGGAAAACTCTCATTGTGTCGTGAGTCCTCCCGGGTGCGGTTCGGTCGGATTGACCCTTGTTCTTGGAGGAATTGGCTCCTCTGTTGGACGATCGTTGTGGGGATAAGGATCCTCCTCAACTCCATTGATGGGATGGTTTCGAGAATAATCTCCGAGGAACATCACCATCACGGATGCATCACTCGGCTCGTAGTCGAAACCGGCATCCATGTCGACGTCACAGACCGCCAAGTCGAACAGCTTCTCCTCGCTCCATCCTCCCGCCATGCTTGCATGAGATTGGAAAAAAGAGTATGTTGACAAGAGATTACCGGAAGATCCCCACGGTGGGCGCCAACCGCTTTGTATTAGAACCGATCTTACGAAAGATTATTTGATTCGGGGTCTCCTAAGGATGAGATGACGCAGAGTGGATTGACACGGATGTTTAGACAGTTCAGCCTTCTCCGAGAGAATAATAACCCTAATCTGTGTGTTTGGTATTCTTGATGATCCAAGAAGGACTAAGACTATTACAGAGAATAGTGCTTGTGTTTCTACTTGATCGCCTCTTATTTTCTCGTCGTTCTTGTCCGCCTCCCTATCTCTCCGATTGATGCCCTTATATAGTCGTGAAGAAGTAGCCGCTTGTCCTACTAAGATGCGCCTAATTAATGTAGTAAGCAAGCATGATGGTAGTAATTACCGCGCTTGACTTCTTCACGCCGTCCGCAATTATCTTCCGAGATAATGGGGTATTTACACACCATTAATACGCGGAATAATAGTGCGTGTAGACTGTTCGGATTCCTTAATCAATTGGACCTACCCGTCTGTAGGTTTGATTATAAGGTGGTCGTAGTTTTCCTGGTCGTAGAAGGACTTACGATCGTAGCGATCGTGAGAAGAACTTACGACTATGTAGTGGTCGAGAAGGACTTACGATCGTAGCAATCGAGAATAACTTACGACTATGTAATGGTCGTAGAAGGACTTACGACCATGATGTAGTCGTAGAAGAACTTACGACTATGGGGGTGATTGTAGAAGAACTTACAATCAAAGGTTAGGCCTCTCCCTTATAGAAATAAGGGGTACTTCTGGGGACTATGTGACATCATATTTACCCATAATAAGAATTACAGATAAAAGATAAAATGAGGATTATTAGATCCTCGTCATGCCTCTAACCCTGGCATCCACTTATGACCTTATATTGCTTTCCCACACCTATAGTTTTCAAATCTGCTATCCTAGGTCGAAATACAAAACTGATATGCATTAAAACATACAACTTTACATAATATGATACAACGCTAACAGACACCAGATATAATAAAACGATAACAACAAGTACAACCATCTGGACTACTAACTACTCCTGACTCAACCATACACAAAGACCTCTACTACCCTCTATCTAGGTCACTCCTCTCTCTCCTCCTCCTCCTCTGCCTCCTCCTCCTCCTCCTCCTCACCCTCACCCTCGGCTCCCTGACTAGAGCTAGTACCCATCCCGGTAGCTGGGCCACTACTACTAGGATCTCCAAAATGGGCATAGAAAATCTCGTGGAGGGAAGTGGTCTCCCTAACAGGATCTGGGTGTACCGTGATACGGGGACCACGGAACTCTGGTATCGGTCGGTGAGGAAGGGAACTGTCTAATGGTGGAGCTGAAGTACCTCCTAAGTCTCCCTGAGGTAGTGAGGTGGGGATATGAGGATAAACAAACGGAGGGGAGTGGATAGCGGGGTAAAGATCATGGGATGGTTCAGGAATGGGAACTACTGGGGGTGGTATAACTAAGTCATCGGCTAAAAAGGAATAATATGTGGGATATGGGGGTACTGCGGAGTAAAGGGGTGGATCTGGTGGAGGAACAGAGGGTGGAACTGTAGGTGGGGCCGTAGGTGGAGCTGTATAAGAACTAGGCCCTGGGTCTGAGGGAGGGTAAGTGGGATGGTAAGGTGGTGCATCTGGGGTGGGGCTATGATGGCAACCTCTAATGGCCTCTGAAATATAGTACTGCTGTCGCCAAAAGTCGGAGCTCTCCTCGGCTCTCACCAAGGCTCCCCGAGTCGAGTCATACAACAGGGTACCGGCCAATAGCATCGTACCGGTCGTGTCCCGCTGTAAGGCCAGGGTGGTTGGAGCAAGTGGTGGTGGTGGGTAACTAGGAGTGTGGCTAGGGCCAAACTGCAGACCAAAACTCCCCGGGGCTATAGATGGAATATCTCCGAACTGGGAGTCACTCAACTGGTCGCTAAAATGAGCCCTAAGGGCAAAGATGGCCTTACGGGCCACCTCCTGTGAAGGCACGTAGTCATCGGGTGACCTCCACACCGATGTAAACTCTACACAATACGCCGGGTTCAGGGGAATCCCGGTGACAGCAACTCCTACAATGGTGGAACCATCTAGAATGCTAACGTCCTGGAAAAACTCCGGAAAAGGTGCCCTCAGGTATTGTAGTAGTCTCCCCAAGAGTAGCACGTGCTCCCCCCGCACTCTCTCAAAGTGATCCTCGGACCTAGTCATTCTGCAAAAGAGAATGGTGCTACGTTAGTATGGTTGTCATCTTAAAGAAAGGTAAGATTTTAACATAATAATTTTGACAAGAGGGTGGAATAGAAATGACATCAAGACAAGGGTTAATAAGATACTTAGTGCAATATAGCAAGTAAGAAAAACATGCTTAGGTTCTACGACAGTTTCTATTTTATTAGCGTGGCCCAAACCTATTGCTCTGATACCACCTGTGACGCCCCGTGTGATTACCCCAGGGGTAATCACACTTAGGCACACGGATTACTATTCGTCTGCCCGGTAGAACACCGCTCCGACGAATAGTAAGCCATTATCAAAGTACGCAGCAGAACAACAAGATGGAAACTGTTATTTAATTACAACAGTTAACCACACAAAGCTAAGGTTTTATATTACACATATTTATTACAAATACCAAAATAAAACCAAGTCTTCCCCTTGCCTGCCACGCCTAAGGTGTCCCCTAGTCGTCCCAAGCGCCAAATAAGGCGTCCGCCTCGCCCTGCTCCTCGCTGCCAGGGTCCAAGTCTGCTGCGGCCTCATCTGCACCTGCAACTCCCTCGTCCCACTCGGGATAAATCCCAGCCGGACTAGGATCTACAAAGGAGAATACTAGCAAGGTTGAGTACAGAGTACTCAGCAAGCATTAGTAGCAAAAGATGCATCTCATGTCAATATCTCTGATGGTTATCACAAATTCTATCTCATCTCCTTCTGAAATAAATCATTAAAATAGGGGTGGCAAATTTTATACTGAAAAATGCTACTGGTCACTCGGAAAGAAGAAAGACCCCTGGTGGTTCCCGTAGACTCCAATCCAGGAGACTGGCATGAATTCATGATTTGTATAGCACTGCGCAGGCTTGTACCACTTTACCCATAGCTATTCTGAACTCTATAATGAACCAGGTCCATCACATTTCCTTTGATGCGACTTCGAGTTCAGGATACAGAACGTTTTCCAGGTTACGTGATTAATTTTTCCACCCATTACGCCCGCTTGCGTGCGAACGAATCTTCACACCGAAGTTCGTAATGTTAGTTGGGCCGGACTCACCTTCACCCAACACCCCCTTAGCGCATATAGCGCCTGCCCCAATCTGGGGTTTCTCAACACACTCACTCATATAACATACCCGCGTGGAAAGCATAATCACGTAACAGGGTAACATTTTCTGCCCGCCGAAACGGGAAAATGGTTGGCACTGATTTACGGCATCTGACCGAGTAAGAGTTTTGTTGGTCCTTATATTATAACCGTATGTAAAGGAATCCCACCTCTTACCACATCATCATTATCATCATTTTATCATGTTCTTCCCCTGCCCTGGGATCCCTTTACCAACCATATCATAATTTTATCACATTCTTTTCATCATTCTTATCTCTTCCCTTTTCATCTCGATTCTTTGATTTAAATTTTTGAGAAGTGAATTTTGGATGCAATACTTCTAATACAGCAATATACGGTTTACATTTAAAATAGCTATCTTGATGTTCAAGAGGATCGCTTGCCTTCGTAGTAATAGTAGGTGTCGGTGTCGATGAGTCCTGGATCAGCTACGCCTGTCGGCTGGAGCTCGTCCTCTGAAGCAACGCGGTAATACACATAGAATACCGAGAAATATTTAGTGATTTTTGGTGATATTCAGATAATAAACGGCTAATGCGATTCCTACTGGTTAGCCAATTTTTAACTTACAATTATTTTTCCCGAAACCCGACTCAGTTAGCGGATTACTCCAAAAATTCTATTTTAATTTTTCTATTAACCCTAATTTATTTCAAAACCTAATTAACCTACAAAAATCCTAATTATCCTAACTAATCACCCAACACCCTAATTAACCTAATTACTAAAATACCTAAAAACCCTAACCCTAGCCCTAATTATCAAATTACCTAACTACCCCTAACCCTAACCCTATCTAACCCCCTACCGCTTTCTCTCTCTCCACTCTCTCCCCTTTCCCCGTCTCTTCTTCTCCCGGCGTCTCCTCTCGCGCTCTCCGCCGCCTCTCCTGGGCCATTGCTCGCGCCGACGCCTCCGCTTCGGTTGGTCCTTCGGCTTCTCCCTGCGGCTGGCTAGGCTAGCAGCCTACCGAGCTCTTCCTCTGCGCTTTCTCTCGCCTCCTCACGCGCTTCCACCGCTTGGCTCTTCCCCGCCTCCGGTTGCCCACGGCCCGCTCGGCTCCTGCGGCTACTTCGGTTTGGTTCTCACCCTCTCTCTCTCTCTCTCTCTCTCTCTACCGACCGACCACCGCTTTCTCGGTTCGGCCGGCCGGCCACGGCCGCCGGCCTGGGCTCAACCCACCGCCTCCTCCCTGGCCGCGCCGAGCCCGCCTGCTCGGCCCGCTTGGCCTACTACCGAGTTGGCTTCGTTAATCGTTTTGCTACTTGTTACCCTCTTTAGCATTTTCTTGTTTGATGTTAATGCTTTAAGTTAATTGGATGCATGCTTAATTGATGGATTGGGTGAATTGGCCGTGGCTGGGGGTGATGGTGAGGGTTCGGCCGTGAATGGGGTTGCTGGGGTTTTGGCTGTGGCTGAGGTGCTGATGATGGCTCTACTTTGGGGTTGATGGGGGTAGTTCGGCTGTGCTGGTAATACTCATCTCCCTCTCTCTACTCCCTGATCTCCTGCTCTGTGATGACAATGGATTGATGCTTTGTGATGCTGTGGAGGTTTGATGGTATAATTGCATGCTGTGCAAAATGACAGTGCACACTAGTGGGATCTGGGTTCACCTTTTTGCTGGAAACTGAGCTAGGAGGGGGGATGGAAGTGCTGGCTTGCTGGTGCTCTCCTCTGCTCCTGGCTGCTTGGCTCCTGTGCTGGTCTTCCTCCCGCTCCCCGCGCTTGGCCTCTTGCTCCTCGGTTCTTGCTCTTGCTCCTTCTGTTGGGAGGAACTGGGAGGAGGGGAATGCACTGGGATGGGTTCTTGAGATCTGGCTTGGAGTGGGGAATGGCTTCAGGGGAAGAACCAGGGGCTGGCTTTGCTGGTTTTGCTGCCCTGGTTTTGCTGGGTGCAATGGTTGAGGGGGATGTATGGTGGCTGTGCTGGGCAGAGGTTTTGGCCAGGGGGATTGCACCTGGCTGAACTTATCTCCTTCTTTGTGCATCGCTTTTACCAAAGCTTCTGCTCATTTCTACTTTTACTCGTTCTTATCCTCCATCTGTAATTGTGGGCTTTAAACAGAGGGAGTGTGGCTTTGTGGTGGGTTGTCGCCACTACTCTTTTGTGCTTTCTGTGGGGTTTTTGCCGTATGATTTGAGCTGAGGCAAATTGGTATACGTAGGTGTTGGATAATTGAGAATGCCGAATGATGAAACCTACGGTAATAAGACGGCGCCGATCGCTTAGGTTGGGCTTAGGTATCGCGGGTATCCAGGTGCCAACGGGTTTGGTTTAGCCTCGGTGACTTGAGAATCAAGTTGCCGGTTAAACCAGGTCAGTTTGGGTAGCCTCGATACTCAAGGTGCCAGCTAACCTAGGTTGATCTGGGAACCGCGGTGATTCCTACTGTATTCTGACGGCAACTATTCTATTTTAACTTTATGCTATGGTTTTCTATGTGCGACTGATCCTATATTTGGTTGACTGAAAATGGAGCTGGTAGTGGTACTTCGGGTTGAGTTGAGAAAGGCAGTTCGATTGGACGGCGATGAATGATCAATACTTCAAGGAAGGCTTCAGAGATATGAAATGCAAGATCTTTGTTTTTGTAATGACTCAAAGTTGTAATTATGATTCGATCTGTTGTAATATATTCTTTTGATTATGCGATGCAAATTCTGTACTTTGATTTGTTGTAACAATACTCTTGTAACATTTATGGAATTGGATCATACTGAGGTTATAATGACAATTGAGCAGGCTTTTGGAAGAAATTTTAAAAGAGTGATTACTGTGATTGATCCTAGTATTAGCCTTTAATTATGATTACAAGATTTTAATTTTGTCAGGTTCTTACACCAAAGTACAAATAATCGACCAACTTGGTCACTAGAGAAATCGCAACGCAGCTTAAACAATTAACACTGTCCAAGGGGCGTGGTACTGGCGTTGTAACACGGAAACAAATCATCTGATATTATACAATAATGGTGTGATATTATTATCATCGCAGGCAGTTAGATAAGAAAAGAACATGTGTGGTTCACTCTGCACTGAAGCAAGGAACAAATTACCTACTCCCGTGAGTTACGAATAATTAAGAGACACACGTCTTTCTACGTTAATCAGACGACTCACGGTTAAGCTCTCGCGTTAAAAGGAGATTAGAGCTCGATGCGTCGATACCAACATATGGAGAGGCAACTAACGAAAGAAGATGGAGATGATAGGGGAGAATCACAGCGAAAAGTTGAATCAGTGGGTGGGCGCTCCCGTGCGGCAGATCCGGCTGGAATGGATCGAGTCGGTTGGTGGGGCAGGCGACGAGAGGGAGAGGCGTACGAGCTTGCCGGCGACGGGTGGGGCCGCGTCGCGTCGCGTCCAGGTTCCCTGCACGCACGGACGGGGAGGTGGTGCGGTGACGAAACGCGCGTGACACGCACGGACGGACGGACGGACGGACGCCACCCAGACACATGGACGAAGTACTGAACCGTGTTGATACGTATCTATTACTTTTTGCGCGTCGTGAAGAAAATAAGAGAAAAGGAATTTAATTCCTGGCTTCCTTGCGGGAAATGGAGACATGGAATCGCCTCTACGCAGAAAGCTGCTTCGCTTTTTGTAGCTGAACGTTTTCGGTGGGCTTCCCTACGTTTTTTTTTTGTTGTTGTTGGAGCGGAGATTTTATTTATTCCTAGGGAGTGTTTATGCTTTAGATGATTGATTTTTTTTATCTATTACTTATATTTTCTCATCGTTCGATCAATATTTTATGGGTCGATTGTCTCTTTCTAAAATAGACAAAAGTAAATGTAGGTGAACCCTACAAATAAAAAAAAATATTCTAAAATAGACAAAAGTAAATCTAGATAAATCCTACGAATACAAAAAATACAAAAATATAGTAACGTTGTGCTAAAATTGCACATCACTTGATACTGTAATTTTAGATTTAGTACTGTGCAATTGTAGGTGACTGATGGATAAGGAAATTTCATGCAACTGAAAATTAGAAAATCCTTTATTTTTAAGGGAATTGTTATATAATTTCAATAGTTTTTTAAGCCAAAACTATCACTTTTCTATTCGTTATACATACTTTGATATTTGCACCTTTTCCCATATAATGAATTGGATCCAAATTTATTATGATTTTTTCTTCGAAACATAACGGGTTCACCACATTGTCGTATTTTATTGGTATATAATTTTATTTTTTATCTTTGTTTTTGCTCAACATCTCAAAGTATACCAAACGAACTTAATGGGTTAACCACATTGTCGTATTTTGTTGGTATATAATTTTATTTTTTGTCTTTATTTTTGCTCAACCTCCCAAAATACATGTGAGATTTTGAATCATGTGGTGGAAATATGAGTTATTAAGACTTTCAAGAATAATTACAGTGACCAAGAACCAAAATTACATAAATATTTTACTGAAATTCATGTATAATGGAGTTGTAAATGGACTTTCGGAATATGACAGTTTTTTTTACAGAAAAACTGTTGAATTTTGTGTAGGCAGTTCCTATTTTTAATGTGCTTTTAATACATTTTTTTGTTTTGTTGAAACCATGCTTCGGAATACTTGATAGTAATAGGCTAATAGCTAGGACTTATTTTCAATTTTGATTTAGTTTGTTGATGGATTTGGAGTAAATAGCCGGACTGTCGTTTTTTATGTTGTTCGAAAATCAATTTGATTGTAAAAAAAAATGTATCATTTCCTCGCACCAGTTCCAACATTTCTTAGGAAAACTTTTTGACGGAAAAAAAGTAGAAAATTCTCTACCTTATGATCATTATATTAAAATGATTGTCAGGATATGTTACAAAACTAAAAGAAAAATGAAAAATGAAAATGGAAAAGAAGAAGAAATGAAGTGATGGGAAACCAAAAGAACAACAAAAACAACAGAGCTGCACCACATGAGATTTAACCCCTAATTAACTTGTCGTAAAAGCTGACTCCACTGACAAAGGGAAGCCCAATATTTGGGTTTAGTGCTCTATGACCAGTAGCTGAATCTCTGTTGAATTTCTATCAATCTTTTTTGACACTTCAATAAAAATCATGCTGTCAGATCTCGTCAAACTTCATTATATGAATTCGGAATGGTAGGAAAACTATACAAAAAATCCATACCAATTCAAAAGAATTAGATCTAGTCCCTTCTATTCCATATAAGCTTATGACTTGTGTTGTTTAGGGAAACTTAGAGCGTGGTTAGTTTTTTTGTACCAAGTGATATATATATATATATATATATATATATATATATATATATAAAAGAAAAATCAGTCATGTGTTTGATTGTTTGAATTGAACCAAACACACCATTAAAAAACCCCGTCTCATGAAAACCTACCCGGCCAAATTCATCAAAATTTCCGGGGACCCAAAGCCTGCCTACATGCAATGAAGAAACTAAAGGGGAAAAAAAAAGGAGAATCAGTTCCTGTACTCAAGTCCCAACATCTGATTGCATGTATAGAAATGGATTCTCTGCTAATGAGAGAAGTACACTGACATACATTAAGGTATCATGCTATGCCATCGTACGATTCAAAATAAACGGACCACCGAATTACTACTGTTTATGTAGACTGAAAACATTATTTATACAGTATTATCTACAGTGGGCAGCAGAGGATAGGGACCCGGATGCACGTACATTGTACTCCACACACCCTTGGACGATGATGCATCCAACCCAACCCAAACGTTGAACCACGCCGAGCAGAGCAGGAGAGGTTCAATGAATCCAGCGAGCGAGTGCGCTGTGCGCATGCAACTTGACGTCCCTTGGGAACCTCAAGGCGCCCCTTCCCATCCACGACCCCGCCTCGCCACACGAGAAGCAAACCAAGCAACCCTCTCTCCCTCTCCCGTTCGTCGTTGCCGTCTCTCTCCAATTATTAAATTCCTCCCCTGTCCCCCTTCTCTCTCATCTCTCCTTTCCTTCCCCAGGTCGTACTTTCCCTCCTCTCCTCCTCAGAGGTCTGTGCTCTTCTCTCTTTCTTTGCTCCTTTTTCCCCTGTCGCGGCGGCGATAGGGTTCGGCTCTCTGTTTAATCCGGCGGCGAAGATCCGGCGGAGGCGGTTTTGTTCTCCTTACTCTTCTTTGTGGTGCTGTTCTTCTTGGAAGAAGGGATCTCTTCGTTCTCGGGCGATTCGGCATGCCTGCGTTCCACGCCTACGGAGGTAAGCGATGATAGAGAAAGGTTTCTTGTTTGGTTGGGGTTTCTTGGGAGGAAAGGTGTGTTCTTGCGTGTGCCTGATGGTGGGTTCTTGGATTGGATCAGATGGCGGGTGCCTCGTCTCTGCCCCGGCAGAGCTGGCTGGGCTGTTCTGCCGCGCCGGCGGTGCCGTGCAGCAGCGGAAGCGATCGCTGGTGGCCGCGGCGGCGGCGGAGTGCGTGAGGGCCAGCAAGAAGCAGTGGAAGCGCCCGCAGCCGTCGCTCGACGCGCTCCCGGACGAGTGCCTCTTCGAGGTCCTACGCCGCCTGCCCGGCGGCCGCGAGCGCGGCGCCTCCGCCTGCGTATCCCGCCGCTGGCTCGCGCTCCTCGGCAGCATCCGGGCCTGCGAGTTCGGCCAGGCGGCGGCCGCCCCGCCCCTAGCCGACCTCAACGAGGAGTTCGTCATGGAGGAGGACAAAGACGAATCCCCTTTAGATCCCTGCGTTGATAGGGTCCTTGAGGGCAAGGACGCCACCGACGTCCGCCTCGCCGCCATGGCTGTTGTTGCTGGATCCCGCGGCGGGCTGGAGAAGCTCGCGGTCCGCGGGAGCCACCCGACGCGCGGCGTCACTGACCAGGGGCTCTTGGCTGTTGCCCGTGGCAGCCCGAACCTCTGCTCGCTCGCCCTGTGGGATGTGCGGCTTGTGACCGATGCTGGGCTTGCCGAGATAGCCGCCGGGTGCCCATCGCTGGAGCGTCTGGATATCACTCGCTGCCCGCTTATTACAGACAAGGGCATTGCTGCTGTTGCGCAGGGGTGCCCCAACTTGGTGTCTCTGACCATCGAGGCGTGCTCCGGTGTTGGTAACGAGGGACTCAGGGCGATTGGCCTGTGCTGCTTGAAGCTGCAGGCTGTGAACATCAAGAACTGCGCGCATGTTGGTGACCAGGGCATCTCTAGCCTTGTGTGCTCAGCTACCGCCTCACTTGCAAAGATCCGGCTCCAGGGGTTGAACATCACTGATGCTTCGCTTGCCGTGATTGGGTACTATGGAAAGGCTATCACGCATCTTACACTTGCCCGCCTTGCTGGTGTCGGCGAGAGGGGGTTTTGGGTGATGTCCAATGCTGCTGGCTTGCAGAAGCTAAGGTGCATGAGTGTCACCTCTTGCCCTGGGGTCACCGATCTTGCACTCACTTCTATCTCCAAGTTCTGCCCGATCTTGAAGCAGCTTTACCTCAGGAAGTGTGGACATGTGTCGGATGCTGGCCTTAAGGCTTTGACAGAATCAGCCAAGGCGTTGGAGAACTTGCAGCTTGAAGAATGCAACGGGGTTACTCTTGTCGGTATTATTGCTTTCCTCCTCAACTGCAGCCTGAAGTTCAGGGCTCTCTCTTTGGTGCAATGCATGGGAATCAAGGATGTCTGCTATGCGCCCGCACAGCTTCCTCTCTGTAGATCACTTCGTTTCCTGACCATCAAGGATTGCCCGGGTTTCACTGATGCAAGCTTGGCAGTGGTGGGGATGATTTGCCCTCAGTTGGAGCAGGTCGACTTGAGTGGTCTTGGTGAGGTAACTGACAATGGGCTTCTTCCGTTGATCAAGTCTTCCGATGGTGGTCTGGTCAAGGTTGACTTGAGTGGTTGTAAGAACATCACAGATGTAGCCGTTTCTTCCCTGGTGAAGGCACATGGAAAATCTCTTAAGCAAGTTAGTCTCGAGGGTTGCAGCAAGATAACCGATGCAATCCTTGTTGCCATTTCCGAGAGCTGCACTGAGCTTGCAGAGCTTGATCTTTCAAACTGCTTGGTTAGCGATTACGGTATTGCAATCCTGGCATCGGCAAGGCACCTCAAGCTTCGTGTCCTCTCACTGACCGGCTGCTCGAAGGTCACTCCGAAGAGTGTGCCATTCTTGGGCAACATGGGACAGTCTTTGGAGGGCCTTAATCTTCAGTTCTGCAACATGATCGGCAACCACAACATTGCATGGCTGGAGAAGAAGCTCTGGTGGTGTGACATTCTCGCTTAGGCAGACAAGATGGTTCGTTGCTGGAGTGGCTCGTGTCTACTGGGTCAGCCACCTCCAGATGCAGACATACACCCTTAGCAGTAGCGCAACAAGTCAATCTCCGTGTTAGTCAGGTTTTTGGCTCGTGCATGAGTCGTGGTGGGCTTCCGTTCTTGTTCAAGGACCGGTTGTTTTTTTGGGGGGCCGTTTCTAACCAAGTGCTCGTTTTTCACAGATCACCTCACAGGAGGTTATCTGTTTTTTGAGCCTTCGGCTGCCATCACTGGCATCCTGCCCCTCTATCCAGGCATTGGTCCTTGCCATTATAGTCATAACACCATGCTGGTTTTTTAGGTTGCCGTAGTGTCCAGTGTCCTTTTTTCACTGCTTCCTTGTTATGGAATTTCAGGCGCCGTGCACCAATGGCTGTTCTGGAGTACCACAGCTCAACTGCTGGCATCGCCGGTAGTCGACTCTGGTTTCCAGGCTGTTGTTGCCGGAGTGTCTGTGGACTTGTTCGGTGTGTATGGTTATTGAGTTTGAGTAGTTTCGAGGTGCTGTGTGCTGTTCTATGTAGCGTGTGTGTGTGTGTGTCATGTAAGGTTGCTTTTTTTCTTCTTGCAGTCTCTTGGGAATGCCTGGTCTTCATGGGGATCTGGCCATTGCGAGGCGCATACTAGAGCCTTGCCATGACAACCTTGTATGGTTGTTTTTTCGCCAGATCCCTTGTTTTACAGGCAGATTGTTGAGGACCGTAATCTTTGCAACCTTCTCAGAATAAATGAAGTATGTGTTTATGTTCAAATTATGTGCCTTGGTTGATGCCCTTACTGTGTATGCAAAGTAATCACATGGATTATGAAGTATGAGCTGCTCTTCTTGACGAACTGCTTATGTAATTGAAATTTAAAATGTGCTTAAATTTCATGTTGTTTATATATTCTTCCCAGGTTACGTCTTCAGTCTACCGTGGATACTGGTACTGCCTGAAATCTAATACTTAATATTGTATTGACTACTGTGGAAATAAACTTTTGCAAACATTTGCTCCCTTCGACCCCATGTGTGTCAGCTCCCTATTAGTTGAAAAGAGGGTGTAAAAATATATATTTTGACGATATGTTGCTCTGTCTGCTTTGAAACTTAGGCAACCTTTGAGCATTTGAATTATAGCCTGGCAAGTCATCCTCTTCAATCTTCCAGATGACACGTTCTGACCACTATATTGGCGAAGTAAACCAGTAGTAGTTTGGCGGCTGTGCTGGCGCACCCCAAAACCCCTGTGCAAAATGGCCGAAACGACGAAACCTTTGCAGACAGATCAAATCAAAGACAACTAATGGTTCCATCTGCGTCCTTTCTCTAGATTGTTCGTGTTGTTCATGAAAAAAAATCTCATGACAGAATGGCTTGCCTCAACTAGCTCAGGAGACGCATTAAAGTTCTAACATTTGGATTAATCTCAGTTATAGACAATACTTATGCATGAGGAAAAAAAACTATGGATATTGCAGCAAAATTCTCATTGATTGCTTCAACATAAAAGTAAAGCAGAGCGACAAAGTTCATCTCGACCATACCAGCACTTGAAAATAGGAGATAACCATTTGCAGTTGACTCCAACTGCAAAGGACAGTTGGAGCCTCACGATTATGAACAAAAACTATCGAGACAAGCAATACAGAGGCTAAACTCCAGGAAGATAAGAGATAAGAGTTCGTTACAAAATACAGGCCACTCACTAGTTACTACTGAAATAGTCAAGCACAACATGGGACAGCCAGAACTTTGCTAGACGGCTATCTGTTCATTGAGTTCTTGTTCGTCTGGAGTGATTCTAGCTCGGATTGGTTCCTGAGTGATATCGGTGATCAAGTCAGTTTCTTGACGGTGCTTTGTCGGTGACCCTGACTCCTGAAAGTTCTGTGTGTTCAATTCCGTGTTCTTTTGCTGCCTCGCGTCAAGTGGACCACTCTCCTCTGATGGCAATTTGGGGAGTGACTTCCTCTGGGGCTTCTTCACTGCATTCGATGGGGTTGCTTTCTTTACACCATTTTGAGAAACCTTCTTCTCATCAAGGCTCATACGGACAGGTCGGCTTGGAGGAGTGGTATTTTCTTCGGTATCAGCCGTGGATTTGTTCTTGCAACGACCAAGCTTTGGTGATCTAGCTCTGGTGGGAGGGATCTACAACAAATAACAGGCGTTAATGAGCACAAAGTCACAATCCTATAAAAGCTAGGACATGTTAAAGTTTAGTTGAAAGATAAACTCTATTTGTGTCCATCAAAGAACAATTTTCATCATCTAACGACAGTAGATTACTCTGAAAAGACATGTCCCAGCAACCTTAATGCAGAGCTGAATTTGACCTAATAGATGCCAGGAGCATTTCTAAATTCTAATAGAACATGCACACAGTTCTTAGAAAGTCAATCAGCATCTTGCACCTCGCAATAGGTGTATGAGCTAGAGCTACCAAGTTAATGTATCATGAAACAGTAAACAAATACACAAATACTGTTCTTGCAAGCAGAAATACATGTTGGAACTAATTAGTAAGATCCATTCGAAATCTCTAATCTAGTATTGTAACTGCCGGCTGCATAATTTTCACCACAGCAGTTCATTAGTTGGGTCATTGTGCCTTTTTGACAAGGTTGTCTCGTGCAGTGCTTGACCACTAATGAATGGCATAATCGCAACAAATACCAATTCATACCAGCGAAGCATGCTGACAATTATGTTATTCGTATAAAACAAAATACAGGGTAATCAAATTCCCAAGTTTGTAATCATGTCATGATAGAGGCATACATTCAGCCTTCAAAATGATAAACAATGACATCATAGACCTGATGGACTGCCTAAACAGCTAACAAGGGTCACTATGATATGTACGAAATCACTGGTAGTCATCAGTAATAGTTCGATATTTGGCATTTGAGTAGACTAGAGTGTTCCTATAGGTAATAGGCACTAGTTTCAGTGGATATGATGAATTCACATGAGTTAGCTCTGCTTAGAGTGTTCATCTCTCATATATGTTTATGAAGGCCCAGGATCAGGTAAATCATCAACAACGACAAAAGGAAAAAAAAATCCAATTGCAGTTAAAATCTCCATCAGGACCACAGGGTATCCTAGCAAAATGAGAGCTACAAGCCTACAACTACAGGCTAAATGGTAGTTTTAACTTAGTTACCATATTTTTTGAAGTCTCGGTTTCAAGTACACAATAAAAAAAGGTAAAGCGGTTAGGGTGATAATGTCCAGTAGAATTCACACCGGATGAGAGATAGTTCCATATATGCTCATGTTGTTAGATAAGTCATAGTGCATAGTAATAAATATTCTGAAGTAAAAAAGAACGAAGCTAGCCACAAGTTATGGTCACCGGATTACCTTTTTCAACTCAACCTTTGGAGGTGGTGGTTCCTGGTAGAAGCTGGGCATCGGAGTTGCCTTGAAATTCAAACTCTTTCTCAGCATTTTGAGTTCAGCTTCTTCAGTTTCCTGTGCATTATAAGGAAACAAATATCAACAAGCAGCATAAGAGATGGAAGATTGGGTAACATTACCCAGAAAAGAAAAACAAAAATGGTTACCTTTGATTTCGCTTGCAAATTGCTTATTTCCAACTCTTTCGCATGAATCTTCTCCTCAAGCTTTGAATAGAACTATTTGATAGCAGAATTGTGTAAACAAAATAGCTAAATCTACATACTTTTTTCTCTCTTAAAATACAATCAGGAAAGCACGGCAATAGAACAACAATTACCTCTCTCCTTTTTTCAGCTCTCTCATTGCACTTGAAGGTAAAGCCATAGGCAGGAGTGCTGCCAACCTTTCGAGGTTTTGTGCTTTCACAATTTGACTCTTCTTCATCTCTTTTGACAGAAGAATGCTGGCCTGATGGCTTCTGGGTTTTCCCTTTCTCCCTGGATTTGTGAGGGTGAGTATAACAGCGCAAAAGTGACTTTTTGAGTATCCAACTGCACTAGATAATTGTACAGGGAAAAAAAGAATATTGAAGTCTCTAGGATCGTTCTAGATGCAAAAGAATATATATGTATATTCATTTCAGCTCTAATGCTAATAGTTAACACTGAGTCACTGAAGCATCATATTTCAATGGTTTGAGGTTGAGCATAGCTTCATAAGGTACATGACATCCAAAAGCTGGAAATTTCTAAAGTAACTTCCAACACTAAAAATACTTGTTGTGGTAGATCGATAAATAACAAGACAGATGGGGAAAAAAGTTGGTTTGGCTAGATAGAAGAGAAACAACTCAAGTGACCATTTGTTCAACTGAATTGAGGGTGAGCATACAGCTGTTTTAATCCCATAAGCATAATTTGTGGTAAGGTCCTCCAAGAAATGCAAAAATGATATATTTCCATTTGTTTAATTAATCAACATTAGCAACGCAAGGTTTACCTCTCCATGGTACCACTCAAATTTGATTAGAACTTATCTTAATTTCTAAGAGCTAAACATAATTAGAAAGATAAATCACTAAATTCCCTCTTTTTAAAAAAGATGATACAGGTACACAAGAAAGAACGCACAGACAGGAAAGAAGCTGCATACTTTGAGTCCTCGAGCAATGATGTCTCCTTGGCAGCAGGGCGAGATTCATTCTTTTCCGTTTTCTGATAAAACCATTACCACACAAATTATTTGAGATCCAACTGGCTTGGCTATAAAAACTGATTCCAAATAACATAGTGTAAACAAATTCTAGCACAATGGAGGAGAACTTACATCCCTATCAACACTGGAATCGCCATTGGTCCGGGAGCCGGTACCTGAATCTGCATGGGATGCCCCCGCAATTGGTGCCTTAAGAACAGAGGAACTAGGAGCGTTTCTCCTTGCTTGACCCTCATCTCCACTCTTTGGGCTCCTAGTTTTTACAACCTTAGGACCATGACTTTGGGTTCCCTAGAAGCACATCTCAGAGAAAACACCGATCAGCACAGAATTGTCACCAAACAGATACAAAGCATCATTGTCACAAACTCACCTTGGAAGGGCGAGGCTTCCTCCCATCTGGATGCGAGGTGGCTTCCCCGCCTGCCTCTTCGGGCGGGTTGATCACCTCGCTCTCCCCCGAATGGTCCCCATTGGCCTGCGCCTCATGCTCTTCCAAATGCTCCTCTACACCGTCAGGCAATGCCAGCTTGCCATTGACCCCATTCTCTATAGCCACAACATCCGTAGCATCGGCAACAGTATCCATCTCGAGCAAGTCTCACCTCTTCCTCGATTTATCAGAAACCCCCTGCTGAGCACAGTGTATATATCCCAATATCGCCGCCCTTCAACCTTGCCACCGAATCATGCTCTATTCCCCTGTACACTCGACAAGAAGGCACAATGGCAATGTAAGAATACTAATCATGGTGCAACTTCACATGTATTTAACGGCTCCGACAAGCCAAGCCACCAGCGATACAATTATTTATACAAATCCAAGGAACTTGGTGGAACAAATGCTGCACCGGCTACGTATGAATCGACGCATACGTGAAGAAAGTAACATCAAGAAACGATCCAACGGAGACGTTCTACGATCCAAGAAACCAAAAATGCGGCCTTTCGCTCCCACATCGGGGACCGAATCCGATCGGCACCGCCTAAACGCCGGATCCACGCCACTTCGGATCCGGGAAAACGAGGCACCGCGAGATCTACGCCCAAGAAACGCCAAATGCGCGCAGATCTAGCCGCGCAAGAAACGCCGGTGGTGAGAAAAAAGTTGGTTTCTTTACCTCGCCGGAGGAGAGCAACGGGGAATGGCGGGGCGGATGAGCGCGGCGGCGGGAGGGAGAGGGAGCGGGCGGCGGCTCGCCGGCTCCGACGGAGGTGGGAAGCGAGGAGGGGGAGGGAAGGAGACAGCGGGGGTGTGTAGGTGGTGACTGTGTCTGGGCTGGAGGTGGTTACTGGTTTTCTAATTTCTCCAACCTTGCTGTCTTTCTTGCCCCCCTTTTTCTTTTATTTTTCTTCACTGTTTTGTTTTGTTTTTGTCCCCTGGTTTTTCCTTTTTCAGATCTCCTGGTTGTTATTTTTCTAGTGTTAATAAAGCTTGATCTTTTCCTTTATCTAAGGTAGTTGCCTAAAGTGTGTGGTGCGTTGCTGGAAGGTTACAGGATCAGGGTGTGTTTAATTCTTTCTCAAACTTTGCTATATTTTTGTGTCACAAGTGTGTCAAATCATAGTTTTTATCCACAGATGAGTCTATAGCAGGTGAGGTAAAAATTAAGAAAGTGTGGCACACCGTAATTATGACTCGAACGGTCGAACCAAACGTTTGACATGAAAAGTCAAACTTGACTAACTTGGTTGTGGTAAAGTTTGGCACAGCCAAACAAGCCCTTAAACTCTCTAGCAATATATCACCCGTGCATAAGTATAAATGGCTTTTTGATCATGTGCTAGCCTGGTAAGTTGCTAAAGATTATAGTATTAAACTCTATCTAGTAATAAATTATTCATGCACCAGTTGAAATGGATTTTGATCGGAGTGTGCAGTGGGTTGTGAAGAGGCAACAACATTAAACTGTAACACCCCGACTAACCGGAAGCCAAGATATTACCTATAGTCTAACACCAAACAATACTACGAATTAATTTCAAGAATCTTTCAGCTAATAACATAAAAAGAGCAACAGCTATCCGAATAAATATATGAACTGAATCAGAATTCAACAACATATCGAAACTCTAATTATCCAATCATGTTGAATCATTTAGGATAAACCTATCAATTGACTGTACGAAGATCCTTAGACATTTACTAAATTAACCATATCATAATAAAAGATATCATCAACCATCAAACTCCATTTATTACAATCCAATATTTATCAGATGAAAGGTAATAACAAGTTCATCTAATTAAAAGGTGAATAATGTGAAGTGAATTGAAGTGATCTGTGACTATTCCCTCCCAGACATGTTGTCCTCATTGTTTACCTAAACAAATAAACACGGCAAAAATGAGTCCACGACTTAGCAAGTACAACATAGTAATATGAACAACAATGAATAAAAACCTGACAGTCACAATACAGAATAAGAATGTAGCATAGCAGAAATCATATGAATGAATGAAATGCATGACCTCATCTCTTCGCTTATACCGATATAGCCAGTGAACACCGTCGATGTTCACTCATGCCCGCATTATCCAAAATGTGGGGATCCAAGGTATTACCTAACCGGAAGCCAAGATATTACCTAAAGTCTAACACCAAGCAATACTACGAATTAATTTACTGTAACACGCTGGCTAACCGGAAGCCAAGATATTACCTAAAGTCTAACACCAAGAAATACTACGAATTAATTTTAAGAATCTTTCAGCTAATAACATAAAAAGAGCAACAGCTATCCGAATGAATATATGAACTGAATCAGAATTCAACAACATATCAAAACTCTAATTATCCAATCATGTTGAATCATTTAGGATAAACCTATCAATAGACTATACGAAGATCCTTAGGCATTTACTAAATCAACCATATCATAATGAAGGATAACATCAACCATCAAACTCTATTTATTACAATCTAATATTTATCAGATGAAAGGTAATGACAAATTCATCTAATTAAAAGGTGAATAATGTGAAGTGAATGAAGTGATCTGTGACTATTCCCACCCAGGCACGCCGTCCTCATTGTTTACCTAAACAAATAAACACGACAAGAATGAGTCCATGACTCAACAAGTACAACAGAGTAATATGAACAACAATGAATAAAAACCTGACAATCACAATACAGAATAAGAATGTAGCATAGCATAAATCATATGAATGAATGGAATGCATGACCTCCTCTTCTGCTTATACCAGTATAGCCAGTGAACACCGTCGATGTTCACTCGTGCCCGTATTATCCAAAATGCGGGGATCCAAGACCCGTTTGAAAAATGTTTCATAACGGGGATCCACGTTGTCCACATTGGAATGGTGGCTCTTACATGCCCATATTGGAATGATGGGTCTCTACATCCCACTCCCGTGGGTGAAACATGAACAACGATCGAATGAATGAATGAAGTCATGAATATGACATACATACTTTTAGGAAGTATGGATTAACACTCATGCAAAAGAACAAGAATTACTAGAATTATTCATAATTCATAGAGTTTAACTAATTAAATAGCATCACACACTTTGAACAACCAAGGACAATTATGACCATTCCAACTGTACTTGCCTCAACCGTGCGAAGACTGATGACGTGACAAGGATGTTGCCCTAAACACACCACCGCCAAAACAATTTTAACGACCCTAATAAGAGAGTAATTCGACATAACATTGTTAGAAATAAGTATTGACATACTAAGCTCCCTAACGTAGCCCAAAATATCTACTTTGAAAAACAGCGAACTGTCCCAGAATGGGACAGTTCTCTTCTAAAATTCATAACTTTCTACAGGATTATCCAAATTCAGTGGTCTTTAATCCCCTGGAAAGCTTATACGTTTTCCCACAAAAACCTAGTTGGCAAGGTTACCAGATTCTGCCTTCTTCTTCCCTTTTAAACATGTTAATAAACCTATAAAAATCTCGTCAGAGATTCTAGACAGAGAACTAAAACTGATATAACTCTCAGTACAAACATCCAAAAAATATGATTTTTATCTCTCTGGAAAGCCTATGAAAATTTATACAAGTTTCGTGTTGGTGAGATCCTCAAAACAATTCATTATCTAATTCTTATTAACCAATTTCCACAATCTGTCATAATCCCAACAGAAATCTAGAATAACAATATTGTAAAATTCATAACTCACGATTCCCAACTCTAAATTGAGTGGTCCAGACTCTATAGAAAGCCAGCGACGATAACTACAACTCTCTAGGAGACTCCTAGTCAAAATCTGCCGTTAACTACCCAAAAATAGACAATATCTACAGACTGCCAGAATTAATCTACTACCGATCTCGCCTAATCACAAAAATTATACCTCAATCTAATGGGATTGGGAGGATTACCCTTGGAGACTTGCTAGCCCGCTGAGTTCCTAGCGAGGTGCTCCTCCCTCTCCTCTTCTCCTCGCTCAACCGACCACCAATGGGGGAAGTGGCAGCACCGGGAGACGACGACGCAGGGAGGTGGAGCAGCAGGAACAACTGATTGGGGAGGGGGGAGGCGCAGCACCAGGGAGGGGGAGGAGGAGGTGGCGGCCTGGTGGGGAGGGGTGGAAGAGGCGGTGGCTTGGTGGGGGAAAGAGGGGAGGGGGCGGCTAGGGGTGAGAGGAGGGGGCGGCTAGGGTTTAGGGGAGAGGGGCACCCCCCCTTGGCCGGCCCCCCACATGGGCCTCCTGGGCCGTGACCCAAGGCCCAGGTTGGCTGTTTTTCACGAAAACCCCCTTGCAACTCCTAAAAATTCTAATTTTTTATTTAATTCTTTCTCCCGAATACTCTTCTAATCACCCGAATAAACTTCGGGGTATTACACAAACTATAGCAATAAAATTGCCTATAAAATTGTTTCAGAACAATAATTTGTATGTAATAGAAATTGAATCATATTTGCACCAGAGGAATCAACTCCCTACAAGTTGGTGGCTTTCTCTTGTCAGTCATTGGATCTTTTTTTAATATAAAAATCACTATAAATATTCCTTTTTCTGTTGTATTTTTGGCATATTGGGGTTGTTGCTCTACAATGCACTTACAGTTCCTCGAGTAAGAGAACCCGTTTTTGTCCACATCTAGTTCCTTTTTTTCCGAGAGGATGACATTTTCACTAATTTGCTAGCACACAAGGAAGTAGAGCAAGGAAGTAGAGGTGGGCCAACAGTGTTGCATTAGTGTTGGTGGCTTGTGGCTTGTGGCTTGGCTAGGGCAAATTCAGGTAAAAAAAGAGAGTAGGAAGTAAGTAGACTATCCCCGCCGCTGGGCTAAGCGGAAGTATAAGTGATCAGACATTGAGCTAAATATCCATTAGTAAGTCATGCTTTTGGATTTATTGAAACATGTGATATGTTACCATGTGAAATCTTTCGGTTGCTGAAAGCCTGAAATAATTATAAACTAACTGTGCCACTTCTGAAAAAGAAAAAAAGAGGTGCAACTAGACAAGGCCATCCAGAGGGCCCATCAGCCTAGCCCGAAAAATAGATACAACCATAGGAAAATTAACCAGTATGATTGGCCCATGGAGCGCACGAGGGGGAAAAGTGGAAATGACCCGTTGTTTAGCAACAAAATCACTGGAAGTAAATAAAATGATAAATTTAGATGCAAGGTTGGACTGATGTTTGTCTTTGAACAGTGGTGATGCCAGGATGAAAATGGGCTCAAAGAACTAAGCTAAATTGACACAAACATAGTCTTAGTATGCGATGCGTCGGATCATCACTAATTTTATTATGACTAAATTCTAGTTGAAGCACAAGGTGTCCAGGCAAGTTCAGCTGCAATGCGGCTATGCGCCTGTGCTGCTGCCGGCAAGGCCGAGTCGCCCAAATCGGCAAATTGCAAGCGCGCAACGCAACCAATGTTACCTGGACACAGACACGGGTGTCGGAATCCAACTCGAATTTAGGTGTCCGATTCGGCATACATGAAAAACTAGGTGTCGATGTTTTAGAACCGAACTTACGTAATGATTGTTTGATTCGGGGGGTCTCCAAGACTCAAATCACGCAGAGAGAATGAGATTTTTATACAGGTTCAGACCTTCTCCAGAGAGAATAACAACCCTACTCATGTGTGACTATATTGAGTATGCTGGTTACAGATCAAGAGAAAGACTGAAATGCAATGTCTTGTACTCCTGATTGTATCTTTCTTCCTCCCCTCTTCTCCACCGTCTGGTGATTCCTCCTTTTATGGCATGCTCGAAGTGGACGATAATTTCTCCAGCACAAAAGGTGTATCAATGCTTCAGATGATGGCGTATTTACCGGAGATTACTGTTGAAGAAGTAACGTTCCCATGTCGCTAGTCAGTTATTATCAAGATAGAGATATTAATCGTGCAGTTATTCTAGTGAATAATAGCGTTTACTAACAGTTTAGATGCCCTAATCAATTGGGCCTACTTGTCTGTAAGCTCGATCGATTATAGGGTGGTTGTAGCTGACCTGGTTGATCGTAGAAGAACTTACGACTATAGGGGTGGTCATAGCTGACCTGGTCGTAGAAGGACTTACGACCATGAGGTGATCGTAGAAGAACTTACGATCATGTGCTAGTCGTAGAAGAACTTACGACTATGGGGTGGTCGTAGCTGACCTGGTCGTAGAAGGACTTACGACCATGAGGTGATCGTAGAAGAACTTATGATCATGAGGTAGTCGTAGAAGATCTTACGACTCCAGTTTCTCCCTTATGAACCTTAAGGGGTATACCCAAGAGCCATATAATAGCGTCATTATTTATAATAAGGATTACAGATAAATAATTAAATGAGGATTTCTAGATCCTCATCACTAGGATTTAAGGATTTTGCTATTATATATTAATACAATGCTAAAATGAAATGAAATAGTTATATTATGTTGTAAATCTTATTAATAATTCCTTAAATAGCCTTGTCACTAGGAAGTTAGAGGGTGTAGTGCACATAAAATCCATATCCAAGGCTTTTAGCCACAAAAAATCTATGCCTTGCCTTAGTGCCAGCTTTTAATGTTGAAAAACAATAAACAAAAGGGAGCAGCTTTATCTTGTATGCTCCCGTGAGTGTCTTGCATGATCTCTTCCTTTCCACTCTTTCTTCTTTCCTTCGAAGTCTTCTTCTTCCTTCCTCACTCAAGCCATGATAGACAACGAGATGTCTAGCCAAAGCCAGCAGTCGCTCCTTTCTTTCTTCAAGTCTTCTTCCTGCTTCGTCTAGCCATGGCCACGAACGAGGGGACATGGAGCTAGCTGCTACTACTTTTCCCTTCATGTCTCTTCCTCCTCGTGCCTCCACCGGCCTGGGCCCTTGCCTTCTCCGGATTTTCGCACGCCTGCGCCCCTCCCCTCCTCTTTGTCACGTTGCGCCGTTGCCAACCGACCAACGCCCGCTTAGGGTTTCTTCGCCAGCCCTCAGTTGCGCACTAACTGCTCTCCTCTCATGGCTTTTCTTCCATTGATTGGCCGGGTGGGGAACCTATGGTGGGTCCGTGGGGTGGATGTGAGGCCGCAGTTGGGCCTTCTGGGCTTTGGCAAAGGTCTATAAATTCATCCCCAACCTGTTATTCCTTTGTTCTTACTCTTTTGCCCTCTATTTTTGTTTGGAAGTGCAGGTCGCAACACCCATGGAGTGTAGCCGATACCATGTCCGTTGGGGGAGGTATACCAAGTCCGACGTGGAGGGTAGGTTCGAGCCTAACGAAGCCCTCCCAGTGGATTCGCCCCTGCCTGTGAACTAACCAAGTGTTTCAGAAGATGCATTCATCTATCCTGCGTGTGATAACAACAGCATGGCCTTTCACTGTTTTGTAGTCAGATGGTTGACGATTCCTTGTCTTGGTAGCCATAGACGACCCCAACATACCTTGTTTTTGGCTCATTTAGCTTATTTTTAAACGAAATAGCAAATTTAGCCCTCCTTCTCGTGACTAAAAAGACAAAAATAGTATCGTGACAGGTTAGTCAGGCGACACATGTGCACTATCGCGCTACTGTTCGCGACAACACATGCCATGTGTGCGTGGGGGGATGCGGTTTGGGTGCACGGTAGGGGGCTCTTGCGCATGGAGAGCACGGTATGAGATATTATTTTTACCATTCCATACGTAAAAATGCTAGATTTGCTATTTTGCTCTAAAAAAAGATGCCAAATGAGCTGCTAATACTCCCACTTCCTTCTCCTTCGACCCTTGCATGGTGCTGAGCTTTTGATTATACTGAAGTGTGGGGCCAGGGCGGCGCATCCATCCCATCTTGCCCAATTGGACAAAGTGTAACGATTAATCACCTGTCTATTTTTGCGAGGTCCCCAAGTCACCATCATGCAAAGGGATAAGGGTTTGGCTGGCTAATCACAAGATTGGATCGACTGGTCGATCACCACCGAGAAAAGGGGGAAAAGATTGCCTCAGATTGTCACTTTTTTTTTGTCTCAAAATCACCTTTTATTGTTTATCATTCGGTCTTTTAACTTTTGATTTTGTTTGTTTTGGAACTAGCTTAATGTGTCATGTTGTTCTGATTTTGAGTTGCTATGGGCACGAACAAAGTTTCGAGCACATTAAGGCAGCATTGTGATCGATCTCTCACACCATAGCCAAGCCAATGCCTTTTTCGACCATCTCATTATCGAAACGTTATCCTCGAGTTATGGAATCTTTTATTTCTTTAAAGAAATCTAGAGACCTTCCTCGTCACCTTTTCATGAACGAAACATAGACCACACATTGTTTGTGCTTGCTTACACACAAAGCTGCATCATCTGATCACATAAAAGCACTGTAGCACAGCAAACTGCAAATACAATTGGTCTTTCTTGAAATACATGGCAGAACAGAAGGCGCGGACACAAGGGGATCATGATTTTGTACTACCTTTTATTAGCAACTAGGAGCGTTAAAACTTTACCAGGATTAAGACATTACTAATTCAATTTATGTGATTAAATAGCAGTTAAGATGAAACTACTAGGAGTTAATTTGTGGTACATGAACTCACCTTATGTAACATTTATATATTACTTTGTTCCTAAACTTTCAAGCTAGTATTGAGTTTAATTTGTATTGTACAAGTGCATGATATTTCATCTCCCTACATGTTTAGAATTTCATCAAGCAGTTCTTCCTCCTATTTGGCTTCTGTCACACCTTCTGTGGTTCGGTGAAGTATGCATGTGCACCAAACGCCACCAAACTCAAGTCATCATCCATTATGATCATTCCTTATTTTCTATTGTTTTTTATATAGAGAGTTTTCTCTAAGAAAACTTCTATTTTTTTAATAAAAATTGAGGATTTGTCACTCCTAAGTACCTTGATTTAGGATTTATTACCTTTAAGTTTCTTCTTGAATAGGAAGGGGTATATGTGTCTTTTCATAGTGGATTTTGGTGCAAAACAAAAACAAAAATACTGGAATACGCTCGGGGTGTCAAATCACAAGTATTTGATGTTTTAGAGTGATAAATTATCAAGAAGAAACTTAAATGTGGCAAATCCTAAATCATGAAACTTAGGAGTGACAAATCCTCAATTTTCCATTTCATAAGCAGTTTAAATCGGACGATAACAAATTCATATCTCTCCTCGAGTTATCGCCTCCGAATGGTCTAATCCTGACTCCTGAGAGGCATAACACCTGATCAGTTTTGTGCCAAAAGAGAGAGAGGGGGCAAATCTTATAACACTCTTGGAGGACCCCTCCTCAGATCAAATTTTAAACCATAAAGGCTAAAGCTATGTAAGCACTAAACAAAGTCGAAAGTTGAGATGTAATAGTGCTAGCTAGTTACTCTTGAGATCAGGTCATAACAAATTGGGGAGTGAAAAGCCTAAGCTCCAATTGCCTATAATAGAATGAATTTGTAAGGAGAAAAACATGCGTTGTCTCCAAAAAGAACTACTCATATTTAGGCGCGCATTGCACAATTAGCAGCTAAAGTGCATTTGTTCATGGGGTTTGGTTCTATCTACCATGCATGTTCTTCAGTTCAGTCGCCATGCATGGCAGTTTCAGAATTGTTCCTGAACTTGTTTGTACTTTTACCTCGTCAGCATTCCATTTCACTCCCTCCTTTCTCACTAAGTAAACTCCCTTCCTAAGTGAGGTAACCACTTTTCACTTCTAGCTCTATTACACCATTGATCTTCCTGTTCTTGGAACCATAGAGGGGGGAGGGAGAGAGAGAGAAGTGTTCAGGTCAAGTCTTCAAGAGGCAAGAGGAGATACTGTTGTGGTAGAGGAGCAACAGGGCCTAAGAATATTCTCGTTGCGGTTGAGCAGTGGCGGAACGCGCGTGCAGGCAGACACACAAGATAGAGTACGTACGTCGCGCGCGAAAGCAACGCAAGAGACCGGATTCCATCCTTCCTCCGCCACAGCCATTCCATTCTCGGCAACTCTGATCCTTGGCTTGCTCCTTCCGAGCAAGCGACGCAAACCGATCGAGGAGGTCACCGCCGCCCCGAGACCACCGGCATGCGCGTGCGCGCGAGGGATAAGTAACCTCGGATACCCTGCCCCCGGAGCCGCCTCGATCGCTCTATGGCACTTGCCGCCGTGCCGTCATGCCCCGTACCTTAAGCGAAGTGGCGCCGCGGCTCTCCTCTAATGTTCGTCCTGATCGCAGCCGTAACCTCCCCTTCTTCCTTCCCCCCCTCCTGCGAATTCTTGCTGCCTCGGCGCGCCGGAAGATGGCGGTGATGCGGCCGCGGCGGTGGCTGTCCGGCCATGGCCGGCTCCTCCTGCTCCTCTGCTGCTGCCTTCACGCCTTCCCCTGCCACGGTGCGCACAAATCTTACTTTCTTTCTTTCTTTTCCACTTGCTACAAGAACCAGCAGCCATGGTTCGAGTCTTTGATCGACGCATTCGCAATTAATAACTGCAGCTATGCACTCGTTCGTGGGGACGTACGGGGTGAACTACGGGAGGATCGCGAACAACCTGCCAGCGCCGAAGGAGGTGGTGAAGCTGCTGAAGATGGCGCGGATCAAGAACGCCAAGATCTACGACGCCGACCACTCCGTCCTGGACGCGTTCCGCGGGTCGGGGCTGAACCTCGTGATCGCCATCCCCAACGGGTACCTCAAGGACATGGCCGCCAACCCGAGCAAGGCCATGGACTGGCTCAACGAGAACGTGCAGCCCTACTACCCGTCCACCCGCATCGTCGGCATCACTGTCGGCAACGAGGTGCTCGGCGGCCAGGACGTCGGCCTAGCCGAGGCCCTCCTCGGCGCCGTCGTTAACGTCCACGACGCGCTCACCGCACTCCGCCTCGCCGACAAGATCGAGCTCACCACCCCCCACTCCGAGGCCGTCTTCGCCAACTCCTACCCGCCCTCCGCCTGCGTCTTCCGCGCCGACCTCATGGTCTACCTCAAGCCGCTCCTCGACTTCTTCTCCAAGACCGGCGCTCCCTTCTACGTCAACGCCTACCCGTTCCTCGCCTACATGAGCGACCCGGAGCACATCGACATCAACTACGCGCTCTTGAAGCCCAACACCGGCATCCTCGACCAGAAGACCAACCTCCACTACGACAACATGTTCGAGGCCCAGGTCGACGCCGCCTACTTCGCGCTCGAGGCGGCCGGGTACAGGGACATGGAGGTGCGCGTGGCGGAGACCGGCTGGGCATCCACCGGAGACGCCACCGAGGCCGGAGCCAACATGGAGAACTCCAGGACCTACAACTTCAACCTCAGGAAGAGGCTCTTCCTCAGGAAGGGGACGCCCTACCGGCCCGAGAGGGTGGTCAAGGCCTACATCTTCGCGCTCTTCAACGAGAACCTCAAGCCCGGGCCGGGCACCGAGCGCCATTACGGCTTGTTCAAGCCCGACGGCGGCGTCTCCGTTGATCTTGGCTTCAAAGGCCTCGTGTTGTCATCGTCTGCATCCTCATCGTCCCTCGTGCCATTCAAGGTACATATGTAGCATTTCTGTTGTTCTTCATGTCTTGACGATGTTTTCGTGTAATTGGGCTGATTTGATATTGCTTGTGATTCTGTTTTTGCAGAGAACTCGAGCAGGGGGGTTGATTGTACAGTACTCGGCTACGCTTCTTTCATGTACATTCATTTTTTTAGCTTTAGCAACCTGATTACAGACAGATTAACATGTCTGCATTAGGACTCGAGCGCAACGAAACCGCCATGTATGCTTTCTGAACTGAATGTTCATGGGGCTAATGAGATGCGCTCTAGGCTGGATGGACTTACAGTCTTCACAAATTCTTTGGATGCAAATTCCTGGAAAATTGTGGTATCAAAAGTTCAAAATTCAAAAGAATGATTTCCTCCTGTACATTAGATTTCTTCTCTCTCGATGTAAATAATTACTAGATGCTTTCGTCATTTCTGAATGACTGTCACATGCTTCAGAATTCAGCCTGGCCTCCTTTTACTACTCAAACTTATGTCTTCTCAAGTCAGAATTTCACTGTTCCTATTTTACAACATCAATCAGGTTTAAATTCGACTGCAATTTGGTGCCATGCTTATTGCTTTTATTGTGGTGCTGGCTTGCATGTAATTTGTCATAGACAGATAGAACTAGGAATTCAGAGTCTATTCTTCCCCAGTAAGTAGTGTAGACTCACTTTTCTACATTGGCATATGGCAGTTCTCAAGGCATCTGGCTTACACCTGCAAGCTCTGAAGCACCAAGCTGATGTGCTCAAGTTAAGGATTGCTTGCACATCTGAGGGATCCTATTACCTTCTGCTTGCAGCAGAACCCAAGTTGATGCTGCTGCTATTGTAAACAGAAGAGTTCTGTGATGCTTTGATGGTGGTGGTGATGATGATTATTATTATTATCATCATCATTATACACTGAAAAGTTTCAACCCAATGACGAGCTGTGCAAGCATATTCCGCTGACTCACCATCCATTCTTTTTTATCGAAGATAGACCGAAAAGCAAATGCAAAGAGGTGCACTACATAGGTTGAATGAATCTACCATGTGAGCTGCAGCTGTTGCAGAGAATTATTTGATCACAATTTTTTACCCTCATGAGCTTTTGCAAGAGATAATGAGCGAACAATTGATATGAGTTCTTTTTCTATCACTTTCTGATCCTTTTGCAAAACTGGGTATCTGAAAAAGAAGACCGAAAAGTAACCTATTTTTTAATATTCTCTCTCTCTTTTTTTTCTAACAGCTTTATCTTACATGCTTGTTTTGGTGACTCTCTTTTGTTAGTGAGTCACATCTGTGCGTTCCTGTTGGTACAGTGTTACGAATTGTAACAGGATTACAGAATACAATTAAAATATTGCAGTGGCATTTGGTACTGCAGCACAGAAGTGGCACTAATCTAATCTGTGACGACGGACAGGCTCAATCACTGTAGCAACAGTATGCGATTTGTCGTAGATTAAAGTGTCAATGTGGTATTGGTGCTGCTGTACTAAATCTACACCGATTCGGATATGACGGTTCAGGGATGATTCGATCACGCGAGGGACCCAGTTCGTCGGTCTTCATCTTCTCGCAGATTTTTGTAAATGGTAATGGAGACCATTTTGTTCTTAAAAATACGGCCAAAATCCAAAAAGTTGTGAGACGAGCAGAAAAACCTCACGGATTCAAGGGCTGGGCCAAAGCTGGCTGTAAGAAGAAAGAATCTTTGAAATCAATATTCCTATACATTATAAACATGAGAATATAGGTTATTAACGGAGAACAAAATTTGCTTAATTTCAGAAAAACTGAAGAACAAAAGATGTAGGGAGTGGATTGTACTTTGGAAAAAATGGGAGAGAAAAATTGTAATGCGCATTCGGGGAATGGAATCCCGGTGCTAACCGGGATATGTGCGGCTCTCTTAACTGCTCCTCGGTGAAACTTTAATAGAGTAACTAGCGCTCGCTCGGATGTATCTCATTATACATTCTGGTGTAATATTTGCAGATAATATGTGTAATAATTTTAATCTATGTGTGCAACGGAATACACAAATAACAATACAACAACAAGAAAAAAAGTTTAGAAAAAAATTATATTCTCACCGAAATTGCATGAAACCATCAATATAGAACCCAACTACGCTTTTAAAAACTAGTTCAAATATCCCAAACAAATAAACTTCGATGTTACAACATTTGAAAATTACTGTGGAAACATCTGAAAATAATTATTGTAATATTTTTGAACAACGATGCAACAATCAAATGGTGAAAGGACTGCAACAAAAAGTTTACTCTTATGCAATAAATTAAAAATATCATTTCAACAAAAAAATCTCTTGCCACAACATTTGATGCAACAACATCACAACAACAAAAAAACGCTTCATGCAACATTTTGAATCAACAGTTGCAACAAATTAAATAAACGCATGCAACAAAATGTACCCAGATGAAGCTGGTGTGGTGCCCAGAGACGGCATGCAAGGCCTACATCAATGGCGTTAGGGCGCTCGCCGACCACGACCTCGCGGGGTCGGCGGACGTCACCGAGCTCCTCTCCGCCATGGCCGGTGGATGGAATGCACGGCTTGTCGTCAAGGCGCCGAACATTTCGGTTTCCTCCTCCTCTGACCACCCCGCCAGTGTGAGCCTCACCCTCGCCGCTGTCGTGCGGCACACGAGAGGGTGTTGCACGTGCTTGTTCCCATATGAGGGCTCCGTGGAGGCCTACGCCGCTAGCTCTAAGGCGGTGTCGGTGGTCGGCGTCGGGGAGACGACCAAGGTCATGTCAGGGCTGGAGGGCATGGACCTCCTGGTGGTCGACGCACGGAGGTAGTAAGATGTGGCGGTGCTTGGGGCGGCCAGTCCCGGGGTGAGGGGGATGGTGGTGCACCACAGCGGCGGGAGGTAGCACGGTGTGACAACGCTAGTGGTGTCCATGGCGGTCCGGACGAGCAGGGCTGGAGATGTAGAGATGAAAAGAGAGATGCATAGATAAGAGAGAGAGAGGTGGACAAGGGCATCCGATATAAGGGGGAAGCGGAGTGGGCTCTCTGTGTACAAAACTCAGAGCAGCCCAAAGGTCGCCGCCACCCGGAATCCCCTCTCCTCCAACCGCAATCCCATCTCCACCGGACCCAGGCGCTTGCACTCTCGTTCACCGGCCTCTTCCCGCCTCCATTACCATACCCGAGAAGCCCTCGCTAGTCTCGCAAGACATCGTCGCCAGTCTCCCTCCCCACCGCCGGTCCCTCGAAGCCAAGAAGGTAAGAGATAACCGCCACTCTCCACCGCCACCATGGCTGCTGGGTGGATCTGGCCTCGCCCTTGCCGGATTCGGCCTGGAGACCGTCAGATCTGGAGGTCAGCGAGGTGGAGGAGGCCGGTGCGGTTGAGGATGACGCCCACGCGGGTGAGGCGGACTCGGGGCCGACGATGTGGGAGACGAAGAGGTGGACGAGGCTGACGCTGGAGGAGGAGGCCGAAACCGGATCTGGCTACCGCCAGAGTTTGGGAATGGCGCCGCCAAACTGAGCCTCCAGAAATTGTTGGATGTACACAAATATTTTTTTCATCTGATTTGGTTCTTTATCATGTAAATATTGAATTAGCTAGTATTGTTTGAGCAATTAGAGCAATTATTTGCTAGAATTTCTTGATGCTATGCATGACCATGTGTGATTGTGGTAATGGCGGTTGGTCATGAAGAAGTTTTTCCGTTGGTTGTCCATGCTTTGTACTGATGAGAATGCCACTGATTGCATACATCTTGAATGAATAGGTTTCTGATGGCAATTGCTTAATCTCCATGACTGCCTAACCGGCTGCTAGGACATTTTGCGGTCTTTTGTTAGCACTCAATTATCGATGAACACTTCCATGTGTTCTTGTGTTAGCACTCATTTATCCCACGAACAATTCCATATTATTTGTGGTTCGGACTTTATCATACTTCTAATTAATTGACTTTATTATTGGTATGAAATGCATTCATCTCAGTGATATTGCATTCAAATGGAATATTGGTTGGCCCCGAGAAATTTGTATCTAATAAATTTCAAAAATGGAAGATACAAATAGAAATGAGTAAGTAACAGATACACTTGAAGTGTTAAAACTAGGGGTACGAGGGTCTTGCTGTTCCAAATCCCCACTTTCAAAGTTTTAGAAGTCTCCCACCAAGCGCTTCCCTCGGCTAGCTTTAAATTCTCAGAAAAGTGAATCCTCTAAGAATCAGAAGCTAAAAGCTGAAAAATGAGAAACGGAGTCTACCAAACAAGCCCTAATTATACATGTTTTTAAACCCAACAAAACAAGCCATGCAAAAGTTGCGGATAGTTCACGTAGCAAAATTAAATAATTAAGCCAACTTTAGGTTGACTCCCACTATAATAACAACTGAGGAAAAAACAAGTTAGACCAATTCACTTAACCACTACACAGTCTACACTCTACACTATGTAGAAATGAACACTCATAAGTTGAGCTACTATTTTCCTTTTAAAAATGAAAAAAATAAGGAAAAACAGAAGGAAAATGCATTTCTTTTTTCAATGGAGAATAAAATATTTATTGCATATGGCATTTGTAGCTATCTCTGCCCACACCTTCATCTGAAAACCATTTAAGACTCACAAATCATGCACCCTTCTTCCAAGAGCAATTAGAGTAGGCACTGCAAGTAGTCAATAATGGCTGTGGGGTTTCTATGGAAGACAGTTCATGGAGTGCAATGTTGTGTTCCTATGCATGAAAAACTCTATGGGTAAAATTTCGCCGATATAAAAATTCATACCATGCAAAAAAATTAGATTTATCTAATTTTCATCTAAATTCAAAATTTAGATAAATTTTATCTTTACATATGAAAAAATAACTTTTCATTCAAAATTTTAGTCTAAAATTTTGCCAAATATTCGGTATCGGTGGGGTCCAAATTTTTTTCGAAACAATATAGTTTTTTTTATGTTCCTGTGTAGTAAAAAATGACTGTCAGATGGAGCCTTAGATAAACATGATATGTTCCTGTGTAGCAAAACCGCAGTAGATTGAACGTCAATCAAAGTACTTTGGCGGGTACGTGCTAATGTGTTAGTATTAGGCTACTTCTCTGTCACCCTAATTGGTTTAATTGTCTCTTTAGGTTTTCTTTTCTTTCAAGAATAGCTGCCGGGTTTTGGCACGACTTGAGTTCGATGGTATGTGTTAGATGTATATTATTATCTGTGTATTTTTTCTGTTGTATAAGAGATTATTTGCATATATATCATACATATACTTGTATATATATCGGCCCACTGGCCTCATGATGAATACAAGTGTTATTCATAATATGATATCAAAGCTAAGCTGAGGTTAGGGTTTTCTCACATGTTTTCTCACGTGACCGACGCCGGTCTCCTCAGTCGCCGGTTGTCGCTGCCGCCCCCGTTGCCTTTGCTCTGCTTCTCATGTGCTATTTTCCCAACTCATTTTTCTTGCCAGCCGGGTCGCTGCCCTCTATCGCCGCCATCGCCGCTGGCTCTTCCGTCGTCGTCCTCCATCCGAGCTGTCGTCGTCTCGGGGCACCCAGATCTGTCGCTCGCCTGGCTGTTGTCGTCGCTCCGAGGCGCCACCGAAGTCGTCTTCACCCGTGAGGTAGTCGGCACTGCCTCAATCTGCCGCCACCTCCTTTGCCCGTCGCCCGTCCGTCGTAGTCGCTTTGGGCCGCCACCTCGATCACTGCCGCTACCAGGGGGAACCCTAGTTTCCCAGTGCGTGCCTTCGGGTTTCCTTCGTAGTAGGCCATTTTGTTTTAGTGAGAGTCGGCCCAGCCCGAAAAGAAAAGGAAAACAGAAAGAAAATATCATCCTCTTCGGGCATTGCTTCTGTTCTTCGGTGCCCGGTGATTTTCGATGGTCTCAATTATCAGGACTGATTTCAGCACACGTGCCTTCACATGCGTACTCAACATCTTTGAGATTTTCTCACAGGCGAGCTGCCTTGTCCACCTCGACCTGTTCCACCTGTTTTGCTTGTGCTCCCGAAGGATGCTTCCGAAGACACTCGTAAAGAGGCATCTAAGGCTTTTGAGGATACCATGAAGACTTTTCAGACTCAGTATACTGCCTACAAAACTTGGATTGATGAGAATGCTCGTGCCTCTACTATTCTGGTTGCTAGCATGGCAGTGCATCTCACTAGGGATGTCTTTGGTTTGGCTTCAGCATAGTTGATGTGGGTGCATCTGCGCAGCCGCTACGAGTCGTCTGGTGATTCTTTGTATCTTGCTGTTGTGCGTCAGGGGTAGTCGTTGTAGCAGAGAGATACCACTGTGGACTAGTTCTATGCTCAGTTGTGTGCAGTATGGCCTCATATTGACTCTTTGGGACCAAATGTTTGCCAACTTGTCAATCCTGTTAGCATCACCAGTCTCACCTAGAGCTCTGTCACATCTATGACTTCTTGACACGTCTCCAGGATGAGTATGAGTAAACTCATGCTCAGTTGTTAGCGTGCCACCCTCATGTGACTCTGTTGGAGGCCCTTACATCTGTTTGTGCTGAGGAGATTCGCTTTCGTGCTGCGGGTCTGCTGCCGTCACCGTCGTTTTCTTCAATTCTGATAGCTCCTCGAGCTTCTACACCCACTACGTCTCTAGTTACTCCTTCACCAGTGGTGCCTTCACCAATGATAGTTGTTGTTGGTAGGGGACTCTACTGCACCTATTGCAACAAGGATGAACATGTAGAGTGGTTCTACTATAAGAAGAAGAGCGATTTACATCGTGGTGATCGTCCTCCAAAGGGAACTGGCGGTTCCTCCTCTTAGAGGAGTTCTGGTACTTTTGATACTCTGGAGATTCACACACTGTTGCATTGCATGATTGCTTTTGCACCATCTGGTTCTGTTCGTTATGCTGCACAGTTTTCTAGTGAGAGACCACCTTCTACCTCTTCTTCCTCAGGTATATTACATTGGATTCTTGACTCTGATGCTTCCTTTCATATGACATCTGATTCCACCAGTCTCACTTCTATTGGTCCTTTAGCTGCTTCTATCATTGTTCAAACAACAGATGGTACCTCTCTTTCTATAGTAGGACGAGACACTCTTTTGAATTCCTCTTTTCATGTTCCTACTATTTCTTATGTTCCCAAACTAACCATGCAGCTCATATCTGCCGGTCAGCTCACCGGTCATGGTTGTTGTGTTATTCTCGATTTTGATTTTTGTTCTGTTCAGGATCGGCGCACAGGGGCTCTGGTTGGTACTGGCCCTCGTCGCCGTGACTCACGGCGTCTCTGGGAGCTTTACTGGCTTCATCTTCCTTCCGCTGCCCCTGTCAATCTTGTCGCCTCCACCACCATCTCCGCTTCTACTGCATCCTCCACTGCGTCTTTTGCTCAGTGGCATCATCGTTTGGGACATCTTTGCGGGTCGCGTCTATCTTCTTTAATTCATCGTGACCTTTTAGGGTCTGTGTCTGGTGATGCTTCTCTAAATTATCAGGGTTGTAAGCTTGGTAAACAGCTTCAACTCCCCTATCATTCCAGTGAGCTAGTGTCACAGCGTCCTTTTGATCTTGTTTATTTTGATGTATGGGGGTCCGGCTCCTTTCGTTTTGAAAGGAGGTAATCGATATTATATAATTTTTATTGATGACTTTTCTCGACACATATGGATATATTTTATGTCATCTCGTAGTGAGGTTCTATCCATTTACAAGAATTTTGCCATCATAATTTGTACTCAGTTTGACTCTCCTATTAGTGCCTTTCATACTGATTTTATTAGGGAATACTTGTCAGGAGTTCTTCATAGTTTTCTTGCTGAGCAGGGCACTCTCTCTCTTTCTCAGTTTTCTTACCCTCGTGCTCATGCCCAGAACGGTGTGGCTGAACAAAAGCATCGTCATCTTCTTGAGACAGCCTATACTCTTATGTTTGCTTCTGCTATTCCACCACACTTTTGGGCTGAAACTGTTTCTACTACCACTTTCCTGATCAATATTCAACCCTCTTCTGCTCTTCAGGGAGGGATTCCAGTTGAGTGTCTCTGTGGTAAGACACCTGATTATTCTGGTCTTCGCCTCTTTAGGTGTGTATGCTATGTTCTTCTTGCACCTCGTGAGCGCACCAAGCTGACCGCTCAGTCCATCGAGTGTGTTTTTCTAGGCTATAGCCATGAACATAAGGGATATCGTTGTTAGGATCCTGTTGTCCGATGGATGCTGATTTCTCGGAATATCACTTTTAATGAGTCTCGTTCTTTCTACCCTCATTCTTCTCCTTCCACCACTCTAGTATCTCTCGTCGAGCCACTTTTTTTTTAACTTTTCCTACAACCCCATAGCCACCACACCTCCACTACAGCCTTTGGTCTCTCCTGTGCCTCCTTCACTGCTGGCGCCTCCTTCGCCACCGATATCCTCTCCAGAGGTTCCTCCCGGTCTTGTTCCTTCTTATCCTCTCTACTACACTTGTCGTCTGTGAGTTGAGGATTCTTCTGATGAGTCATCCTCTTCTGATGGGCCATCTTCTTCGACCTCTCCTCCTCGATATGCTCTTCGTGATCGCTAGTCTATTCGGCCTCCCACACACTTTTGTTTTGCTGTTGCCGAACTGACCTCTTATCGTGATGTTGTTGTTCATCAGGAGTGGTAGCATGCGATGACAGAGGAGACTGCTGCCATTGAGCGTACTGGCATGTGAGATCTTGTCCCTCTTCCCGCGCGTGTTACTCCTATCACGTGCAAGGGGGTTTACAATGTTAAGACCTGATTGTTCTCTTGAGCACTACAAGGCTCGTCTCATGGCACGTGGGTTTCAGAGTATGAGTATGATTATGATTATGATAAGACTTTTGCTCCTGTAGCTCACATGACCACTGTTTGCACTCTTCTTATTGTGGCGTTTGTTCGGGCATAGTCTATCTCTCAGCTTGATGTCAAGAATATTTTTCTCAAAGGTATGGTTTGTCGCCTTTGTCGATCTCTTTATGGCCTCAAGCAAACTCTTCATGCCTGGTTTGATTGCTTCTCTTATGTTGTCACTGCAACTGGTTTTTCTGCTAGTGCTCATGATCCTGCTCTTTTTATTCATACTTCGCCTTGCGGTCAGACGCTTCTTCTTCTTTATGTTGATGATATAATCATTACTAGAGATGATTATCAGTACATCACTTTTCTCAAGGGGCATCTTAGTGAGGAGTTTCTTATGTCTGATCTTGGTCCTCTTCGCTACTTTCTTGGGGTTGATGTTATTTCTATGCTTGAGGGCTTCTATCTGTTCCAAGAAAAGTATATCTAGGATCTTCTTGATCGTGCTTCTCTTACTGATCAGCGCACAACTGAGACTCCCATGGAGCTTCATGTCCATTTTCGGCCCACTAATGGTGAGCCTCTTACTAATCCTACTCGTTATTGTCACTTTGTTGGAAGTCTTATTTATTTGGGTGTCACTCGTTCTGATATTTTGTATCCTATGCATATCTTGGGTCTGTTTGTTTCCGCTCCCACTCAGCTCTGTTATAGTCATCTTTTTCATGTTTTACGATATCTTCATGGAACCATCACTCGTCGTCTCTTTTTGCTTCACTCCAGCTCTTTACAGCTCCAGACATATTCTGATGCCACCTAGGCTAGTGATCACTCTGATCGCCGATCTCTCTCTGCTTATTGTGTTTTTCTTAGTTGATCTCTCATTGCTTGGAAGACTATGAAGCAGACATCAGTTTCTCGTTCGAGTGTTGAGGCTGAGTTGCGAGCTATGGCTTTGTTGACTGCGGAGGTTACTTGGCTCCGGTGGTTACTTGAGGATTTTGGTATTTCTGTTTCAGCACCAACTCCTCTTTTGTCTGACAGTACATGTGCTATTAGCATTGCTAGAGATCCGGTGAAGCGTGAGCTTACAAAACATATTGGTGTTGATGCTTCCTATATGCGGACACAGGGGCAGAACCATATTGTTGTTCTTCAGTATGTGCCTTCAGAGATTCAGTTGGCAGACTTCTTCACAAAGGCACAGACTAGAGCACATAGCTTCTATCTCTCCAAACTTTATGTTATTGTTCCACCATAAGTTTCAAGGGGTGTTAGATATATATTATTAGCTGCGTATTTTTCCTGTTGTATAAAGGGTTAACTGCATATATGTACTTGTATATATATTGATCCATTGGCTTCATGATGGATACAAGTACTATTCATAGCAGCATGAACATCTAACATTATATGCAAAGGCTAATGCTCCCCGTCTGATATAATACCATAGTGACATGCTGTATCACCATGCTGTATCACGTAATACATTGTGTATGAATGACTGCTACTATCATGCAGTAGTAACGAATTGCGAAAATTCACAATATACCACTAAAGAACCACTTATTGTGAGACTGATATATCAAAATTGTCAGTCGTGGACTCAACAGGGGCCCAGCGGTTGGCCGGACCATGGGTACCCCTAGCACCCCTATCTATCAGGCGCCATAGCTTGCAATTTAGCTGATCTGGAGGTAGAAGAACAAGGAAATGATCTGGGATGGAATTCTTTTGTATGGGTTGCGCTAAGCCAAGGACTG